>CM077286.1:1497968-1617435 GCA_039654925.1 Anguilla pacifica
GTCATGGGTGTCTGTTTGTGGCCGTTTGTTATATCCTATAACCCCCCCCCCCCCCCCGCCTCTCCCTCCCCCCCGTTTCCCAGGAGAACCACTGTTTGCGGATCAAGATCTTGGGGGACTGCTACTACTGCGTGTCCGGCCTCCCGGAAGCTCGAGCTGACCACGCCCACTGCTGCGTGGAGATGGGAGTGGACATGATCGAGGCCATCTCGTGAGTGCGGGGGGGCAGTGTGGCTATCAGACACAGGGGGTGTGGCTCCAGGTGTAGGGGGTGTGGCTATCAGACACAGGGGGTGTGGCTTCATGTATGTGGGGTGGGGCTTCAGGTACAGGAGGTGTGGCTCCAGGTGTAGGGGTATGGCTATCAGACACAGGGGGTGTGGCTTCATGTGTGTGGGGTAGGGCTCCAGGTACAGGAGGTGTGGCTTCAGGTGCAGGAGGTGTGGCTTCAGGTGCAGGGGGTGTGGCTTCAGGTGCAGGAGGTGTGGCTCCAGGTGTAAGGGGTGTGGCTTCAGGTGCAGGGGGTGTGGCTCAAGGTGTAAGGGGTGTGGCTTCAGGTGCAGGGGGTGTGGCTCCAGGTGTAGGGGGTGTGGCTTCGGTGTTGCCCCAGTGTTGCCTCAGTGTCACCTCAGTGTTGCCCTGGTGTCACTTGGCTGTAGTGGGTTTTGCTTTTCCTGTCTAGCTCATGCATTACAGCACACTTCCTGGTCAATAAAGAATGCAGAGGGTTTGCGTATTGTATTGATACATCTGCTCGATCGGTTCTTAAAAACAAAAACAAAAAAAACATAGTATTTTGGCTCCCTTTCCCTTTTTACATCTCCCTAACTGTCGCGAGCCGAAGAGTAGGAGTCAGTTTAAGCAAACGGGACGGATTGATTTTTCTAAATGAGGACGCAGTGCCTGTGCCCGGCTGCCCGTCTGCTGGGGTTGAGTCTGTCTGGCACTCACCACTCTGTCATCATGGAGACCGTTCGGCAGGAAATGGGATTTTAAATCAAGGTGTTCAGTGAAGGATGCCGAAGGCTCTGACATTGGAGTGGGGGGGTAGTGACATGTGGGGGGGGGGGGTTTAATTAGAGATTTGGTTTTAACCCTGACATAATGAACTACACCTCCACTTTCAGACAGCTAGCCTGTGCTTTTTCACACCTGTGACAGATTGGATTGTAAAACCTGTAATAGCACCTGCCAGGGTACGCTCCTGTAACCTGTCGTGTTTGTTTGTTTATCTCTGTTCTCTGCCCGCCTGTCTGCCACGGCCTTTCTGGTTTGCCGAGGAGGACGAGACGCAGATACACAGAGATTTGTTTCGCGTGAGAGGATCTACTCCGAGTCACGGGGGGATCCTGGTTCTGATAGCACAGAGCGCTCCTGGTGGTGTTGCGCATACCCGTGTATTTTTATGCTATTAGGGAAGTAAAAGCAGATTTATTCTCGGAGAAGGGACGCCTGCGGTCTGTTTTAACATTCCCACGGTATCTTTACACGCGAGAGCCAAGGCAACTTTGTTTAGGCGGCCATTTCATGGAAGAAAGCTCTTCTGCTGAAAGCCCTTGGTCACTGGCAAAGTTCTGTCTTACTGTAATCCTAAAAAAAGAAAAAACCCTTGAGCCAGTCTAAACTGTATATATAAACTGGAACAGCTCACCACCAGGAAAACGGATTGTGAGCAGTGTTTAAAAGAAGAATTTGAGACTCCTGTTGCTGTGTTAGATCTGTAGATTCTTCAGAGTGTGCTGTGAATGAGGCTCTTATCACTGCCTCGACCTGCTTGTGTGAACCCTCAGGTCATAGGTCAGAGTTCGTCTTGTCCCTCTGTGAGGTCACAGCTCCAAAGCAGGTCCCCCGCTTCGGGAATTTGGGATGCTTGTTTTCCAAAATTGCTTCAATTTCTGCTATATTGTCAGGCTGGCTGATGATGATGATGATGATGGTGACGATGGTGATGATGATGATGATGATGGTGACGATGACGATGATGATGATGGTGATGATGACGATGATGATGCTGATGATGATGATGGTGATGATGACGATGATGATGCTGATGATGATGATGATGGTGATGATGATGACGATGATGATGGTGCCAGGACAGCTTTGCATTCAGTTTCGTTCAGATTTTTCTGAAGCTGATGAGCTCGAACACGAGCTCAGCACAGGAAACGGGGTAAACAGAGCTGTGCTGAAATCACAGTTCATTAAGTGCGGTGGCTGAGAGTCGTGGGGGCGGTGAGACGGTTGAAATTACCCTGAAATTCAGCCGTAATAAGACTGATTAAGAGGCATGCGGGCCACAGGAAGCAGGAAGTCAACTTGAGAGGGAGAGACGTGCCTGGATGGAGTTACACTTTAATACCCAAATATGCATGCATTAACCATGAAAGCAAATCATGATCATGCGCTGAATTTTTGCATTATTGAAGAGTGGGCTGGCATTAACTATCGATCTGTGTGTGTGCATGTTTGTGTGTGTGTGCATGTGTGTGTGTTTGTGTGTGTGTGTGTGTGTGTGTCATTGTGTGTGTGTGTGTGTGTGTGTGTGTGTGTGTGTGTGTGTGAGAGAATGCATGTGTGCCTGTTTGTGCATGTGTGTATTCATGTTTGTGTGTACATGTTTGTGTGTGCTTGCGTGCGTGTTTGCCTGTGTGTGTGTGCCTGTGTGTGCGTTTGTGCGTGTGTGCTTGCGTGCGCATGCTTGTGTGTACATGTTTGTGCGTGCTTGCGTGCGTGTTTGCGTGTCTTCCCTCTCCAGGCTGGTGCGGGAGGTGACGGGCGTGAACGTGAACATGCGTGTGGGCATACACAGCGGGCGTGTCCACTGCGGCGTGCTCGGGCTGCGGAAGTGGCAGTTTGACGTGTGGTCCAACGACGTGACGCTGGCCAATCACATGGAGGCGGGCGGCAAGGCGGGGTGTGTCCTCTGCCCTCTCTAGTACACAACTGCTCTGCCATTTAATCAATTTCCGTCGTGCACGTACATCTGTCATTAGGGTATTAAAAAATGTCTTTAACATTGTTTTTCGCGGTTATGATTTCCTTTGTGTTCCTTTTGTTTGGTTGCCAGACGTCATCCTAAAAATAAACAAAGACAAACACTGTAGCTGTGGGGCTGATAAACAAATGTGTGTTTTATTACTGAAACTGTTTAAGCAAAATTAGTCTAATGCTAATGCTTTAGTGCTAATATGAATCATCAGTGGGGATCCACACCCTTAACCAGAGTAAATGTTGGCTCTGACCCCCCAACCCCCCCCCCAAAAAAACCCCTCCCAGGCGAATTCACATTACTAAAGCCACCCTGAACTACCTGAACGGGGACTACGACGTGGAGCCAGGTTTCGGTGGAGAGAGGAACGTCTACTTGAAGAAACACAACATTGAGACCTACCTCATCGTGGGGTGCAGTCAGAAACGGGTAAGAGTCTCCTGAGGTCAACTGCGTGACCTTTGACCTTTGACCTTTGACCTGACCAGTAATCAGGACACCTGTGCTAGACGGAACCTCCCATTCGCAGTTAGCTCAGAGTCAGCTGGGCTGAGTCTGCAGCAGTCTGCTCTTCCCATAGCCGGTAATGCTCTTAGAGGTATGTGCGCTGAAGAGTGACATCATCTCTTCCCCTTACCGTTCCCCAAAATGGATCTTTTCGATGAGCAGTATCTGAGGCCTTGGCACCGGGTTTGGGTTCGAGCAGATTTTTGTTTTCCTTCCAGTGCGCAGAAAGAGGTCTGTTCTGTGCGGTGCCTTTTGAAGATGAGCTAATCTAGTCCTCTCCTCCATTATCAGGCCTCATTCTCCACACCAGCTGTCAGCCCATAAAGTAGCAGATCCTGTGCAGAGTGGATAGCTGTGAACATAAGGGCCTCTGTGGGGGGGGGGGGGGGGAGGGGGGGGTTCACAAAACTTGTCCTGACGTTACTTCCCCTGTTCCCTGTTCAACCCCCCCCCCACCCTCAACTATAGGAACAGAAAGCAGATCACCTAGCTTGTGTGTGCATGCGTGTGTCTGTGCGTGCGTTTGTGTCTGTGTGAGTGTGAGTGTGTGTGCGTGTGTGTGTGTATGCGTGTGTGTGCGTGTGTAAATGCGTGCGTGCATGTGTGTGCGTGTGTGTGTGTGCGTGTACGCGTGCGCGTGCGCTTGTGTGCGTGCGTGTGTGCATGTGTGTGTGCTTGTGTGTGCATGTGTGTGTGTGCGTGCGTGCGTGTGTGCATGTGTGTGTGTGCGTGCGTGCGTGCGTGCGTGTATGCGTGCGCTCGTGTGCGTGCGTGTATGCATGTGTGTGTGCGTGTGTGTGCATGTGTGTGTGTGCGTGCGTGTGTGCATGTGTGTGTGTGCGTGCGTGCGTGCGTGCGTGTGTGCATGTGTGCATGTGTGTGTGCGTGTGTGTGTGTGTGTCTGTGCGTGCGTGTGCTCATGTGTGTGTGCGTGTGTGTGTGTATGCGTGTGTGTGCATGCGTGCGTGTGTGCATGTGTGTGTGTGTGTGCGTGCGTGCGTGTGTGCGTGTGTGCATGTGTGTGTGCGTGTGTGTGCGTGCGTGCGCTCGTGTGTGTGTGTGTGTGCGTGCGTGCGTGTGCGCGTGCGCTCGTGTGTGTGCGTGTGTATGCGTGTGTCTGTGCGTGCGTGCGCTCATGTGTGTGTGCGTGTGGTCAGACTGTGTGACGCTTGTGTGACCCGTGTCCTGCTCTTCTCGTCTCCCTGCAGAAAGAGGAGAAGGCCATGATCGCCAAGATGAACCGCCAGCGCACCAACAGCGTCACGCACAACCCCTCCCACTGGTGCTCCGACCGCCCCTTCTACAACCACCTGGGGGGCAACCAGGTTTCCAAGGAGATGAAGAGGATGGTGAGGACCGGAGCGCTCTCTGGCGCGTGATCTCGCTGAAAGGCTTCTCTCCACGACACCCTCTCCATCCTCCGATTGTCCTCACGCTTTTCAGCGCTGTCCGTGTGAAAGGGAGAGGGCCTGGCCTCTGTGTGTGTGTGTGTGTGCGTGTGTGTGTGTGTGTGTGTGTGTGTGTGTGCGTGCGTGCGTGCGTGCGTGTGTGTGGAGGTGATTCGTATGTGTGCATTACGCTGTCTCTTTATGACACTGGTCTCCACACCTGTTGCCCGTAGCAGGAGATGTTGGTAGTGGGTTTGTGTAGCAGGAGATGTTGGTGGTGGGTTTGTGTAGCAGGAGATGTTGGTGGTGGGTTTGTGTAGCAGGAGATGTTGGTGGTGGGTTTGTGTAGCAGGAGGTGTTGGTGGTGGGTTTGTGTAGCAGGAGGTGTTGGTGGTGGGTTTGTGTAGCAGGAGATGTTGGTGGTGGGTTTGTATCTTCGCTGAGACGCGTCTTGAGCCCCCTTACCTGTTGGATCGAAGCCATAAAACTACAGAAAATGTTTTGATGCGAAGCACCTCATGGACCCTCACTCACTAAGTCACTCAGTCAAGCCCTCACTCTCTCAGTGCCTCAGTCAGTCAGCCAGTCAGTCAGTCAGTCACTCACTCACTCACTCACTCACTCACTCACTCTCTCAGTGCCTCAGTCAGTCAGCCAGTCAGTCAGTCAGTCACTCACTCACTCACTCACTCTCTCAGTGCCTCAGTCAGTCAGCCAGTCAGTCAGTCAGTCACTCACTCACTCACTCACTCACTCACTCTCTCAGTGCCTCAGTCAGTCAGCCAGTCAGTCAGTCAGTCACTCACTCACTCACTCACTCACTCACTCTCTCAGTGCCTCAGTCAGTCAGCCAGTCAGTCAGTCAGTCACTCACTCACTCACTCACTCACTCACTCACTCACTCACTCTCTCAGTGCCTCAGTCAGTCAGCCAGTCAGTCACTCACTCACTCACTCACTCTCTCAGTGCCTCAGTCAGTCAGCCAGTCAGTCAGTCAGTCACTCACTCACTCACTCACTCACTCTCTCAGTGACTCAGTCAGTCAGCCAGTCAGTCAGTCACTCACTCACTCACTCACTCACTCTCTCAGTGACTCAGTCAGTCAGTCAGTCACTCACTCACTCACTCACTTTTTTAGCAGTCTGAAGAGCTATTAGCATTCAAGTGGCTGAATTTCGGGGTGCTATGTAAGAGTGGTGCGTCGCATCAGTGACACTGTGTGTCCTTATTTTAATTTTGGGGGAGCCCTCGTAGGCAGCGTAGTAATATAATGGCTACAGAACTGGGGATTCAACACAAAGCTTGCAGGTTCGATTCCTAACTGGGGCATTGCCATTGTACACTTGAGTGAGGTACTTAATCCCAAATACTCCAGTAAAGTGTCTGGGTATATAAATGGATTGTATGTTTAAAATAATATAAATCTGTGTAAGTTGCTCTGGATAAGAGCATCTGCTAAAATGGACCGATTTAATGTAATGCAGCGTAGTGTAATGTAATGACACAATATCCAATCCTGATGCTCCATAGCCCGATATCCAATCCTGATGCTCCATAGCCTGATATCCAATCCTGATGGTCCACAGCCTGATATCCAATCCTGATGCTCCATATCCTGATATCCAATCCTGATGCTCCATAGCCCGATATCCAATCCTGATGCTCCATAGCCCGATATCCAATCCTGATGCTCCATATCCTGATATCCAATCCTGATGGTCCACAGCCCGATATCCAATCCTGATGGTCCATAGCCCGATATCCAATCCTGATGCTCCATAGCCCGATATCCAATCCTGATGCTCCACAGCCCGATATCCAATCCTGATGCTCCATAGCCCGATATCCAATCCTGATGGTCCATAGCCCGATATCCAATCCTGATGCTCCATAGCCCGGTATCCAATCCTGATGCTCCATAGCCCGATATCCAATCCTGATGCTCCACAGCCCGATATCCAATCCTGATGCTCCATAGCCCGATATCCAATCCTGATGGTCCATAGCCCGATATCCAATCCTGATGCTCCATAGCCCGATATCCAATCCTGATGCTCCATAGCCTGATATCCAATCCTGTTGCTCCATAGCCCGATATCCAATCCTGATGCTTCACAGCCTGATATCCAATCCTGATGCTCCATAGCCTGATATCCAATCCTGATGCTCCACAGCCCGATATCCAATCTTGATGCTCCACAGCCCGATATCCAATCCTGATGCTCCACAGCCCGATATCCAATCCTGATGCTCCATAGCCTGATATCCAATCCTGATGCTCCATAGCCCGATATCCAATCCTGATGGTCCATAGCCCGATATCCAATCCTGATGCTCCATAGCCCGATATCCAATCCTGTTGCTCCATAGCCCGATATCCAATCCTGATGCTCCATAGCCTGATATCCAATCCTGTTGCTCCATAGCCCGATATCCAATCCTGATGCTCCATAGCCCGATATCCAATCCTGTTGCTCCATAGCCCGATATCCAATCCTGTTGCTCCATAGCCCGATATCCAATCCTGATGCTTCACAGCCCGATATCCAATCCTGATGCTCCATAGCCTGATATCCAATCCTGTTGCTCCATAGCCTGATATCCAATCCTGTTGCTCCATAGCCTGATATCCAATCCTGTTGCTCCATAGCCTGATATCCAATCCTGATTCAGCTGGCACCAAGAGGTTTTTATTTCCACGCTAATGCTACTCAAATCTATATTAAGTCCAAACATGACTCACTTAGTCCTCTGCTGATTCTGTGGAGAATGTCAAGTTTTGGGGAGCAGTGTGTTTGGCTTAGAATGAGAATTCTCATTCTCAGTGGCTCCAAATCGATTGAAACAAAAGCGTGAAGTTTTGACCTCGATATTGAAAATGTCAGAGTAAAAGCGTCTATCGTCCAGGAGTTTTATTTTATTAAAAAAAAGAAAGTCCTTCAAATCTCACAACAGAATGTCACATTGACATCTTTCTGCCGTCTGGGAAATATACTTGCCTTCTAAGATTTCTGTCTGTAAGAAAGAGAATTACGTTTTACTCTGTGTGCTTGCCTGTGTGTGTGTGTGCCTGCCTGCCTGCATGCGTGTGTGCGTGCGTGCGTGCGTGTGTATGTGTGTGTGCGTGTGTGTTTGCCTGCGTGTGTGTTTGTGTGTGTGTGTGTGTCTGCATGCATGTGACAGAACCTCTGGTCATACTGTTCCTCAGTTATGGAAGAGCTTGCCCACAACATATTCAAAACACATTCTGGGTAATCTTTCAGTACCCACTTTTTAAACCTACTTGAATGATATTAGATATAATAACTAGGTATTATCAGTCATTTTCTTTACATTTTGCATGTTTGTATTGAGCTTCTGCTCTTGTCCCACCTCGTTGTACCACGGTGGCCATGAGGAACCTGCCATGTGAATGAGATTATTATGCATTTTTTATTACGTGGTCTACAATGCTTGGAACCATTGTGTAAACAGAACAGGGAACAAAGCAGAATACATTTTCAGGTTTCTACAAGTTAATAATTACAAAGCAGACTCAGAAATAGCAATGGCTAACATCAATGGGAGATTTTGACATCCATGATTTTGACAGACCAGCACACCTGGTCAGTTTCTCATCCCCTTCACGTTTCTGGTCTCCTAGCAACTTGGCACTGGCAACTAAACCCTCCTGCGGTCTGTTTTTTAACCCTTTATGGTTACACAATTACAAGTATGTGATTAGAATGCTCTTAGCTGAACGTTCTAATGCTGATGTCACAATCACTGCTGGTGACTGAAAGCAGCGGAGTTCTGGAACACTGACATAGACTTCTGGAAAAAAAAAAAATTACCAAAAAAAAAAAACCTACCCAGCAAATGATTTAAGGTACAGGAGCTACAGATTGAACTGCTTTCCTAATACTTGTACATACTTGTAATTGAATGTACCTGTTTCAAAAGAAATATACAGCCAGCAGAATGTAGCTTGCTTGTGCCTTTAAACTCTGGCCACGATACACAGCTTTGCACAGTTGCCATATTCTGTACATCATTTACCATCTGTGTACTGTACATTAATGCTAAGTACTTAATGTTAATGATATGTGGGAGCACACATCATACAGCCAATGAATAATAGGTTATTACGTTAACAGAATATTTATGAGGCAAATATATGAAGCCAGTCTAGGGAGCACCTTGGGGATGTCTGTAATCTCAGAGATCTCTGTCCTTGACAACTGACATAAGGACATACTTAGCACCACAGTCATTGAGTTTATTAGAATATGGAGGTAATACGTATTTTCCATCTGGCAGTTTGATAGGGGAACATGTTTAAAATAGGTGTGAAAGGGAGCCAGTGCATAAGGTGGTGAACTCAGATCTGCATTTCAGTCTTAAAGGATTCTGTGCATTTCATTCTGCAATGAAAAATCATTGGTGAAACCATGGGGTGGGGAGTGGTGGGGTAGGGAGGGTTGCATTGCCCATCAGCTCAGAAGCTTGGGGGAACAGTTTCTCCTGCCACCATCAGTAGATTTTTCTGAAATGTTTTCTTTTTTTTTTTTTAATTACAAATCAGTGTTCTAGAACTCTAGATACCAACAGTGATTGTGACATCAGCACTATGTTCAGTTAAGAACATTCTAAACACATGTTTGTGACATCACAGCTTAAAGGGTTAAAAATGTTAACTTCAGAAACAGCTGTGAGGACTGACAAATGGAGCCTTTGTTTTGGAGGCCACGATTGGTCAACTCAAGGAAGGCAAAGCCTATCACGGTCGGCAGTGTCCAGACTTGGTGCCAGGACCACAATGTGGATAATCAATAGCTAGCAAGGGAGCTGCGATAGTAAATTCTGAAATTGTCGATGAGCTCATTGGCTGGATTGTGCAGTCCTTGCTGATTACTGGCGCCATCAAGTGATCATAGTCAGTATGTGCAAAAAATGACAATGTAGATTGGCCTCATTTTATGAGCAATGTGAACAGGCAGCTTAGTTTCATCTTGGTAACATTTACCAAGCCTAACCAAGAAAATCCTGCACAATCTCTGCTGCCCTCCTTGTTGTAGCCCTGTGACAGTTTAGTGAAATTATATAGATGTAAAGATCCTGGGGGGGGTGGGACATGACCCCCCCCCCCCCAAAAAAAACAAAAAAAAACAAACAAAAAAACATTTTGTTCTCCCCAAAGTTTAAAATGACATCCTAGGTGTATAAACACAATAATAGAACACTGTATCATCCATTGTATAATTTTGTTCTAACCTATTATAACTAGGCACTATTAACAATCAACCTGTGGAGGAGAAAAAAATAAATAAATAAATTTCAGTTTAATTCCCTGTCCGCCCTACTTACATCTCTGCACCTTGCACTTTTGTCAGATTGTGTCCCTGTGGCCCTATTACCAGCCAGATTGTGTCCCTCCCTGTACCCTTTACCTGGGCACCTGGGGGCGGCCGGAGAATTGAATAACGCAGGGTTAGCTCTGAAAGCGTCGCAGGGGAGTGTCCTGGGGACCTCACCATCTGTAATTACCGCTCACTTTAATTTCTCTCTGGGCCCCTGAGCGTCACTGCTGGTGACGTGTGGTCGGGCCAGGAGGTGGCCCCGCGCGTCTGCTGCTCTGCTGCGCTGGTCGGGAACAGATTTACGATGATACGGACGACGCTAAGATAAGTCACAATGGCTGCCATTCCACAGTGCCTCACATTCACACGTCTGTTTGCATTCGCGAGGGAATAAATACAGACAACTAAAATAGAGAAATGAAAATGGATTGCTCTGATTGGCTGAAGGGACATGCAGGCCTGCTCTGATTGACTAGAGAGACATGCAGGCTCACTGTGATTGGCTGGAGGGACATGCAGGCCTGCTGTGATTGGCTGGAGAGACATCAATGAACTCTGGGGATGGGGGGGTGGCATGCCCAGGATGAGTACCTCCTCTGTGGTGCTCCTCTTTCACGTTTCATCTCGACAGCACCATTAAGGGGAGAGCAGGGGCAGCCCCATTATCCACACGGACCCGCCCCTTATCCACACTGGCCCGCCCCCCGCCCCACTCTCATCAGGGGTGCGCAGCTGAGAGGGGATACACGGTCCAGGAAAAGCAGAAAAAATAAATAAATAAAAGGGAAATGTACGTTTAAATGGATATACAGACATATAGACAAATGGATGACTGTGTGTCATTAAAAGTCTCCCAGGGATCTGTTGGAGCAGCAGAGATTGTGGATGTTGCTGAAGTGACCGTACTGAATCCCCCCCCCCTTCTCGATGCCCCCCCCCCACTGTGCTAAATCAATCGCTCGGTGATTCACCGGGTTCTGCTGTTTATCTCTACGAGCCGCGCCTGGGTGTGCGGGTCAGCTCCGGTTGCCTGGGAGACGGCCGATACTCGTACCCCGCCCCCTCCCCCCCCCCCCCCCCCCCTTGGTTCCGAGTGTAGACCAAGAGTTCCCCGACCGCCACGCCAAGCCACTGCTGTTCTGCACGATTTCTAATAATTCTCACCGACAAAAATGACAATACACAAAATGACACGGTGGAGAAAAAGAATAACAATATTTCGTTGCTTCCAGAGGCTGAAAGGAATCTTTCCTTGCTGGAGAACGTGGTACCGTCTCCCTACTTCCTGGAAAAGATGATTGTTGTGTGTCCTATACTGTCAAAGCAGGGTTAATCAAAAACACACAAGTTAACGTGGGTTGCCAGTTTTCCGGCACAGTCATCCATTTTTGGTGAGTTAGAATATGAAGTCCTCAGGGAGATGTAGTCCGGTTGGCACCAGAGTGGGGGGGGGGGTTCTCGCTCAACGTGAGGGTGCTTTCCATCGGATTCGCTGCCCACGTCCCATCCTACCCAGGTCAGAGAGGCATAAACATGTTTTTGGTGAGTGGGAGGTGGGACGGATTGGATCTGTTTTCTGCATCTACAAATGTAAAACTAAATGTCCAGTGAATTGAGCATGTTCTCCATTTTTCATATTTTTGTGTATATCGCACTGAACAGATTATCTGTTCACCTAACCCACAGCAAAGTATGATTTATATAAACACATTGCATAAATCTGAAGCTTGGTTTTATGTATGAAGAAAATCGAAGGAAATATTTGAAAGCAGACGTGAGGTCAAGTGTTTAGTCAGATATACTGCATCCCAATCACATACTGATTAAACGGCTGTTATGAGGCTATTAGCCTGTCCAACCGAAACACTGCACTTGGATTTTATTTTTGTAATAGAGCAGTCCTAACAGAATGATTTAAGTATATATAGTATGTGACTCTACCTATTTTGGTTATTTTCGTCTGTGACAATATATGAGGGGATTTTACGTAACACATAAAAGCAACATGTCTTAATCCGTACTTTATCGGAGTGCTTTTCTTCTGAGTGAATATTTAAACGAGGGATGAATCCTGTGACCCCCCCCCCCAGCGGCACTCGTACATCACAGTGAAGATAAAGAATAGTCTGCGGGGGAGGGGGGGGGAGGGGGAGGAGAGAGTGGGGAAAAATACACCCTCTCTGCCCTTCTTTTATATGCAAGGGAAGACGCACGGAGAGAAAATGACTCATGATGCGTCTCTGGTATATATCTCCCAGAATACCCAGCATGCCGTTAATCACAAGCCTTAAAATACGCTGCTATTTTAGCTTCTTTGAGTGCTGTATTTGTTTTATTTTTTTTTGTGTTTGTTCTGTATAACCTTGGCTGTATAGTGGTGTCTTTACCTCTGACTGTGTCTTGTCTTTTGTTCTACCTCTGTCTCTTTACCACATTATGGATATGATATCCAGTCTGACCAAAATTGATTTAATTTCTAGTGCTTGTGAATTTAAATAGTTGTAGCAAGGATATGAGTGCAAACTGGAATCTATGAAGAGCACACTGTCCTTTTTTTTTTGTCATGACACTAAAGACTGCTCGATGTTGAAGGAACACTTGTTTAGATTTTATATAAAATGTGTTGTTTGTGCTGTTGTCCAGAAGGGGGCAGTGTTGCACCTTTCTGCGCTGCTGTGCTGCCAGTGTCACTGCTGGAAACGTCTTCATTTAATTCCTCCAGTGCTCCTGTATTCTGTCACACTGGCAGACAGCATCACACTCCCTCGTGCAATGATTAGAATTGCAGAACAGTAATGATCGGACAGCCGAGACATCCTAACCTCCTCTACAAGCCCCCTCATTTGGCTCAGACACAGACCTCTCTGACACTTTTATGCGACTAATAATTTTCTTCTGGAAGGTGCTTTACATTTCAATATCAAACGTGTAGAGCTGCATCGAACATTGAGCTTTGGACACCTGAAGTGCGTTTGAATCTGTTCTACATATCTTTGCCATGGGCAGTTCGAGATTCCCTCTCTTCCATCCCTAAAGGAACGTGGTGAATTAGCCTCTCCTGTTGGACACTTTTGTAAGCGTGACATCCCATTGGCTGGCTGTGTAAGGCCGGAAACGTTACCCTACGTAAATATGCGAAAGCAAATGACAACACCAGGCCGACGTGCTGCGAACGCACAGCCTGGTTGTGCGTACTCAGCGTGCGTTCTCATGTTCCTGTGGAGGTAATAAACCCGAGTCCTCAAGAGGGCGATACAGAGCAGTTTTGACAGACTAAGTGGAAAAAAGCACAAATGGAAGAAGACTGCTTCATCCTGCTGTTGCCTGCTATAGCGCCCCCTCGCTGCGACGCTTGTCACTGCAGCTCATGCTTGTGTTGCTTCGAGAATTTCAGGTGACACATTTTAGGACGCAACTGCGCGTGAAACCAGCTTTGCATAGCTTGAATTGTCCAAGTTCGCGTACGTACGGAGGGTACCTTTCCGGATGTCACCCTCTCCAGAGCACTTTCTGAAGGCCATGCCCCCTCCTTGCTCTAATGCACTCTCTCTCTCTCTCTCTCTCTCTCTCCCCCCCTACAGGGCTTTGAGGATCCCAAGGACAAGTGAGTACAAAAGCAGGCCTTTCTCCTCTTCCCTGTGATTCATAGTGTCAGACTGCCCTGCTGCTTGCTCTTCATATCTTTCCTGTCTCTGGCTCTGGTGCAGAAATGGATTCTGGGATTTGTAGTGCATGGGGGGAGATTAGCTGGTGTCCAATGGGGGTAAACTCATTCTGCTTTCATGCTTCCCTGCCATGCCAGCACACACAGTACATCAGTGGAGACTGAGTAAGAGGTTAGGGAGAAAGGATGTGTTCATCTGGAGCTGCACCCCATTTAAAAAAATAGAAATAAAAACTGGAAAAACTCCCAGAAGCCTCTGCTTTTTCAGGGGAAATGATGCAAATCTGAGCGACACAAGGTCTGCTGCCCAACACGTTCCCCCCGGTCAAAAATAATCCCCCCCTCTGCCACCATGCTCTGTCTGAGCACACCCAAATCATTACTGCAGTCCCCCCCCTGCCCTCCCCCCGATTGAGTCTGGGACGTGGGAGGCTGCAGCACGCGAGACTCACAGTAATAACACACTGACTGCAGCGCGCTTAGCAAGCAGCCCTGCGGCTACTTCCTGTCAGTGTGATTCAGACACGGCGGCTGGGAAGAGATTGCTCAGCACAGTCACTCAGGACTGCCCCCCGCTGGACATCAATAGCTGTGCCCTACAAACCGGTTGATTGGCCGAGCTGCGTTGCGTTTTCCCCGATCCCGACTTGCTTGTGTTTCCGGTCTCTGATTCGCTGAGCCTGGCAGTGCGTGAAGCCGCACTGTGACGTTAGCGTCGTGTCTGAGCTTTTGGTGACTGAAGCGGTTTGTGTAAATGCTGATTTAGACCAGCTGCTGATGAATTCTCCGTCGTGATGGGAAAGGCGATTCTGAAGTGCTGGTTGGCCGGCTGAAATGACCCTGCCCCCCTCCCCTTCAATGTGTCCCCCCCCCCCTGCCGTGTGTGCTTGAGTCTGCCCCGTGAAGTGAAGTGTGTTGGGGAGCATGTGCGTTTGGGCCATGGCATTCGAGGAGCCTGTCTGTGTCTGTCTGTGTGTCTGCCTGCCTGTCTGTCTGTCTGTCTGTCTGTGTGTCTGCCTGTCTGCCTGTCTGCCTGTCTGTCTGTCTGTCTGTCTGTCTGTCTGTCTGTCTGTCTGTCTGTCTGTCTGTCTGCCTGCCTGTCTGTCTGTGTGTCTGCCTGCCTGTCTGTCTGTGTGTCTGTCTGTCCGCCTGTCTGTCTGTCTGTCTGTCTGTCTGTCTGCCTGCCTGTCTGTCTGTCTGTCTGTCTGTCTGTCTGTCTGTCTGCCTGTCTGTCTGTCTGTCTGTCTGTGTGCCCGCCGCTCTTCCGAAGGGGGAAACCAGCGTTGTCGTCTCCTCCTGTGCTATCTAGGCATTTCATTTTCAGAAACACGCAGGAGAACCTGAACCCGGAGGACGAGGTGGACGAGTTCCTGGGCCGGGCCATCGACGCGCGGAGCATCGACCGGCTGCGCTCCGAGCACGTCAAGAAGTTCCTCCTCACGTTCCGGGAGCCCGACCTGGAGAAGAAGGTACCCCCCTAACCCTAACCCTAACCCTAACCCCGACCTCGAACCCTCAACCAGCCTCGCACCCCCGTCCTCCTACCCCCGACTGACCTTGTACCCCGACCTTGAACCCTTGACCTTGTACCCCAACCTTGAGCCCTCGACCTTGTACCCCGCCTGACCTTGTACCTCGACCTCTTACCCCCACCTCATGCCCCCGACCTTCGGCTCTGTCCTGGTGCTGATCCCAAATTGCTACTGAAAGCAAACAGGACCTTAAAGGGGAAATGAGGGGGAAATGTTTGAAAAAGGAAAAAAAGGATGAGTACAGATAAGAGGACCTTAATCTTCATATCCTCCTGAGATCCAGCAGAAAAAAGTTTTAAGTTTAGTTTTTTAACATAAAATGTGTTTTTGATGATGAAAGCATTTTTCATTGAAAATATGTTAAAAGAATATTCTTATTGAATGTCCTTTTTAGCATAGGTTTCAGCATAATAGAACTTATGATTCTTCAGTTCAAGACCAGAGACTCGTGTCCCTTACAGGGGACAAAAATTAATTGGCAGGTCTGAGGAGGACATGAAGGTGCAGTTCCTCCATGCAAATAAAAGGAATATATTTTGGCTGACATTTTTGTTTTTTGATGATTCAAATTTAACTGTTTTAATGTTCTGGATTTTTTTTTTTTTGGTTTGTGCTAGGAGCTTTTTCTCTTGCAAAGTGCTTCTGTTTTTAAAAATATCCTTTGGGTTTGGGTTGCTTAATTGTGCCCTAGCCTTGCGTGTGGGTGTGAGTGTAATGGGGTAATGCCCTTGCCTTGCGTGTGGGTGTGAGTGTAATGGGGTAATGCCCTTGCCTTGCGTGTGGGTGTGAGTGTAATGGGGTAATGCCCTAGCCTTGCGTGTGGGTGTGAGTATAATGGGGTAATGCCCTTGCCTTGCGTGTGGGTGTGAGTGTAATGGGGTAATGCCCTTGCCTTGCGTGTGGGTGTGAGTGTAATGGGGTAATGCCCTAGCCTTGCGTGTGGGTGTGAGTGTAATGGGGTAATGCCCTAGCCTTGCGTGTGGGTGTGAGTGTAATGGGGTAATGCCCTAGCCTTGCGTGTGGGTGTGAGTGTAATGGGGTAATGCCCTAGCCTTGCGTGTGGGTGTGAGTGTAATGGGGTAATGCCCTTGCCTTGCGTGTGGGTGTGAGTGTAATGGGGTAATGCCCTAGCCTTGCGTGTGGGTGTGAGTGTAATGGGGTAATGCCCTAGCCTTGCGTGTGGGTGTGAGTGTAATGGGGTAATTGGGTAAACCTGTGAAACTGCGGCGGCTCTTCAAGTTCTCGCGTAATGGGATTAATGTGACGGGGGCGCGGATTTGGGCCTGCTGTCCGTGCCCCAGCGGTGGACCTCCTTCCTCATATTTAGCGCTTATTTATTTGTGCTTCCTGTGCTGCAGTTCTGAGCTCCAGGCCTGTATGCAGACGAGAGCAGCGGCGGATTCCTCTACGCTGGCCAGTGGGGTTTGGTTTGGGGCTTTGCTGTATGGTCTGCATGTGCACTCGCACCTCCTACAGCAGTGGTTCTCAGTCCTGGTCCTGGGGGGGCCCAGTGTATGCAAGTTGCTGCTACAGCCATTCTCCAGCTTAATTAAGGTTGTTGAACAGAGGTGTTTAAGTTAAGTTAAGAGGCTTGTTGTTATAATTTGCGTCGTCTTTGAATTCTTCATTATCTACCAAATAGTTAGTTTCAGTAGTCAGGTGTCCACACTTCCACCAATCAGGAGGCTTTTGATTCTTCTCCGACTTTAATTGAATCTGATTTTTTTTTTTTAATCGTCTTCTTTTTATGTAATAATTTGCAGTGGAGCACCATATAGCACAATGTGAATATGGGACTTCTATTCTTCATTGGCATGCATAGTTATTTCTGAGATCCTGTGGCTTAAAATAATCCTCCTTCAGAACGTAAAAAGTGTCTTAATTAAGAGAAAAGAAGAGCTTGTTAAAATTGTGGGCTTGCGGTTGTGGTTGGAATGAAAACCAGCATACCCAGGGGGACCGAACTCGACAGCCACTGACCTAAATATCACAGACAGGGGAAGCCCGCTGGACGTCTGTAATACTGAACGCACGTGAACGTGTCTGACAGGGACGCTGAATTGTGTGCTGCCTCAATCTCGCATCCTTCCCTGCTGTTAATTTTTAAAAATATTTTGCGACGGAACGGTCACCGCACACAAAGGTTGCCACAAGCTTGTGAGAGAGGGATAAGGGGGGGGAGAGAGAGCGAGAGAGAGAGGGTGAGAGAGGGATATGGGGGGGAGAGAGGGGGGGGAGGGAGAGAGAGGGATGGGGGGGAGAGGGAGAGAGGTACTGATGCACAGCCTTGCGAGGCTGCTCTGAGAATCACACGGATGTTTGAAACAGACTGCCTTTCTCTCTGGGGAGGAACGAGGGATCGCTTTGGTGTGTTTTAAGGCATGGCTTCCCGGGGAATTGCTGTGAATTGCTTATTTTCGCTACCTGTTCATCCCACAAACAAACAAAATCCCTTGAACTTTTCTTTTTTTGGGGGGGGGGCGGGGTGGGGGGGGCATCTGAGCACTGAACAGGCAGCCCCTTGGGTATGAGTCCAGTTCGTCGCCATGGTTACACACGAAGCAGGAAGTCATGTACCCGGTTGTGTCTCGAGACAACGCTTGCCCGTGACCCCAACAGCCCCCCCTCCCCCCTCCAGGTTTATAATGCGAAATCCATACATGTTTCAGTTCTGAGGGGAGTGGCCCAGTGTCTCTGGGGGGATTGATGGGGTGATGATTACCTCCTGCAGTGCGTTAAGGAGCCATTTAATACTGAACCCAAAACTTCCACAAGGATGAGACTGCAGTACCTGCTACTCTCTCTCTCTCTCTCTCTCTCTCTTGCTCTCACTCTTTCATTCTCCCTCTCACCAATCAGTTTTTCTCTTTCTTTCTTGAAAAGCCGGCAAGGGCTTGGTTTGGCAGGCTGGATGTTGCCCAGTTTGCATGTTGCAGTTTTTTATTTTTTATTCTTTTGGCTGGGTTCACAGACCCACAGGGTGTGATGGTTCCTTGCACAGATGGTCTCCCTCACGGGACGGCGTTTTTCGGGCTTTACCTGCAGACCCCGCAGAGGAGAAGAGCCTGAGGCTTTGCTCAAACGGGGAGTCTGGAGAGTTTAGGAACTGCTGGGTGAGAGATTACAGTACAGCAGGGGTGTACAGTCTTATCCGAAAAGCACCGGTGTGGGTGCAGGTTTCTGTCTTAGTTTAGCACTACCACACCTGGTTCAACTAATTAACTAATCAATCAGGATCTTCGATAAGTCGAATCGTGTGTCTCAGTGCTGAGCTAAAACAAAAACCCGAACCCATATCCACCCTTTTTGGATAAGATTGGCCCCCTGCTGAACTGGCTGTGTGTAAAACTTGCTTTCAGTGGGCAAATGAAACGGTATAACTCAGGATGGAGATTAACCGTGAGATATTTATCATTCTGGTGTAAAAAAATCAGCTTTCAAAACCAAGTGGGGATCTTCAGTGGAGGATTTTACATAATTTTATCACAGACAACAGTACGGTGGACCAGTTCAGTCCTTCAGCAGATAATGGTTTCCTTTTTTTGGTTCATTATTGGCTGTTTTGCTGCATCTGGGGAACGTTCCAGACTGCAGCCTGTATTCAGTGTTCTGTTGGGCTGGACAGCAGGGGGTTATGGGTAGGGCTCTCCAGTGCCCTTGTGTTTTGGGTAAAGTACTCAAAAAAAAAACATGCAGCACTGTATCAGTTTTATTTTTGGGGCAGGCAAAGTTGGCTCTTCTTAAGACCCGACAAGCTGAACTGGAGCGGTGCGGGTTTGTATAGCAGGGCGTAGAGTGAGGATAGCTTCCTGATTATAGATGCTGTTTGTTTTCTGCAGTCTAACTGGTTAAGTTTTAATCACAGCACAGTCCCAAGTGTCGTGAATGTTTCTTTTTTTACTTTTCATCCAGGGCTTCTGAAAAGTCTCTTTTTTTTTAAACTTTTTTTTTTGCTACTGCGGCGTAAAAACACCCAATCCCCACAGCCGTCTCTGGATGCTGGTTTTTCAGGCTGTTGCATCCAGATGCCAGACTTTTACTGAATAAATCTGTTTGAGTAGGTCTTCCCAGCCCAGTTTTCCCACAGTACGCCGCGGTGAAGTTATCTCCTGTCCTCGCTTTGGCGCGTTACACGCGTTCACAGCGGCCTTGAGCTTCTCAGTAACAAACGCTGAGCTGGAAATCTGGCGGGTCTCCAGCTCCACGATAATTTTTTTTTTATCGCCATTATTACCTCAGATGGATAATGACCAGGAAGTGTGCATGCAGCTCTATGACTTGGTGATGATCTGATGATCGTCTAAACGCGATGATGAATACTGATAACGGATTACTTCTGTACCCAGTGTAGGCTTACGGTGCTTCTTACGGAAGTTACAGAAGCTTCTGTTAACGTTCAGATGAAGATACTTATTACTGAGTTTCGTTTACACATAGTAAAATGCATGGAGTTAATTCAGCTGTAACAGAGTATACTGTATATGAGATATGAGTTCAATAGGGACCATATATGCTCTGTAAGAGTTGATTTAATGCTGGACATCGTACAATATTGTATTACTGTGCAACATTGAATTTTAAGTTCATTACATGGTGTGAGTTATATATATATATTGATGAACGTATACAGTCATTTGTAAAACGTTCTACTGCTTTGTGATGTTTTTATGTACTGTTCTGAAATGGTACATATGTGCAGTTATGAGCAACTGTGTCTGCACAGTGTACACACGTGTGTGAATTTATGAATGCTGTGTGCAGCTGTGTGAGATGCCAGTGAATGTTCTGGTATGTAAATGACGAGGAGTGCGGACTGGAGCTGTGAAAGATTTTAGCGATGATGCATTACATGATGATGAATGTGGAGTGATAAACGCATGCTTTTCTGTCTGGGTAGTTTTACGTTTTATGATAAAAATCTGTCATTTGACTTCCACTTTCTCGCCCTCTCTTCCCCTCCCTCCCTCCCCCCCTCCCCCCTCCCTCTCTCTCTCTCTCTCTCTCTCTCTCTCTCTCTCTCTCTCTCTCAGTACTCTAAGCAGGTGGACTCCAGGTTCGGGGCGTATGTGGCTTGCGCCTCCCTCGTCTTCCTGTTCATCTGCTTCATCCAGATCATCGTGGTTCCGCGGTAAGGGCAGTACCCCCTCGCCTCATCTCTGTGTCGGTCGTGGTTCTGCAGTAAGGGCGTGGTTCTGCGGTAAGGGCGTGGTTCTGCAGTAAGGGCATGGTTCCGCAGTAAGGGCGTGGTTCTGCAGTAAGGGCGTGGTTCTGCTCATAAGGGTGTGGTTCCGTGGTAAGGGCATGGTTCTGCGGTAAGGGTGTGGTTCTGCAGTAAGGGTGTGGTTCTGCGGTAAGGATGTGGTTCTGCAGTAAGGGCGTGGTTCTGCGGTAAGGGCAGTACCCCCTCGTCTCCGTCACATGGCCCCGCCCCTCCCCCCTTGCTCACGCACACAGCAGATGGGCGAATACTCGCGTGCTGAGTGAGACCTCTTTATCTCGTCCTTCAGCGTACACCTGAAGGAGAGCGTCGTCTGCGTATATTTCAGTTCAGATAAGGCCGTATATGTGAAAACACAGATCTAACGGCCTAACATCTACGCTGCTGTTGCATCAGTGTCTCTTAGGTGTATTTGTGGAGGTCGAATAGAAACTCACTGTATGTTTCAGACGTAGGCTAGCAGGAAATTCCAGAAGCATCTCTGTAGTTGCTATGGGAACTAAAACCGTGATTCCTTAAATAACTCTATAACACAATAGAGTAACTTCAATCCACATTAGAATGACATGGATCAGTGGGCAATTGTCCAAACTTTATATAGGCTTACCTTGGCTCTCAAATAACACGCATGTCCTTTAGCTTAAATTAAATAGAGTGCATGAAACAGCGTTGTTTTTGTGTCGTAATGACCTTAGACGTCACAGTGACGTTACAAGGACAGTTGGAGAAACTCTCGGCTTCAAACTCTTGTGTGGGTTGAAAGCGGATGGGTTTTTTTTTTTTGGGAAGTCTGGTGCTGGTAGTTAAACCTCCCCTTCCTGCCGAAGCTGGATCCCTGATCCCAAATCCCTGCTGGGACCGAAACAGCTCTGGCTCCAGGTCCGGCTCTGCTTAGCACTGTGTAGCGCTGAAGCTGAGCTGAGCTGTGTAGCGCTGAGCTGAGCTGTGTAGCGCTGAAGCTGAGCTGAGCTGTGTAGCGCTGAGCTGTGTAGCGCTGAAGCTGAGCTGAGCTGTGTAGCGCTGAAGCTGAGCTGAGCTGTGTAGCGCTGAGCTGAGCTGAGCTGTGTAGCGCTGAAGCTGAGCTGAGCTGTGTAGCGCTGAGCTGAGCTGTGTAGTGCTGAAGCTGAGCTGAGCTGTGTAGCGCTGAAGCTGAGCTGAGCTGTGTAGCGCTGAGCTGAGCTGAGCTGTGTAGCGCTGAAGCTGAGCTGAGCTGTGTAGTGCTGAAGCTGAGCTGAGCTGTGTAGTGCTGAAGCTAATCTGAGCTGTGTAGTGCTGAAGCTGAGCTGAGCTGTGTAGCGCTGAAGCTGAGCTGAGCTGTGTAGTGCTGAAGCTGAGCTGAGCTGTGTAGCGCTGAAGCTGAGCTGAGCTGTGTAGTGCTGAAGCTGAGCTGAGCTGTGTAGCGCTGAAGCTGAGCTGAGCTGTGTAGCGCTGAAACTGAGCTGTGTAGCGCTGAAGCTGAGCTGAGCTGTGTAGCGCTGAAGCTGAGCTGTGTAGCGCTGAAGCTGAGCTGAGCTGTGTAGCGCTGAAACTGAGCTGTGTAGCGCTGAAGCTGAGCTGAGCTGTGTAGCGCTGAAGCTGAGCTGAGCTGTGTAGCGCTGAAGCTGAGCTGAGCTGTGTAGCGCTGAGCTGAGCTGTGTAGCGCTGAAGCTGAGCTGAGCTGATGTTTGTTTACTGTTGGGAGGCGCGCAGGAGCGAATACAGATGAGCCGCCGTCTCTCCGCCCGGGCCGATAAGAACGCGGCGAAAGGCGGCGGCGGCGGCGTGAACGCTGCGGACGGCGAAGGTTACGGAGCTTCCTGTCACCCCGCCGCGGCGGTATTTCTGTCAGCGGCGTGATGGAGAAGCGCCGAGAGCCGCCAACACCGCCGCCGCCGCCAACCCCGCCGCCCCCGCTCACCCCCCCCCTCCCCTTCATCATCCCTTTCTCCACACCCCACGCCTCTCTTTCCACATATTTCATGGTGTCTCTCCCTCTTCACTGCTTTTTTCTCTCTCCCTCTATTTTGCCCTCTCAGTCACCTTTTTTCCTCCTTGCTCTGGTGTAACTGTAGTTCTCTCTCTCCTCTGTCCTTGACTGCTCGCTCTGTCTTCTCCTCCTCTTCCTTTTTCTGTCTGATTGCTCACACCACTCTTTCTTTCTCTGTTGTCCCTCTCTCATATCTCTCTTTCTCTCCCTCTCATATCTCTCTCTCTCTCATCTCTCTCTCTCTATACATATATCTCATATATCTCTCCCTCTCTCATATCTCTCTCTCCCTCATCTCTCTCTCTCTCTATATATATGTATATCTCATATATCTCTCCCTCTCTCATATCTCTCTTTCTCTCTCTCATCTCTCTCTCTATATATATCTCTCATATCTCTCTCTCTCACTCATATCTCTCTCTCTCTCTCTCTCTCTCTCTCTCAGCTCCACTCTGATGGTGGGATTTTATGTGACCTGTCTGATTCTGCTGCTCGCGGTGATGTTCGTCTCAGCAGTGTACTCCTGCTTCCGGGTGAGTCCTCTTCTCCCTCCTCTTCCTCCTCTCTCTGTTTTTTACACCACAGAACATGAGAATATCTAAGTAGCCCCAAAGCGAAACCCTGAAGAACTCAGAACTACATTTCCCAGAATGCCACGGCGGTGTGTCTTTACCCCAGAAGAGCAGGGCACATCGTAGGCAGTGCTACAATGGCGCAGTAACCGGCAGAACAGCTCAGAGTGGGCGTTGTTTACTGGGGCAATGTGAAACCAAGGAGACCTGTTTGTAGCATCATTTGAGTGGTGCGAAGTGATTTGTGGAAATGCAGTGCCTCCCAGGTCATGAGTTCCATGATGACTTCCTTGTTCCTCATTATGTTTATGCTGGGTTACATGGTCTGGTTCAAGTGAGTCCTGCTCTTTTTACAACACAGGTAAAAAATTCAATAACTTTTCCCGCTGATTGAAATGCATTTTCAGGTGATTGCGGTGTTTCTTTTGCAGTATCGAGCCTTCGGTCCTCGGCCGTTTCTGAAGGCCCTGTATTTCACCTTTGTGAAGTCTTTCCTGCGTATACATTCTCCAAAATTACAGGGATGTGTTTTTGTTGTTGAAGCTCTCCATTTTTCCTCCTGGTTTAGCACCAGCCCCCCCCCCCCCCCCCCCCCACGTCTGCACAGCGCTTATTTGGGGGGGGGGGGGTTCTGGGGTTCCAGACCTCGCTGTTGCTGTTTTGTACACTTTTCACTGTCGTGCCGTATCGAGCTGTGCCCCTAGCCCCCAGTCCCCCGGTCCCCCCCACCCCCCACTCGCCCCCCAAAAGGATTAGAGAAGCAAGTGTGTCCACTCTGTGTACAGTGCTGTTAATCCGGCTGGCTCAAGTGGGCATTGTTCACTGTGGGGGGGCGAGGGGGGGGGGGCAGGAGCTGAGGGAGCTTCAGAAGGAATCTGTTGTGCATTACACTGCGTCGCCCAGGCAACCACCAAGCTTTGCTTCGATAAGGGTTCCCCTGGAGGGTCACCGTGGGCAACGGCCGCTAATGACGGGATGAGATCACTGGGCCTCCGTGATGTTTACTTTACCGCCCTCCGCCATTTTGGATTCATGCTCCAGCCTTCAGGTTACAAGCCCTGCTGGTTGACTGTGAGACCACACGGTGGCGCTGTAGTTCCACGCAGTGGCACTGTAGTACCACACGGTGGCGCTGTAGTTCCACGCAGTGGCACTGTAATACCACACAGTTGCGCTGTAGTTCCACGCAGTGGCACTGTAGCACCACACGGTGGCGCTGTAGTTCCACGCAGTGGCACTGTAGTACCACACGGTGGCGCTGTAGTTCCACGCAGTGGCACTGTAATACCACACGGTGGCGCTGTAGTTCCACGCAGTGGCACTGTAGTACCACACGGCGGCGCTGTAGTTCCACGCCGGGCAGAAGCAGACGGTGTGTTGCTATGACTCCCTCGTCTGGGTGCAGATGCAGCGTTCCCTGCCGCTGATTGGCCCGTGCTGATGGGTTTGCACCACTGCCACAGCACCACTGCTGGCATATACAGGGAAACGCCATAAACTTAAATTAGTGAAGAGTTTGTGAGTTTGTTATATAAGCAAATAGCCTGCAAGGGATTTCAGTTATAATGTCTTATTACTGTGTGAGACACTCATTTAGACAAAATTTGATTACTCGCGGGAGAGTGTGGCCAGCCCTTAAATTTTATATAGCCTGATATGGAAACATTTTCGAAATTAGAACTTTACTTTTTTGCTTTCTAGTTACTACAGTGATCCAACTTGGGACCAAAAGCAGTTTGACTTCCTGCTGACTGACCAGACAAATGAAGAGTCAGAGTTGTCAGTTGATTACCAGTATAAACCGGTATAAACCAGTTAGCCTCTCTTCCTCTCCCAGCTGTTCCCAGTGCCTCTGCAGACGCTTTCTAAAAAGATCGTCCAGTCCAGGATCAACAGCACGCTGGTGGGAGTCTTCACCATCATCCTGGTCTTTCTGTCCGCCTTCATCAACATCGTGAGTCCCGCCCCACCTCGCCTGTTACAGTGTCCCCATCCTTAAACACCTGTTACAGTGTCCCCATCCTTAAACACCTGTTACAGTGTCCCCTTCCTTAAACACCTAAGGCTGGGAACATACCCTATGTAAGTATGTAAATGCAGACACTTCCTGCTACGCAAACGTTGGTTTCACGCATTGTTGCATTCTAAAATGTGTCACCTGAAATTCTTAATCCAACGCAAGTGCGAGCTGCAGTGTCGAGTGTCACAGCGAGGGGGCGCTATAGCAGGCAACGACAGGATGAAGCAGTCTTCTGCAATTTGTGCTTTTTTCCACTTAGTCTGTCAAAACTGCTCTGTATCGCCCCCTTGAGGACTCGGGTTTATTGGCTCCACAGGGGCATAAGAACACGCTGGTTATGTACAGCCGAGCCGTGCATTTGCAGTGTGTCAGCTTTGCGTTCACGTCCTTGCGTAGGGTATGTTTCCGGCCTAACAGGTACAGCGCCGCCTTCGTTAAACACCTTGCTGACACAGTGACGTGTTGCGGGGGCTGCTGGCCGAGCGGTCGTCCTGTTAGTCGCAGCGTGTGGATCTTCCCCAGAGGTGGAGAGTCCGGGGGTCAGAAAGGCAAAGTCCCGCCATGTGTTTCTTCCACCCGTGAACTCGGCCAGCTGATTTTCACTAATGAGCTCTGCCTCCTGGCTGAAGAGTTGTGCTAATTAGCACATCCAGGTGTCTGGAACAAAATACGAGAGAGGAATTGTACTCTCTGAACCTGGATTTTCCACCTCTGATCTTCCCCAGCCTGTTCTGTGATGCGCACCGTGTCAGAGCCACAGAGCTTCAGCTGCTGTGTTCGTCTCGCTGTACAGCAAGCAGCTGGTCATTTAGGGACCTGTGGGCTGGCTGCCTCAAACACACACACACACACACACACACACACACACACACACACACCTCTCTCACACACACACGCACACACACACACACACACACACACAGGGCCCTGCGTCGCACACACACACACACCCACACACACACACACACACACACACACAGGGCCCTGCGTCGCACACACACACACACCCACACACACACACACACGCACACACAGGGCCCTACGTCACACACGCACACACACACACAGGGCCCTACGTCACACACGCACACACACACACACACACACACACACACAGGGCCCTGCGTCACACACGCACACTCACACACAGGGCCCTGTGTCACACACACACGCACACACACACACACACACACACACACACAGGGCCCTGCGTCACACACGCACGCACACACACACAGAGGGCCCTCCTCAGCTGGTGAGAATCAGCAGTGTGTGAAGTCTATGCTCTCTCATCACTGAGAAGGTTGCAACACTGAGGCAGACCTGCAAACATAATTGTTTTCCCAAAGATTAGGAGCAAATGAAAGAAATGTAAATGCATGCGATATGTAGTGAAGTAGCTGGTATAGACTGATAAACAAACAAGAACAATGAAGCAAAACTTGCATGAGTTAACCCCATCCCGTCACCCCTGTCCCATCCCGAGTTTGACCCCCCTCTCCCTGTGTGCCTCTCTTACCTGTGTGTCCGTCCGCCAGTTCACCTGCAGCACCAGCGACATCCGCACCTGCCTGGCCCTGGAGTTCAACGTCAGCAGCGGCAGCGTCAACGCCTGTCACGTCCATAACTCCGCCCTCAACTACACCCTCCACACGCTGGAGGGGTTCTGCGGGAGCGGCTCGTTCAACTGCAACTTTCCTGAGGTGTGTAGACCCCACCCCCTCTGGTGTAGACCCCACCCAATCCGGTGTAGACCCCACCCCCTCTGGTGTAGACCCCACCCCCTCTGGTGTAGACCCCACCCAATCTGGTGTTGACCCCTGCCCCTCTGGTGTAGACCCCACCCCCTCTGGTGTAGACCCACCCAATCCGGTGTAGACCCCACCCCATCCGGTGTAGACCTCACCCCATCCGGTGTAGATACCACCCCATCCGGTGTAGACCCCAACCCATCTGGTGTAGACCCCACCCCACCCGGTGTAGACCCCACCCCTTCTGGTGTAGACTCCACCCGATCCGGTGCAGATCCTACCGCCTCTGGTGTAGACCCCACCCAATCCGGTGTAGACCCCACCCCCTCCAGTGTAGACCCCACCCAATCTGGTGTAGACCCCACCCGATCCGGTGCAGATCCCACCGCCTCTGGTGTAGACCCCACCCAATCCGGTGTAGACCCCACCCCCTCCGGTGTGGACCCCACCCCATCTGGTGGAGACTCCACCCCTTCTGGTGTAATATTTTAATTGTTTTGACATGACAGGAGTGTCTTGGATGACAAAAACAAGTTGCCGTAAAAAAAGTATTTTTCAGAAATATCATCATTGTGTTTTTACTGAATGTTCCTTCCTCCCTCATTCTCATCTCTGTTTCTCCCTCACTCACTCCCTCTTTATCCCTCTCCTTCCCCCTCTTTCTCTCCCTTCTTCTCCCCTCTCTCTCCTCTTCTCTCCCTCCCTCTCCCCCCCCACCCTGCAGTACTTCTCCTCCTGTGTTCTCCTGAGTCTGCTGGCCTGCTCAGTCTTCCTGCAGATCAGCAGCATTGGGAAGCTCTTCCTCATGCTCTTCATCGAGCTGCTGTACATCCTCATCCTCGAGGTGCCCGCCGTCAGCCTCTTTGACAACGTGGACCTGCTGGTGACGGCCAACGCCATGTGAGCCAATGCCTTCCCCCCCCCCCCCCCAACTCACCTTCACCCCCCCAACACACCTCCACCCCCTACTCCCACAACAGTAGCATTGCATTTTAGGAAAATTACTTGGCAAGCACTCTTATCCTGAGTGACCTACAAAAGTGGAGAACTGTGCTGTTAGTCTCCGGAATACAAAATTGCAGTATATCCAAGAAGCCACAGGAGGCCCGTTTATAATCAATATGTGTAAAGTTAGCAAAACAAACCAACAGTTAGTATTGAACACAGAAGTGTAAATACCATCACACAGCTGACGTATCTTTATCATTACCATCCCGAGGGCGAGGGCTAGCAGCTGGAGGGCCGGGGAGCTGTAGCACCAGGCCAGCGAGGAGGGAGGGGCAGTAGACCAGGCGGGAACTGCAGGGTGTGGGGGGAGATTTGCCTCAGGAGTTGAAAACAGCAGTGATCCACAGGTGCACTGCATGATGGGAAACTCCTGCAGTGTTTGAATCTGCATCTCTGAATGACTCGAATGACCTTATAGGCCGGGCGTCACCTGCCGGTTTTCCCCTGGTAAGACAGAGATGGAAGGCAGCATCAGTGGATGTGTTTATCTTCCTCTGGGCCCCTCTCTGAAAGACTAATATCCTGCCACAAGGTTACCTCACACAGACCGGAGATTCATTCTGCAGGCGCAAAGCAGAGACGTTTAATTCAATTACGCAGTCTTTACTCTGCTGGCACGTCGCAGGCAATGATAATGGATGTCCTCGGTAATGGATTGATGCTGCCTTGGCCTGTTCTTTTGCAAGAGGAACTCCTGTTGTTTTTATCCATTTACATAATGAAGCCAGGGATGGATGTAGCTTTTAAATCTCTGACATGCTCTCTCTCTCTCTCTCTCTCCTCTCTCCATCTCTCTCCTCTCTCTCTGTCCTCTCTCTCTCTCTCTCTCTCTCCTCTCTCTGTCCCCTCTTTGCAGGGAGAATGGAACATGGTAAGATGGGCTCTTGGTCATGCTACACAATGTCATATTGGTGTAATGGTAGCATTAGTGTTGAGTGAGATTGTTGTGTGTGTGCGTGTATGTGTTTGTGTGTTTGTGTGTGTGCACATGTGTTTGTGGGTGCGTGTGTGTTTGTGTGTGTCTCTGTGCGTGTGTGTGTGTGGTGTTTATCTCTCTCTCTCTCTGAACGGCAGCTCCGTAGAGAACTCGAGAGTTCCTCTGAAGATCGTGACGCCCGTGGTGCTGACGGTCTTCGTCCTGGCCCTCTACCTGCACGCCCAGCAGGTGGAGTCCACTGCCCGGCTGGACTTCCTGTGGAAGCTGCAGGTACGTCTGCACGTGTGCTGCACAGACTCAGTAGCCACGCCCATTATTTCTCTCCATTTCCTCCTGACCTCTCTGCTTCTTCCAAACATCTCCACTTCCTCCTGACCATCTCCACTTCCTCCTGACCTCTCTACTTCCTCCAAGCATCTTCACTTCCTCCTGACCTCTCTGCTTCCTCCAAACATCTCCACTTCCTCCTGACCATCTCCACTTCCTCCTGACCTCTCTACTTTCTCCAAGCATCTCCACTTCCTCCTGACCACTCTACTTCCTCCTGACATCTCTACTTCCTCCTGGCTTCGCCACTTCCTCCTGACATCTCCACTTCCTCCTGGTATCTCCACTTCCTCCATACATCTCTGCTTCCTCCTGACATCGCTACTTCCTCCTGGCATCTCTACTTAATTTTAGCTCCTTTGGGGTACACTAGAAATACGCCGTTGCACAAGGTGAAGGTAGATTAAGACAGACTCTCAGGTGCTATTTTCCTCTCGCTGTGTAGGTTTCAGTGTAATGACATCGCCTGAAATAAATCTCATAAAAAGGCCGGAGATGGGGGATATTGGATTGCGATTTTGAGTGCTGAGAGCCATTTCTTTTAGGCCCTTACCTTTCTGCTTGTGTGCAGAGGACTTATTTAAACCTTTCATGACTGAACTTGAATAGCCATTCAGGCTGAATCATAAGGGGTTCTTTATGCCATAGAATACGCCTGATTAAAAGAGGTCTTGTACACCCTGACATTCTGGGTTATTCGTTGTTCCGTTTTTCAGGATTTGTTTACTTTAAATAAGGTGTTGAATCTCAGAAAGGGTCTTATTTCCTACTGAATAGAAGTTCATAATGAAATACGTTCACCACCGCTTCATATGAAATCTAAATCTAAAATGGTAAAATCTTACGCGTGATGTGCAGAGCTTTGTGTTTGGTCATGGAAGGCCAGTGAGTGTTCATGTTCATTACACATTCTGCCATTAACGGGTGTGAAATGAGACATCAACAGCAAACCTGTGCCAAGTGTTCCAAAGGGAGGAGCCTGTTGTTGCATCATAGCTCTGCGGAACACGGGTTCTACCAAGCCCAGCCAATCAGGAGCGAAGTACCACGACAGAGAGGCGGGGCTCTTGTTTGAAGGACATGCTGACCCCCCCCCCCCCCCCCCCCCCAAACACACAGGTCACAGAGGAGATGGAGGAGCACTAGGTGGGCTGTGTTTGACTGACATGCTGACCTCTCCCCCCTCCTCCCCCCCCCCCCCCCCCCCCACAGGCCACGGAGGAGAAGGAGGAGATGGAGGAGCTGCAGGCCTACAACCGGCGCCTGCTGCACAACATCCTGCCCAAGGACGTGGCGGCGCACTTCCTGGCGCGGGAGCGGCGGAACGACGAGCTGTACTACCAGTCCTGCGAGTGCGTGGCCGTCATGTTCGCCTCCATCAGCAACTTCTCCGAGTTCTACGTGGAGCTGGAGGCCAACAACGAGGGCGTGGAGTGCCTGCGGCTGCTCAACGAGATCATCGCCGACTTCGACGAGGTAGCGCCCCGCGTAGCGCCCTGTGTGTGTCTGTGTGTGTCTGCGTGTGTGTGTGTGAGTGTGTGTGTGTGTGTGTGTGTGTGTGTGAGTGTGTGTGTGTGTGTCTGTGTCTGTGTCTGTGTCTGTGTGTGTGTGTGTGTCTGTGTGTGTGTGTGTGTGTGTGTGTGTGTGTGTGTCTGCGTGTGTGTGTCTGTGTGTGTGTCTGTGTGTGTGTGTGTGTGTGTGTGTGTAGCGCTGTCTGTGTGTATGTGTGTCTGTGTCTGTGTCTGTGTGTGCCTGTGTGTGTCTGTGTGTGCCTGTGTGTGTCTGTGTGTGCCTGTGTGTGTGTGTGTGTGTCTGTGTGTACAGCTGTGTGTCTGCATTCTGTTCCATAGCCTGAACTGCTCATGTACAATCAGTTTCTCTTCAGTCAGGTTCTCCCCAGTGCTCGGTTAGACTGACTTATCTCCCCCACTTCCTCACTCTTCCTTGCTTCCCCCTTCTCTTTCTCTCACTGTCTATTCCCTCTCTTCCCATTCTCTTCCCTCTGTCTCTCTCTCCTCCCCCTCCCTTCCTCACCTCCCCCTTCTCTCTCTCCATCCCCTCTCTCCTTGTCCTCCCTCTCTCTCCCGCCCTCCCCTCCTCTCCAGATCATCAGTGAGGAGCAGTTCCGGCAGCTGGAGAAGATAAAGACCATCGGCAGCACGTACATGGCGGCGTCGGGCCTGAACGACTCCACGTACGACCGGGCGGGGCGCACGCACATCCGCGCGCTGGCCGACTACGCCATGCGGCTCATGGACCAGATGAAGTACATCAACGAGCACTCCTTCAACAACTTCAAGATGAAGATAGGTGAGGGAGGGAGGCGAGGAGGCGCGCTGCCCGATTGGCTGGGAGCCGCGTGCGGGGGCGGAGCCTCGCTGACCGTGTGTCTGTCCGTGCGTCCGCAGGTCTGAACATGGGCCCCGTGGTGGCGGGCGTCATCGGGGCGCGGAAGCCGCAGTATGACATCTGGGGGAACACGGTGAACGTGGCGAGCCGCATGGACAGCACCGGGGTCCCGGAGCGCATACAGGTACACACACACACACACACACACACCTGCGCACCTGCGCACACACACCCACGCACCTGCGCACATACACACACACACACACACACACATACACACACACACACCTGCACACATATACACACACACACACACCCACGCACCTGCGTACACACACACACACCTGCCACTGCGCACATACACACACACACCCACGCACCTGCGCACATACACACACACACACCTGCGTACACATACACACACACACACACACATACACACACACACACCTGCGTACACACACACACACACAGACACACCTGCGTACACACACACACACACACACCCACGCACCTGCGCACATACACACACACACACACACACACCCGCGCACATACACACACACACATACACACACACGCACACACAGACACACCTGCGTACACACACACACACACAGACACACCTGCGTACACACACACACACACACACCCACGCACCTGCGCACATACACACACACACACACGCACCTGCGCACATACACACACACACATACACACACACGCACACACACACACACCTGCGTACACATACACACACACCCACGCACCTGCGCACATACACACACACACCCACGCACCTGCGCACATACACACACACACATACACACACACCTGCATACACATACACACACACACCCACGCACCTGCGCACATACACACACACACCCACGCACCTGCGCACATACACACACACCTGCGTACACACACACACACACACACACACACACACCTACATACACACACACACACACACACCCACGCACCTGCGCACATACACACACACACCCACGCACCTGCGCACATACACACACACCTGCGTACACACACACACACACACACACACACACACCTACATACACACACACACACACACACCCACGCACCTGCGCACATACACACACACACCCACGCACCTGCGCACATACACACACACACACATACACACACACCTGCGTACACATACACACACACCCGCCACTGCGCGCACATATACACACACACCTGTGTGCACATGTACACACACATCTGCGCATATACACACACAGTCAAACGCACATACACACTCTCTCTCACACACACACAATGACACACGCATGCACACACATACACACTCACACACACACACACGTGTGTGCACACGCACAGACAAATACACACACCTGCGCGAGCACATATACACATGCACACATACTCACACACACGCGCACATATACGCATATACTCACACGCACGCACACTAGTACACACACTCACATGCATGCACACACGCACACACACACTTGCACGCACGCATAGACACACACATATATGCACACACACACACAAACAGAGACACACACACATATGCACACACTCTCATGTTGGCAGTTCTGTTTGTTTTAGGAGTGTGGAGGTCCAGCCTTGTATATTTCTCTTTGAATATCATTGAAAGCATTATCGAGTGACATGGGGGAAAAAGTCATAGAAAGTAGTCCAACTTCTCACTGTCCTTGAAAAGCAGTGGGAAGTGTCCAAACCTAAAGAAGATTAATTCATTCCTTTTGCTTTTACAGCTAATGAAATATGTCCATTTTTCAAGCTAAATTGCTTTCTGTAGGTGATTTAGAATCAGGTCTATTAGCAATGACTGTGTGCTGATGCTTTTTTGCTCAATGGCTGCTATTAAAAGACATTAAATACTGTTATTCGCTGCCAAGATTCCCTACAAGCGTCTGCCTGTGTAAGCACAAATTATTTTAAAAGTAAGAGACTAAGATGCTAAATATACAGCTTGAACACAGAACACCCTGAACACCCCTGAACACCCCTGAACACCCCTGAACACCCCTGCAATTCCATCTTCCAGGTAGCCCAGTTTTGCGAATTGGACTATTCCAATAGATTTCAAAAGATTTTCTTTTTAAAGCACTATCAATCATCACATAATTTGACTCTTTGGAGATCTTGTATTACAGGCAGGCAGTTCAGTTCCTCAGGGACTACTATTTATTTACCAAATGCTAAATATTACAATTTTGGATGCAAGTTGAGTTACCTGCCATTACTGGTCAAAAAACGCTTGTAAAAACCTTCTGGATATGATTGTGTAAATGAATGCATCATTCCATTGAGACGGAATTTGATTGAACGTGTCCTCATGCCTTGCATGTTCACCTCTCTCTGTCAGGTGACCACGGACTTGTACCAGGTACTGAACTCCTATAACTACACACTGGAGTGCCGTGGTGTGGTGAAGGTCAAAGGTAAAGGCGAAATGATGACTTACTTCCTGAACGGGGGTCCGCCCAGCAGCTAACACCCGATTGGACGTCGGCGTTCTGTGGGCGTGGCTCCGATGGCGGAGCAGGCCAGGGACCTATCTGGCGCTGGGACCTAGAGGAGGCTGTGTGACTGACACAGGCATGCTCCGCCCCCGTGACACTTGGGTAACACCCCTCTAACCGCAGTGACCTGCCAATCATTGGATCAGGAAGGAAGGAGGCCCCGCCCCTCTGCTGAGGCGGGACACCGATGGGGGCGTGGCCAGGTTATCTGAAGAGACCAAAGAAATTCTACAGACTTGCTGCACAGACACACGCACGCACGCGCGCGCACACACACACACACACACACACACGCGCGCACACACACACACACACACACACACACACACTCACGCGCACACGCACGCGCGCGCGCACACACACACACACACAGGCTGGCATAAACCCTCGCGCGTCTCCTCGGTCTCTACAGACGAGAGAGGAAATCGATGCTCCCTGTCGGCCTCGGGCCGATCTTCAAACGCAGCGCTAAAGGCAGGGAGGTGCTCCGCCATTTTCCCCAAACGCTTCCCGCCGAAGGAGGAAAGCTGCAGGAAGGACCGTGAGACGCACATACACACGCAGAACAGAGACGTTTCCTACGTGTATGTGTATATGCAAACAGTCCGTGTACACACAGTCTCGTCCTCTTTGTACGCTGTCGGGTGGTATGGTAAACGATGTCAAATCCGTGTGTGTGTGTGTGTGTGTGTGTGTGGGTGCAGGCCTACTCTTAAACAAAATGGCGCACGGTGTCTCAGACATCATCAGCCCGTTCTGAAGCACTCTCCTGGGTTCAGCGTTTTACCCTCAGACACAAACACGCTTGTGCTCGGGGGGAGGAAGAGTAGCCGGTGTGGACCCAGGCGGGTGTCTGAGTCACAGGTTTAAACCGGTCTGTCCCGCACTCTCTCACCGTCCCCCTCCCCCACACGTAAACTGAAGACACTTTCAGATACAAAAAAAAGTCGATGTAAAGAAGCTTCTTTTTGTATTTTTATTTTTTTTTGTTTTTTTTGTTATTTTGTATTTTGACTCCAAAAACAAAATATAGCAGATATTTGAGATTCTATATTTTGTACAATAATATAGTAGAGAGAATTGTATAAGCACCAGTGTGTATTTGGATGTACATAGGTGACAGAATTGTATTGCAATCATTGCTGTGTTATTTTGAGGAGGGGGGGTGGGGGGTGTATGAAGCAGTCTCAGAGCGAGCACAGGACCTCCCCCTATCAGCTTGAATGTGCTTTTTAAAGAAGACGTTCATTTTGGACTGCGGCTCCTTCAGACTGCTGCTGTTGCCGGGGGCGATGAGAACGACAGCGAACCAAAATGCAGACGTGGGGAAACAGCCCCGGCGAGTCGGACGCGGTGTCGCTTCCGGTTCCGGTTGCTTCCGCGTGTCCTGCGGGCGTTTTCTGTGGTTCCCCAGCCAGGCCCTGTTTCGGGGGGAGTCGACTCCTAATCAAAGCTGTTTTATTTGCACTGCGCTGTAGGTCCACCCCCACCCCCCCCCAGACCCCCCCACAGGTGGATCAGATGGTACGACCCGATGAATGTCCAAACTTCTCCAGAAAGAGGCCTTTCTGTGGACCCCCCCATACCCCCCCCCCCTCCAGTCCTGTTGCCTTGAATCAGCCCAGTGTTACAATCCTGCAAAACAAGGCCCCACGTGTAGTCCTGCGCGGGGAAGAATAATAGAAGTGATATGTCAATATGTGGTCAAATATGAAATAGAGAATATAAAGAATATTTATTTTTTTGATGTGCCAAGATAGGGAACCCATCTTAAAAAACGTATTGCGTGTTGCCACTGTCGTGTGTGACCTCTGTCCAGCAGCTGTGTGAAGAATACAAGCCCCAGAAGGCCGTAGGGGTACGCTGGGGTTTTTTTTGTTTGTTTTGTATTCACCTTAAAATCAGGAACCAGTTTAGACCCAAGAACCCAGGTCAGGGGAGTTTGTTTGGCAACCAGCTGCGTTGTGTGTGAAAGCCAGCAGACGCTGTGGCTCGGCAGGACCCTGCTGTGGGTTGTTTTGCCATTTTTTTTAACACTAGTCTGTCATATGTGCATAAAATTACACATGAGAGTCAAGCACTTTTTAAATACCTGAAGGTACATCTTGACGAATTTAAAACATAATTTGCTTTTAGTTTTTTATAAGGGTTAATTTCATTGTTGGCATTTATTTGACCTTTTTTCCCCCTTTTTAACAGAATCACCTTTATGTGGTGATGTTGTCTTTTAAAACATGCACAGACATGTTTTGTTGGCGATGATGGTTCATTGGTTGCTGTCTGACATTCCAAAAGGAAATATTAATTGCATAGACGTGAAGGTACGGGAATGTGGGCAGGTTCAAAGCAGTTTGAATATACCAAAAAAAACAAAAACATTTTAGTGGCTTTTCATTCTGTTAAAAATTGTGGCCTGCCATGCTTTCAAAATCACTCTTTGTCACCTTGCTATTTCACTTTCTGGAAGGTATCGGCACTGAAAGCTTTTCTTGTTGCCATATTGTTTCGTTTTTTTCTAGCTCATTTTCTCGCTATGAATGGAATGTCTTGCTGATGTGAATCGTGCTCTTGCTGGTGCACAGCAGCGTACCGTAGCTTCCTGCCCGACACTAACTACACAAACGTTAATAACACTGATACAGCAAAACGGTACAGTGGCAGGGATGTAATAAGGCTGGAGTTAAAAAGAAAAGTTTTTACCACCCCCCCCCCCCCCCAAACAACATTAAATACGGGAGTTTTAAGTTTAATTTCCCCTTTTCTTAAGTCTGAATATACACAAATATGAGTTGATTTCCCGTGGGTGGGTCATTGCTGTTTGGGGAGAGGGTGCAGGCAGTGTGCACATGGACTGACCTGCTCTCCCTCTCTCCTGTGTTTTATGAAGGACGCTTTCTGACCGTGCTCTCAGTGGGGTGTGTGTCAGAGACAGAGGAAGACCCTGGCGTTTTTTTATAGGGGCAGATTTGTAAATGCAGACCGCACAGAACACAGACTCCTGTTCATCTGCACTCACCCACCATCTTAAAACACTATGATGGTTTTTTTTTTTCTTGTTGTTCTTTTTTTTTTTTTTACATCAAAATAAACAATTATGTTAAACATGCTGAGGATTATCATCTGTAATATTGTGCATATTATGTTATATGAGGTTGCTGTATTTCATACTTTCACAGTATGAAAATTTACATTCATCTTCCTTGGAAATGCATAAAAAGAAGAAAAAATATTTTCTGAAGGACTGCATAGTGAGGTTGATCTTCTTGGTCCCTGCCTCTTAATCAGAAACATTAATGATGTCACAGCAAAGATAATTAATGTAGATCAAGGTAATTCCATGAACACTGTAAAGTTCCATTTCTTTGTCTCTGATAATTGACTGAAGATTAATAAGTAATTGACTTTGCACTGAACCCGCGCAGTGTGTGTTCCAGTAATGAGTATGTTTGTTATAATGAGTGTTTGGTGCTCATTTTGGACACCTGCTGCTCTCTAATGTGCATCATAATGAACAGTGTGATGAAGACAGTTGATTGGGTGTCCAACATTGACAACTTGAGTAGGTCCCCGCCCACAAAAAAAAAAAGGCAACAACTCCTGAACAGACCTGAAAAAGGCTAGCATTGGTAGAGTCAGGTGTGCCAAATTAGGGTTAAAATGAAAACCTACAGGATGGTAGATCTCCAGGAGCAGGGTTGAGGCAGCCCAGGTGTAATGGATCTTTATCAGATTGATTAATCAGCCTGATCAGCCCATGGGTGGCAGAAAAAGGGTAAAAATAAATGCTGGAGAGTTTCTGCCTCAGTTTAGGGGTCAGAGAGCAGCAGCCAGTCAGTCAGGAACCACAACGGTTCTGCTTCTGGGGCCTTCTCAGATCTAACAAGTTCATTACATCATTTGGGTTATGTGACCCTACACCTGTCGAGTCATCTACTGGCTGAGGAGTTTGTCTGGACTTCTATAGATCTCCAGGACCCTGTTTTATGCAGCAGGATTACTGAGTTAGCTGGATGACTGCACTGAGTAAAACCCAGAACAGCTCTTTTTTTTTTTTACTTCAGTCCATGTTCCAGATTTGGGACAGTTCCAGGTTTTACTCAGCGCAGTTATCCGGCTAATTCATTAATCCTGTTTTGTGAAACATGGCCCAAGACCCAGATCGCTTAGAGTGGAAGGTAGGGATTTATTTTCAAAAAAATCATACTAATAAAAAAATATCTGTAAAATGGCTTCAGGTACACATGAATACTGCTCTTCAGTGGAGAAGCGACTAAAAATGATTTGTCAGACTAACTGATTTCCTGATTGCTGTACTCTGTGTGTGTCCGGAAATTTCTTTATTGTGATATAACAAACTGTTTTACATCCAATTTTGCTCTGCGAGATCTGGTGCATGCCGGTCGGCTTGGGCTACATGTGCAATCTCTCTCAGCTACTTGAAAATGAGTACATTACGTGCAATTTGACTCGACAAGGGAAGCGCAGAAATCATATCTCATGTAATATTAATATGTGGTGACAGTTATATGGAAACGCAAGTTATATTATTTGCACCAATATATAGTAATAAAGGTGCTGATGCCGAATCTATTGAAGGAGATGGAAGCAAAATTGAGACCTTAGTTTCAGTTGAAATGGATTCAGAAAAAAAATAATTTATAGGAAGATGTCGTTGTAGCTATTCGAGGATGTCTTTCCATATTAACGGAAATCTGGTTGTTCAATGTTTTAGTTTGAGCACTTCGGGTTATCTCCAGCAGGGGGCAGTAATGATCTATTAGTGAAATCATGACTGGCTGGCTGGAAACAATATCAGCTTTTATCCAAGCGATCGAGAGAAAAAATGACTTTAAAAAAAAAAAGAACATCATATTCACACCTATGAAATTAAAGGCATCCCAGTTGAGCTTTGTTCCGCAGACTAAAAGGTCACTGCTGTCCATAAAAATGTGTGATGAAGTCTTCCTTATTCCGACTGCTAATGGATGTGCACCGAGGAAACTCGTATACCCACACGTGCAGTAATTAGGGCGAGGGCAGCTTTTTCTACTTCATACTTACCAAAACGGGGCCATGCCGACGAACGTGAAGGAAATACCGAAAAGCACCTCGTATTCCGGTGAGGGTTTGATGTGCAAATGGAGCTTCGGTTAACGCTCCGGTAGACTGGCCCTATTGTACTGCGAGAGAGGAGTGCTCGCACAGAAGTGCCGCTCCTCTGAGGAGAGCTCTGGGTCAAAGCCGGTTTCATTCAAAGACTTACCGCAAGGGAAAAGTGAGGTTGTCTAAAATGGCCGCCACAGGTAAGGACAAACGCTAAGCAAATTATGTAAATATGGGCAAGTTAACGCTGGTCATGACAAGCACTATTTTTAATGGCCTTACATGAATTGCCTACGGTGCTAGATAGCAGTTTGTGGGTAAACGGTGAGCACTAGGTACCCTTCAGTGGTAGGAAAATGGCGAGCATTGTTTGGTTGAAAGGCCTGTCCTCGTCGTGCTGTGTTGTGTATGAGTTCAGGAAATATTAAATGCTGAGAGGCTGGAAATTATAGACCACAGAAGTGGGCAAGCGGATTTCCCAAGCTTACCGAGCCGAAAGAAACGAACTCTTACAGTATAACGTACCGGATTTTATTATCAACCTCCGCTCACTCAGACAGTAACGGCTCCAGTTCCACCGCGCGCGGGCCTTTTGTCCTCCTCGTACATACTGACGTTCCACACGTCTGATCCACACCATTTGCAGCGGCAGCGCTTCGCCGCGGTCACACAATGAATGTAAGCGATAGTATCTGACCCAGATTTAAAGTTGCTGAATCGAATCAAGGGCTACACGTGCTAATAGTCCTGACGAAGTGTCGATGAGACCCTCTACTGTTCAGCTCTCGTACGCTCCTGGCTTTTGAATTTTTTAATTTATTTTTTTACTTCCCATATTTTGTACTGCCCTCAAATATCGATTTCTATCAGACGGGCAATTTGATGCGCGCTGAAGTGCTGTCACGCGGTACGGCAGCAGCGCAGGAGAGCTCTTCTTCTGAGACATGATCGAGGCTCCGATGAGCACGAATCGTTAAGGTTCAGCGGTGGCATAATCGGGAAAGTAAATGGAAAATCTAAACAGGTCATTTTAAATAAAACCGGTTTCAAAAAGTATGGGCTATATATTTATCACACAAACGGATAATCGCTGGTCCCGTCTATTCACAGACAGGTCTGTAGCTCCAGACGAACAAGGGCGAGCGTTAAATTCGCAAACGCAACTGAATGTCACACATCTTTACGGTACAGTAGGCTGTACGTTCTTCTGGGAGCACAGTGCCCATCCCACATTGATTAAGGTGTCCATACCTGGTTCTCGGGGTCTCCATCCAGCTGACGGAAACCTGGAACAAGCAGTGATTTCCTACCCTCAGCCGCATCCGCTGTGACATTAAGCAATTAATTTGGAGTCGGGACAAATCAATCACCAGCGGTAGACACCGCAAGGTTAGAGTTTGCATTTAAAGTTTTCTAAGTTAGGTTCTGTGGGGTTCTTGTTTGTGTATTCAAGTAAAGTGCACCTGTGTGTATTTATACTTCCTGGAGAAAAAATGGCCTCAATCGTGCGCGAGCGCGCAGAAATGGCATGTCTCACTCACAGCATTTCCGTTCAAATATCGCTCAAAATAGAGCATCATTTTACAAACTTCCTACTCCTTTCCACTTGGCTTCATCCATCTCCTTTAGAAGGCAGAGATCAGGAACAAAAGATCGACGGTGGAACATTAGGCCTTTGAATCACTGGCCCTGATTATCTGAAGAAAATTACTTTCTAATAACACGAGCAATGATGTCAGCACAGTAATCCACTTCTGCTAAATGTCTGTTTGAGAAAAATAGCAAAATCAGTCAGCTGGCTCAGGGGCTTTCATGTGCCAACGGGGGGGGGGTGTTGGGATTTGTTGTTTTAAAACAAAAAAGGTAATGGTTGACATAGCTACAGGGTGGACACAAAACTTTAATTGGATGATTTTTCTTATGACTGTAATTTGAAATCTTACATCCACTGGCCGTTAGGTACATTAGGTACGTTTGGCCTACTGTACATTCGGGTATGTAATGGCAGATGGGCCACACCAGTAATCACAGTCAGCCAGTACTACGGAACACAGACACTACCGAGACGGTAGGACAGGAACACATGATGGATGCATCAGAAAATATTAAATATTGAATGCGCTGCATGTAACAGTTCAGCGTGTACTACAGTGTATCAATACGCAGCACACGGCACAGTGCAGTCAGCACAAAGAGAGGGAGAGCCGTGAAATACTGCCCATTGTTGGATTTCCTTTACTTTGCAAAGTGTGGCCCCCGCCTGACGTACTGCAAAAGCAGAAAATGGACACGGGACATAAAAGGACTGATAATGACATCACACCACGCATTCATCGAGCCGCTGTCCTCTAACGCAGAAACGGAACGAACTGCATTGTATCTGTAAATGTGAGACATGTTGGGGGGGAAAAAACATGCATCATCACAAAGTATTGCCATATCATTATTCCTGGTCTTGTAATGTGCTTTGCTCCATTGTAGCGTGGTGAATTCAATTTGCGTAAGGGCTTTGACGTTTGCGTTTACGCCAATTTATGCAATTTGAACAGTGAATAGAAGCTATTTTCATCATTCAAAGAGGTAGAATCAGATTGTACGCATGCATCCCACTGATTATGAGACCAGCACCCAAAGCAAGCGCCTCACTGTAGCAGAAGGTTCTGTTAAAACCCCGGCGTGGTAGAGTACTTTTAAATCTAAACACACGGACCCTACTGGACTGACGTCAACCCTGTTAAAGAGGTGATTTAACTCTGAGACTTTTCCCGTGTGCCCACTCCCAGAATGCATCAGGTGACACCCCTGGGTTCAGCATGCGTAACACACCCTGGATGAAATGTGACCCCAACCTCCCCCCGCACCCCCCCACCATGGCCTTGGACCTAATCCAGACCGCGTCAGGACCAGCTGTAGCTGAATGGGGTGATGCGCGGTTGCCGATTGCGTTGCCAAGGGTATGTGGGGGGGTCGGGGATGGGGGGATGGGGGAGTGGTGGGGTGGTGGGGTGGGGTGGGGTGGGGTGGGGTGGGTCAGGGGTTGTTGTTGTTTGTGCCACATAATAGAACAGGGATCTCCAAAGAACAGTTTGGGGCCCAAATGTGGGCCTTTTAACTTCTCTTGCAATCCTAGAATTAGGAGAAGAAACCTACCGAATTGTTTTCTGACTGGCAGTTCAGAACCGCAAGCTCAATAAAGCAGGTTATGTGAAAGGAGATGTGCAGGGGAGCTCAGCTGAGACAGCAGTGCCTTTATAAGACAACGAGCCGAATGGACCTCATAGTCTCAAATTAAAGGATGAAAAAAATGAAACCTCTACACCTTTATTATGTTTCTGAAGATTGTTTTTGAACACACAATGAATTGGTGCACCACCATCGCCACTGATATAAACACTGACAGACAGTACACAGGGTTCTGCTGAGCAGGCAAAGGCATTCTTAGGCAGAGTATCTGTAGCAGGCAATTAGCTGCATGTCAGGGCAACATTGGGCCAGTTGGTTGGTGCGAAGCTCAATCACATTGGGAGGGTGTGGGGAATGATGCCCCCCCACTCCCCCCCCCCCCCCCCCCCCCCCAGCCACAGACGATGAGCTCATCTTTCTAAGTGGGGCCTTCGGTGAAAAGGCTTGGGGACCCCTGCAGGAGAACAAAATTAAATGTCACACCATGTGGTATATTAGTCGAGGAGGGACTGTGGCGTAAGGTATATATTTTCTGGTCATCTCTATTCTCCAGGCTGCGGGGTTGACGTACTGTATAGCAGTCTCGCGGCGCTCCTAGCCGTAGGGGTTGTACCGAACAGTGCGGCTGAAATGTCAGATCGCCGGCGAGAGAATATCGCACGTTGGCTGGGTACAAATTCAAATCCCGTCACACACAAAGGACTTCTGATGTCACGCTGCTCGAGCCTGCTTTCTGAGCCTCGGGCACGCTGAACCGCAGATATCCGGAGAGCAATGTTGGAACAACCCGTTTTAATTTCTCCAATTAACGAAATGGAAAGTCGTTGTTTGATAAAGAATTTAATTAGCTTGAGAGGTTACTGACGATTAACAGGGGAAAAAAACAGGGTGTGCGTGATGAACCGCATGCACCGCAAAGCGCACGTGCAAATGTAGCAGACAATTTTTAAATAACAAAATAGGAGCGGGACCAAAAGCAAACGGGGAGGGGGAAGGGAGGGTTGGGATCATAAAAAATGAACTTAAAATGTAAATTTTATTGGAAACGCACTTCTGCAACCATTCATCTTAAAAACCGTATTCCGGGAATAACAATACACCGGAATTAAAACGTCATTCACTCATTAGTTTTTTTTTTTTTTTTTTTTTTAGTTAAAATTATTATTCCGCTTTTGCCTCGCAGCTCATTTCCCCGAAACCTCATCCATCGGGTATCAGAATTAAAAAAATAATTTACTTCCGTTACTTTTTCCTTCGCCTTTATCCGTAAAATTATTATTCCGTTTTCATCCCGCGGTTTGTTTTACCGGATTCGCCCGGAGCGTAACTGCAGTCTTCGGCCCAGAATACGCCTGGGCTCTGGGGGCTACGCCGCGCGAAGTCGGCGGTTACAGACGGCCTGCTGCGGGCGCGCGGGTAAATCGGGACATCACTCAGAGGGGAGGAGAGCCGCGAGCTCGAGCGCGAGCGCCGCCTTCCAGCGCTGACACGCGCGTGACGGCCGCTTCCTGGCACAAGCTCAATTTTTCTAAAATGCCACGTCTGACAGAGTTTTTTGTTTTTCGTTTTATTTTGCTTTCGGAGGGACCTGGCTTTTGACAGACGACCGTAAACCAGCTGCCACTGTCAAGCCAATATATTCTTTTTTGTTTTGTTTTTTTTTTCTCCACTGGGCAAAGTATATAAGGAAAAAAACTCAAAAGATCTCTGCTGCAGAGCACTACATTGCACTTTTTTTTGCATGTCACTCAATTCGCATTTCACTTCTGATTGCAATTCAGTGAAAATGCTATCTGAAAAAAAAACCCCAGACAAACTCCATACAACCCGTGATGTCAATGCATGTAACTCAATTAACAACTACTGTGTCTACATTCAAAAAAAAAAAAATGCAAACTATGTACAATGCCGTTTTCAGGAAACGATTCGCTGAAATACACAAGCTCTAGGCCACCGGGCTCAGCACAAACTGAAGGTCTGCAGTTCATTCAGAATTTGATTCCAGGAGCTCAGAGTGCCCGAGGTCAGCTGGTCTTCAGACAGTCAGGGTTCAGTTTTGGCTGCAGCCGGCGGCCTGTGATCCCCAGCACACGCTGCCAGGAGGCCGCGGCCAGTAACAGTGGGCATTACGGAATTTGGCGAAAGCAGTCTCCAGCCTCCTGAGCCACTGGGACTGGGATGGTGTTGTGGGGGTGGTGGGAGGGTTGAGGTTTTGGGTCGTGGGGGGGGGGGGGGGGTTTCTATCTCAGTTCCCAGCAGCTCCCCCAGAGGGCGGCACGTGCTCAGACAGTGTAGTCCGGGGCCTTGCCCTGCGGGGGGAAGGTGGGTTTGGGGCCGGGGGGTTGCGGGTTTGAATCCCCCGCGCTCAGACAGTATAGTCCGGGGCCTTGCCCTGCGGGCGGCGCAGGTGGATCTGCAGCGTGGCGAAGGCGCCGACCGTCACGTGGAACAGGATCTGCCACAGGTTGCGCAGCTCGTACAGGTACATGTTGCACAGGCAGATCAGCGCCAGGCACAGGAAGGACTTGCCCGTGCGCCACACCGTGCAGTACACAAACAGGTAGCACTGCGAGGGAGAGAGGGAGGGAGGGAGGGAGAGAGAGAGAAGGGGGGGGGGAGAGAGAGAGAGAGAGAGAGAGAGAGAGAGGGACAGAGGGGGAGAGAGAGAGAGAGGGAGGGAGAGAGAGAGAGGGACAGAGGGGGGGAGAGAGAGAGAGAGAGGGACAGAGGGGGAGAGAGAGAGAGGGAGGGAGAGAGAGAGAGGGACAGAGGGGGGGAGAGAGAGAGAGAGAGAGAGGGACAGAGGGGGAGAGAGAGAGAGAGAGAGACCATAGACATGCATATTTAACTAGACAGGACAGTACACCCTCAGTCAACCTAAGCAGTGAAGCCCCACAAGTACAGCTTGTACTGCGCATGCCTTTGTTGTCCTAGGCTTCACTGACTGGCCACTCCTACCCTCTCCAGTTCCTATGTGCGCTCTATGGTTCTGACCCTCTCCAGTTCCTATGTGCGCTCTATGGTTCCGACCCTCTCCAGTTCCTATGTGCGCTCTATGGTGCAGACAGCCGCTGCTTCAGAACCCAGCCCAGCTGCCTGCAGCGCCACCTACTGGCCGGGCAGAGAATCTCTCTGCTTCTGTCATTCCAGAGAAGGGGGTTCTCTATCTTATCCAGAAAGGGCCGGTGTGGGTGCAGGCTTTGTTTCAACCAAGCAGTAACACACCTGATTCCACTAATCAAGGTCCTCAGCAAAGACTCTAGTGTTTGATTAGTAGAATCAGGTGTGTAACTGCTTGGTTGGAATGAAAGCCTGCACCCACACCGGCCCTCTCTGGATAAGATTGAGGACGCCTCTTCTAGAGTATGGGCCCTACATACAAAGTCACCGTAATATTAATAAAACACTGTTTACCCATTTTTTTATGCATAGTGGTACATTAAATATACGTTCAATTTTGACAAGAAAACTGCAGTAGGTATGGCTACTTAAATGCAGGTTAAATCTGTAGCTTTATATGATCGGGCATGCCCACTGAGACACAGCATCGTAAAAATCCCATAATAGCAAAAATAAAGGTTATTGCGTACACCTATCACCAAGGTTAGAAATGCGTAGATACATTAAAGGTTAACGATAAAAACCCTTTCCATGCTCTTCACCCGCACACTGTAATAGAGGCATTAGGGCCCAAGGCAGCGGGAGATGGAGTTACTGTTCCGTCAATATCAGACCCCCCCCCCACCCGGCCCGGCCCCCCCCCCCCCCCCAGCCGCCACTGACCTGATACAGACAGGCCGCCATTCCCAGGAAAAAGGCAATAACGTAATTAAAGTCTTCATCTTCATTCTGCGGGGGGCAGGGGAGGGGGGGTAAACAACACATCGTGAGTCAGCCACAAACATGCCAACAGGAAAGGGAGAGAGGGTCAATAAACCGCCTCTTTTTTTCCCCAGTCATAAAAAACGAGCGAGAGACAGGCACAGGAAAGTGAGCTCGCTGCTGAACGCGCCTTCGCTCTCACGCCTCGACAGAGCGACGCGCGTCTGCAGCAAGCCCCCAATCAGGGCGACGTCCGCGAGAACGTCACCGCCACGCCCGTCCGTCACCACATCGCAATAACGCCTGCCGGTCACATGACTGCAGTCACGTCAACCGAAAAACAGCATGACAGACAAGCAGCGTCTTGTCTGACACACACACATTAAACGCACGTTTCTGCGGCACAAACGTTCGGGACAGCTAAGCGACAGCGACGCGGTTTACCACACACACCCACTCTGAGCTGCCCAGGTGTGCGGGGCCCTTACCTGTATGATGCTCTCGATGGCGTGGACTCCGCGCAGCAGGTTCAGCCCTGTGCACAGCAGGCTCAGCACACACGACACGATCCCAGGCAGAGTCACCGGCTCCAGCATTTGGTTGGGAGCTGCAAAGACAGGAACATTTTACATTACATTACATTTATTTGGGAGCCGCTCTTATCCAAAGAGACGTGCAGTAAGTGCACACCGATGGTCACTGGAACAGCTACAGAACACAGGTCAGATAAGGTGGAATTCTCATAAAGTATCAGCTATCCATAGCCACGAACATCAAGTCTAGTTTACACGGTGAGTAGTCAGCAGATTTATGGCAAGTCATAAACTAGAAGCGAGGCATAATTACAAGAGACATGATGAAGAGCTACAGCATCGAGATGAAGATGCTAGTGCAACATCCATCCACCCATCCGGGAGGAGCTGGAGTATCCCAGCATGCACTGGGCGAGAGGCGGGAATACACCCTGGACAGCTGGCCAGTCCATCGCAGGGCACAAGTGCAGCATTAAAGCTCTGAGGTTTGTTTATGTGTGCCATACAGGCAGAGCTGATTAGATTAGATGTGGAAGTCTCCCTCCCTGAGTCACAGAACAGCCAGTTACGTGTGCCCTGCTGGGCTACTGGGCACAGAAAACGCCAGCGTGGGTAAGAGCCCGATGCCCGGCTGTGGGGGCACGTCACCGATTCGGTCGGACACTTTGGTTGGAGGTTGCCACACGCCCCCCCCCCACCCCCACCGAAAGTCTGCAAACCGGCAGACTTCAACAACAACCCCCCCAGCACAGCTCGGCTCTTTCATAAACATTAGGCCCCCAAAAAACCCACCTCTTCCCCGCCTGTCAAACGGTACAGGAACATAAAGAGGGCCCCCGAAATGCCCCCGCCCCTCCAGAAGCACAAAGCAGGCGTGTGAACGGGCGCACTAAACCCCTACGGAGGTTTTAAATGCTCGGAGAATGGCTTCGCTCAACGGCACGCAGTCTCAGTGCAGTCCCGTACGGGCAGCCGAGACCACCCCCCTAGCCCCCCCCCCGCTGTCCCCAAACGTTTTCTGAACGTTGCATCAGCGTTGCGACGGCGAGACGACTTTGAAGCGCCGTTAAAATAAGCACTGCGATTTCCCCCCCCCCCCACCCCCCGGCACACTGCCGCACTCCGAGGCCCTTTCACGGGAGACTGACGGAGTGTGAAAGGAGGGAGTTTTTCGGGAGTGCGGGGGGGACAAAGGCTCCGGCCGTCCAGATGCTAATGGTCCCCCCCCCCCCCCCCCCCCCCGGGTCGGCCATGTGTGAAGGTGCGAACAGAGGGGTACTGAGGGGGTACTGACGCAGAACTGCGGCGTGCTCAGGGGTCTGGGGGGGGGAGGGGGAGGGGGGGAGCGGAAGGGGGGGGGCACAGGAGGTGCACAAAAGGCTTTTTTTCACAGCTGTGAAACAGGCCGTATGCAGCGCGGCTGTCCATACTCCGCACAGACGTCCATACGCAGCGCGGGCGTATAGTGCACTCAGATAGAGCTCTGAGTCTGTCTCAGAGGCCCCAGGCCTAGCCGTCAGTTAGGAGGCGGAGCCGTCAGTAAGGGGGCGGAGCCGTCAGTCAGGAGGCGGAGCCGTCAGTCAGGAGGCGGAGCCGTCAGTCAGGAGGCGGAGCCGTCAGTCAGGAGGCGGAGCCGTCAGTGAGGAGGCGGAGCCGTCAGTAAGGGGGCGGAGCCGTCAGTAAGGAGGCGGAGCCGTCAGTGAGGAGGCGGAGCCGTCAGTAAAGAGGCGGAGCCGTCAGTGAGGAGGCGGAGCCGTCAGTGAGGAGGCGGAGCCGTCAGTGAGGAGGCGGAGCCGTCAGTGAGGAGGCGGAGCCGTCTGAGGTCCTGAACGACGGGGAAGCCGCAGCTTGTACGCCGGCTCTTCCCAACACGCGATAAAGAGGACTTAGAGATAAAACAGGAGGAGCCTGAAGGACGAGCATGCAAAGAAAATTCCCTTTCAAAACAAAATTATCCCAGCTCAGTTTCATTTTCACTATAATATCATTTATATTTCTGAGCGGTTAGTTTCTCAAATATCAAGGCCTAAAAGAAACAACCAAAAAAACAAACAATTCATAAGTGAGGCTCTTTCAGCCTGTGGGAACATAAATGCACTGTAAGGACCTGAAGTTACAGCTGAATTCTAACTGAGCGTTACATGATGGCATCTGACATCATCTACGAGTCATTAGCACAGTAGACTACCACCCATGCACACTGGTCTGTGTGCATCACAGTCTTACCTATGCCCTTGTATTTGGAGGGGGTGTGGAGCGAGTATCCATTGGCCATGCCCACATCCTCAACGGTCAGCTGGTAGGGTGGGCGGAGCTTAATCTCAGTCTGCATGTCCGTCAGGTTGATCTTGGTGGAGAGCGAGCGGGGGCTGTTGTACCGCTGCTTGGTCTTCTGGATGAAGGTGTCTGTCAGTGGACAAAGAGAAGGATCTCACACACACACACACACACACACACACACACACACTAGTATCCAACCCAGCACCATTTAAAAATATGCGCCTGCATCCAACCCAGCTGCGTTTATCACTCGACTATTTATGACTAAATAAGCAGGGAACAGGAAGTATCACATCGATCACTTTTTGTGCTTTACTGGACTTATTAGTAAAGCACAACGTAGAGCCCTTTTTAAATGGCCTGATATCTCATCAAAGACGGGCAGAAAAATAAGGCGTCTCATTCATTCACACAAGTGCTGCTGTCGGCTGAAATGCACAACAGAGTGAATGTCTTCCGCTCAGGTTCAGGAAATCAGTAAATATGCATCACTGAAGGCAGGAGTCCTCAATCTTATCCAGAAAGGGCCGGTGTGGGTGCAGGCTTTCATTCCAACCAAGCAGTTACACACCTGATTCCACTAATCAGCCACTAGAGTCCTTGCTAAGGACCTTGATAAGTAGAGTCAGGTGTGTTCCTACTTGGTCGAAATAAAAGCCTGCACCCACACCGGCCCTTTTTGGACAAGACTGAGGACCCTTGACATGAGTGCCAGTCTCACAGGTTATGGGGCAAGGTTAAAAGTGCGTGTCTCCCTTCTCAAAGTACCAAACTGCGTCCTCTCTGGACCTGGAATTTGAACGCTTGCTTCAGGCAAAAGAAAACGAAAAATGTTCTAACATGCCGACGAGGGGAGGGGCTCACCGAACTCGATGAAGGAGTACGGCCGAACGGCACCGTTTATCCGCTTGGTGTCGTACGTGACGATGAACTCCCTCTGCAGCTCGTCCAGGAAGCAGAAGGCCAGGACGTTGGGGTAGCTGTCCCTGCAGACCATCAGGTACCCCACGCCCAGCGAGCTGGTGAAACTGGGAAACACACCAGCGGTGTGAGGACCTCGCTGTCCGCAGTTACAGCAGATAAAAAACCAAACACTCCGATTCTGGTTTCCTGACAGAAAAGGCATCCGTCTTTATTATGGAAGTAATTAAATGTAAACATTTAAGCACATTTCAAAATGTTCTGCAATTAATTTGAGTTGCTACAGAAAATCTTATCGTTATATATCATTGATACTACAACTCAGTGATAATAAATTCAGCCAATTTATAATATTTTACAAAGCTTCGTCCCATGTAATTCAACAAAACGTGGCAATAACAATGGTAGAGCAGTTCTACACAATTTCACAACTAACTTGACATTCCCCTGACATTTCCTTTAGACAAGTCCTCTCACAGGCTCAGATATGAGCGTCTGACTCCTGAGGATAAACATGAATCTTCTCTTGCCGAGCCACAGAGAGATTCATGTAGTCTCTGTTCCCAGCAGTAAGAAAGAAAAAAGTTTCCTTTTTCCGAGAAAAACAGGCGATTTGGCGACGACCGTCAGAGTTTGTCAAAAAAAAAACCCGCCGCATTTCGGCTTCCCGCTTGCGTCACCTTGACGGGCGGTAAGCGGGACGCAGTCGGGTCTGTTACAGCCGCTTTGCATCATTCCCCCCCGGCTGCAGGCGCGCCGGAGCGCGGCGGGGGCGCGGGCGTCATCCTGCACCGCCGACAGGAAGCCAAGCCAGGCCGGGCTGGGAGAACAGACGCGCTGGGAACGTCGGCAGGGAGAGGCAGAGGCAGCGGGAGAACAGACACGCTGGGAGCGTCGGCAGGGAGAGGCACGCGCTGGGAACGTCGGCAGGGAGAGGGAGAGGCAGCGGGAGAACAGACACGCTGGGAGCGTCGGCAGGGAGAGGGAGAGGCAGTGGGAGAACAGACGCGCTGGGAACGTCGGCAGGGAGGGGGAGAGGCAGCGGGAGAACAGACGCGCTGGGAACGTCGGCAGGGAGAGGCAGCGGGAAATCAGGCGCGCTGGGAACGTCGGCAGGGAGGGGGAGAGGCAGCGGGAAAACTGCGGGGCATTCGCCGGAATGTCGTGAACACGCCCGCGGGAGAAACGCAGGCGTCCCATCAGGCCCTTCGGTCGGGCGACGCGTAGCCCGCTAATCAGCGAGCGCGTTTAAGTGCTGCTGCGTTTTAATTCGCCGCTCGACGGCATATCGGGGGACGCGAGCGTGGGGGTGTGAGCGTGGGGGGGACGCGAGCGTGGGGGGGGACGCAAGCGAGCGTGGGGGGGGTGCGAGCGTGGGGGACGCGAGCGTGGGGGGGGGGCGCGAGCGAGCGTGGGGGTGAAGTTTGGGGTGATGAATGGCGCGTGTCGGGGAAGGAGGCGTATAAAATGGCGGCCGGGTCTCTGCGGTCACGTGCGTCTGACACCAGGAACCACACTGAGGGACGTTTAAGCCCTCCCCCAGACTAATGGGTCACTTTAAAACTGATGAATTTTAAACTTTTTTCCCCCACCCCCTCCTTCTCTCTTTCACACATTGCTGTACTCCTTACCTCCATTACCTCGTCTTTATATTGATGGCAGAGACAGACAGAGGCAGAGATTTGCTTACGGCTTTTATACGGCAGGTACCACATTTCTCTGCACTGATGAATTACCTGCGTACTGATGGTAGGTCTGTACTGATAGATTAGCTGGGTACTGACGGTAGGTGACGGTCTGTACAGATAGATTAGCTGGGTACTGACGGTAGGTCTGTACTGATAGATTAGCTGGGTACTGACGGTAGGTCTGTACTGATAGATTAGCTGGGTACTGATGGTAGGTCTGTACTGATAGATTAGCTGGGTACTGACGGTAGGTCTGTACTGATAGATTAGCTGGGTACTGACGGTAGGTCTGTACTGATAGATTAGCTGGGTACTGACGGTAGGTCTGTACTGATAGATTAGCTGGGTACTGATGGTAGGTCTGTACTGATAGATTAGCTGGGTACTGATGGTAGGTCTGTACTGATAGATTAGCTGGGTACTGATGGTAGGTGACAGTCTGTACAGATAGATTAGCTGGGTACTGACGGTAGGTCTGTACTGATAGATTAGCTGGGTACTGATGGTAGGTCTGTACTGATAGATTAGCTGGGTACTGATGGTAGGTCTGTACAGATAGATTAGCTGGGTACTGACGGTAGGTCTGTACTGATAGATTAGCTGGGTACTGATGGTAGGTCTGTACTGATAGATTAGCTGGGTACTGATGGTAGGTCTGTACTGATAGATTAGCTGGGTACTGATGGTAGGTGACGGTCTGTACAGATAGATTAGCTGGGTACTGATGGTAGGTCTGTACTGATAGATTAGCTGGGTACTGATGGTAGGTGACGGTCTGTACAGATAGATTAGCTGGGTACTGATGGTAGGTGACGGTCTGTACAGATAGATTAGCTGGGTACTGATGGTAGGTCTGTACTGATAGATTAGCTGGGTACTGACGGAAGGTCTGTACTGATAGATTAGCTGGGTACTGACGGCAGGTCTGTACTGATGAATTATGAGAGGCCTACTTACTTGACGTGGTACCGCCCGCTTTTCAGTGTGCAGCGGTCCGGAAACAGGCTGAGTTTTTTGGAGAGCCCCTTCAGTTGCTTCTTGGCCTCCTGCAGCCCCCTGTCCTGCTCGTAGTCTGTGGAGGCGGAGAGGGGCAACCCGTCCCTCACCCGCACCACTGAGGCAAAAAGGACCATAGACATCTTACAGCTCAGTCACTGGGCACCTGTAATGCAGAGAATCCCATCAGTACCATAGACATCTTACAGCTCGATAACAGGGGTCCTGCATGCAGAGAATCCCAGGAGTACCACAGACATATTACAGCTCAATCACTGGGACCTCCAGTGCAGAGAATCCCATCAGTACCATAGACATCTTACAGTTCAATCACTGGGCACCTGCAGTGCAGAGAATCCCATCAGTACCATAAATATCTGACATCTTACAGATGTGTCCCTGGGGAGAAACAGGACAGAGAATCTCACTGGTACCATAGATATCCTACAGCTCACTGACTGGGGACCTGCAATTCAATAGCGCTCATAACCACCATAGATATCTTACAGTCCTCTCAATGTGGACCTGGAATATTGAGAATCTCAGCAATACCATCTTGCAGTTCTGACACTTGTTATCCAAAACAACAGACAGTGCTGGTTTCATCAGCACCAAAGACAGACAGATGTAGCCTCCTCCACCGTGTACATCTTATCAGCACCACAGATATCACAAAGTTCACAGAATGAAAACATGACAGAGGAATTAATGGACACATTTTCCATTATGCATCTGCAAATATAAATATGAATCTCATCGCCTCGTACGATCTCAGAACGGTGAATCTAGGCCTGGAAAACCGAGAGAACTCCGAGCAATGTCTGCATTGTGATTAATGCACACTTCCATAACCCAGAGCCACATGATATATGGTGATCCATCAGCACTGCTGCTATAGGGCGTCACCAGATACCGCAAATAAGCAGGTTGCATTAATCTCCTGAAAGGGTTTTAATCAATGTGACAGACTGTGCAGGTCTGTTTCTGTGGCTCCTTGGCTAGTCACTGTGCAATGCTTTCTGCTAGCACTCAAAAAAAAGTGTCTTGTTCACATACAGAAATATCCTTCTTCTAAAATTTCTAAAATACATTTTTTTCATTAACTCCATGTAATAAATGCAAAAATGCAATGACAATGAAGAGACAGGATGAGTCAGAGGGGTACAGACTCCCTATAATCAGATTTTATTCAGTCTTGATTCCTGCGTTGCTACAGCAGTTCCACTCAAGGATTGCTGTATAAACTAAACAGGCGTTTAAATTACGAGATTAACATGTTTTCAGAAACTTCAATAAAGCAGTTCAGTCAGATACTTCAATCAAGTGACTCACTAACTTTTTCAAATCTGCTCTATACATTCAGTATGATGCAGTGGTGGGCAACGTTATTCATCACAATGTATAAAATACCACTTAATCCTTAAAACGAACTGTATTAATTTGGAAATGTCAAAATATAAACAGGTTTGAATTGCTTACATGGTGAATGCTTAGTCAATAATTGTAGGAAATTTTTAAAATAATATTACAAAGGGGGACATTTCTTATTGTATTGTGAGGACAGGTTTGTACCCTTAGCGTTTTGGTCAGCTGTGTGGTGATGTCATTACTAACATACATACATAACTTCATGTCATGGACACGCTTGACATGGGTCTGGCCTTGTGTGACCACGTGTTCTGTGGATCAGAACCTTGGATAGCACCTTAGCAGTCTCCGCTCGCGCCCATTCTAGCGGTACACATACCATCGCGGAAATTGGCCCTCCTGCCCCGCGCTGTGTGTAATCGCTTAGTTTATTCACAAGGTCGGCAGAAATGGTTTTTAAAAATCACGGTCTAATTCTGAAATGCCAAACATATCTGAGTGTCACAAATAATACACAATTTAAGCAGCTTGTTTTATGTTTAAGATATAGCGTTGCTGTATGGAAGAGTATAACTACGTCTGCGAATGCTAGCTTTAGCTGGCTAATTTAGAACCAGCCACAATCCAGCTACTCCGAATATTCTGCATTTGAATAATTTCTGCAAAGAAACGAATAAAAAATCGTAGCCGAAACTGCGCAGTAAGAATAACCACCTACGAAAGCGTCAAAGGCAGTAATTATCGATCCAGTAAACGACAGATAGCATGCTAACGCTAAACAGATAACATATCAAAATACCGGTAGTTATGCACGATATAGCTGGTAATTATTAAACCAAGCAGTTACGACTTTCAACGAACACCTGCCTTTTAATGCGCGCAAAACCCTACTTTGCCCTTTAACGTTACATCGCGTGATATCGCAAGATTTCTGCTTGCCACCCTCCCTCGGTATTCTCTCCCGGCTGCTCGGTCCGCCTGGCCAGAGGGAAAAGAAAATGCAACTCCGCGGTTTCGCTGTCCAGCGCACCGCTATTCAAAAGCGGCCAGGCCTAGAACACATGCAGAAACACTCCAATGACGGCGTTTTGGCACGCTGACCTGAAACGGATCATGGAATGCACGTGGGGATCTGACGAGCTTTTTCTCGGAGATGTTTATTTCCTGTAACTGAACGACGCACCATCGCCTATCGCAGGAATTCATGCCTCGGCGCAGTTGCTGACGCTTCCTCTCCCACTGACCGAGGCGGCGTTTCCTGTGTTTACGTGGCTGTGCGAGTTGCATTGTGGGTACCCGAATGTCTCCGTGAATCAAGCTTTTCTGTGGATGTTAATCTAATTGCGGCTGCACAATAGAAAAATCCAAAGCAGCGTAAAAATTCCATATTTTATTACAGTCATATGCATATATAATTTAATTATGTATATAACTAACCCTATGAATATATTTTTATATATTCACAGGCTTATACTGAGAAACAAAATGTGTATTCATACAAAATACTGTCTTTATTTGTCTCACTGGCATGTTTTTTTGGACTGTATTTGTAATCAATCAAGTTTTTGCTTTGACAGCAATTCCTCAGAAATTTCCTCAATACTTCAGACATATTCGCACACCCCAGGATCAAATTCAGCTTATGCATATGGTATATTTCATTTCATTTCATGGTTTACAGATATTTTGATAGATCTATTACTCTTTGCATAGGAGTACAATAATATGTATACATTTGTGCAGGTACATATTTTATGTTAATCTTGGTGATACAGTATGCTTGTGTTACATTTATAGTCAGTCCATTATTTTAAAAAAACGGCTTCACTTATGTCATGATCTGCTTGCTGATATGTGATGATACATGCTTGACTGTATATTTATCTGAAAGAAAACTGGCATAATGCCAGATTCTGAAGGGGGGGGGGGGGCATTGGGTGGAGTGTCTCCAATTACTGTTGAACCCAGATGTGAGCTGACATGCTGTCTGAGTCGATCTCATTCTAAGTTATTCATAATCTTTCCCGAGGTAGTCAGCGAAGCTTATGTCCACTTTGCTTGTATTGGCAGGCCGATTCCCCGAGCAGTCATCCAGTGTTAAACAAGTCTCTCCCCCTCCCGCGATATCGCCCGTTACTACCTTCAATTAGCACGGAAAGGAAGGTTCATATCGAGCTAATGTGCCTCGGGCTAATCAGGTGGCGTGGAAGAAAACAGGTGTCAATGTTTTGAGGTTCAGAGGACGAGCCGGGCAGAGAAAGCACACAGATGGCACTGGAGCTAATTAACTGGCCTAATGAACCTGCTCAGTCTCTCCTACCAGCGAATGGCGCTCAACGTGGCTTTTTCTGAGTTCATTACAGAAGTTAAAGGTGGAGAGGGAATCCAGCAGATCTGCATATCTCCCAAGGACCAAAATCACCATTTCTCACTTTGTCAGGAGGACCCTTGAATTTAGTGCAGGCCAATGCTTGGACAACCTAACGATGCGTGTTTTTCCCCTTCACTTAGGAAGGCATTGATTACTTGCGAGTCAGATAATATTTTAATTAGCCTACAGTAGAGCAGATAGCGCCCCGTAATGATTTCTCTGAAAAAGCAGTGGCCTTGATAACTCGCACTGTCAGTGGATTATAGCGAGCACAGCCCCTGGCCTTTTACACCACAGTCATGCTCCTTTTCCGGTGTTACTCAACGTTCAATAAACTCAATTATTCATTATTAACTTTCAGATGGTCCCATATCAGTAGATTACTTGCAATCTTATGTGTGGGTCTAGTCCATTAAAGTGAACGAGACCTGAGAGGTGTGGTCATAGTATCACAGGGTTGGCCTCATGGAGCCTCATGCAGTTATTTGTGAGTCACAATAAACTTTTTCGGAATGAGAATGAATTACTCAAAGAGCGGAAATATTTAACGACTGAGTGGACCAAAATAATCTTGTCATCATTCAGTTTTTCCTGCCTAAGACCAGCCAGTCGCTCTTTCTGCTATGTGGAACTATTTAAACGGCCTCTGCTGCAAGCAAACCTGATTCTCCGCTGACTGGCTTGATGAAGCCCTAAATCCACCCAGGGTTCGTTTTAAAGCTAAAAGTCCTGTATAATTTATCCAACCTAATTTTTCCTACTGCTTGATTCACTTGTAAGGACACCAATCGCTGCTCAGAAGCCAAAATCTACGTGGTCCCCAGGACTGTTCTAAGATCGGTAGCTTCGCTTCTCAGGCCAGGTTCTACGTGGAGACATATGGGATTGAGTTCAAAATGGCGTCCGTGCAGGAAAACATCTGCTGCTTGAATATGAATGGAGCAAATACATGGTCCCAGGCCCTGTGGGGGGGGGGGGGGATAGTCTGTGAACCTGTATTAAACATTATTGTCCAGGGCCTGGGACAAACATAATAATATAATTTTGTCCTAAGCCAAGGAATTTTCCCTGGCAGCTTTTTGACGGCTTGCAGTAGGTTCCCTCCTGAGAAATATTAGCGTATGTGGAACTCTTTTTTTAAACTTCATAGTTGAATGCCATCTGCTTCACCCTTTAATTATACTAATATAATAATAATATAATTAAAATTAAATTAAATCATTAGGCTACATTCATTTACGGATGTCTTCTCACAGTAAATTAACTCTGGTTCCAACCGAAGCTTCTGCTGTTTCACAGCCTGTGATGAATTTAAAGGTAAAGCCTATTACTCAGACAAGAGCACATAAAATCCAGTGTGCTTAAGGTCATCTAGAAGCATCATCTTTGCCGGTGTTATGGAAGGCCGGTTGGAGAGCGCCTTCATGAATTCCTTTGGCTCGCGGCGGTATAGGCCTACGTGTTCATGATCGATGTTTTGCCTCGAGACACCTTGATGAATAACCGTTGGTGAGGGAAAATGTTCCCGGTGAAAAGCTGTCGGGTGAGAGAAGCGCGGTGCCGTCACTCACTATGATGGACGCCAAATAACAGAGGCGCCTCAAACGGACTGACCGCGTGCGCTTCTCAGATTTATGAGGACCTCAGAGTAGCTGCTCTTTTGTTGTTATCAATATTTATTCAAAGTTTTTGTAGCTATTGAAGCATTTGACTGCCGAAAGCATCTCGGGGTTATAATGACGCCTCCCCGCTTTTCAGTTCAGAGTTTCGCGGCCGTACAGTCAGACCGCAAAGGCACGCTTTATTTCGCCTAAATAGTATTTTACCGAGATAAAGGCCTCGCCAACTTTTTAAAAATGATACCTGCACCCGAGAAGCGCAGCATCAGAAAATATTCATGAATCCGGTATGCCGTCTTCCCCCAGAAATCGAACATGCTTTCATTTAATCAATTCATTCATTCTAACGTATATGGATTTTATAGCTGGGTTTCCGGCGCTTGAGAATAGATGAGGTTTCGTGGGGGGAAATTCCAGGCGTATTTGCCCCACACGAAAGTCTAATAAATAGTGTAAAACGAGCGCTCCTTCCCCCTGTTATTATGGAGCCAATTAAGAGTGCAGAGCCATCATTTCCCAATTTTAAGAAGCGGCCTTGTGAAAAGAAATGGTTTACAATTGCTGACAACAAGCAGCTCTATTGTACAGTGAAGAAAACAAGTTTATATGGATCTGCATGTAATGAGCGTTCATCTTTTTAATGAGCTATTGTGAGAGCCGCAGCTGCAATCTTTATTTATTCAGAACATATAATCGGGGTGTATTTATTTCTACGACTTTTGTTTTTTAAGCCCATTTTGTCGAACATATCGGTTTATTGGACAGAAAGAAAATGAACAGCGTCTTTATGGGTCTATTAGGAATACATATTGCGCTGTAACCCACGGAAACAGGCCTGTCGATCGCCCTCCCTTTTCGCGCACGTGATAAGTGGCTGGAGACAGCACCCTCTCTGAAAAGAGTTGAGAAATTCCTCCCGCGTGACAGCGGGGCGCACGATCACGCGAGGGCAGCGCGCGGGTTAACCGCAGCCCAACGGTCATTCCACGCTTCATTCATCATCGCCGCCGTTCTGGCGTAGACGTCGCCATGCACAGGCTGGCCGTATCCTGCAGGTCTCCCCAACCCCAAGGTCGCGCTGCATACGCAATAAATTATTTGCGCTGGCGCTGATCAGAATCTCCTAACGGAGGAAAAAGCATGACGGTCCAATAGCAACAATATCATTCTAGCCAGCTGGCTTACCTACGCTGTTACTTTGCAGGAATGGCTTCTCAGATCAAAAGGCCGGATCATTTTCACTCTGGTAGGCTAATTATTTTGTGGACTCAAAGAGAAAGAAAAAACTTACACTGTTTATGAATGAGGCCACTTGAAAGATTTTTATGAACTATGAATATCTGCAAAAATACGCTGCAGAGAGCTGTCAAGTTAAAAGAAACTTCTCAAGGTAAAAAAACGTATTAACCATGCATTACTTTTTAGGGTGAAATGGAATAAGTTTCTCATGGCAGCTTCACACAAAATAGGCAAGTTCCGAACAGATGCTGGAGTGCATTTGGGGAAATAAATGTTTACAGGTAAGCAATGAAGGAAGAGCAGAGGAATTCTGTGGAGTAGAGACATTGCAAATCAGAGCCTCTCTCTGCCTCCTTAGCAGCGACGAGGAGCAATAACATCTCCAGACAGAAGATGCACGCTCAGTGAAATATCCAGTGTTAATTCGACTCTGACAGAAGTCTTTACAGGAGTCCACTCAGGCCGTAGTGAACTCGTATAAACTGTAAGATTTGATTTAACACTGAACATTTTGCATTGTGGAAAACCTAAAGCTAGATACCTTGTGTTTTCACGTTCACTGGACATCATGACTGCGCGAGATATTTTCGGTTTTGTGGAACAACTATGGCTAGGGTTGGCCAATCCAGGTCCTGGAGAGCCACAGGGTTCGCTCGTTTCTGTTTTTACTTGGCACTTAACTGTGTAATCGACTGCTTCAATTGATCAATTAACCCACCTCACCTGGTTTCTTTGGTCTAAGTGGTTGTTGAATTTAAGGCGAAAATGAAAGCAGCAGCTCCCCAGGAGCAGGGTTGGTCACACCTGAACTAGGCAAACTAGCCCCGCCCTCAATAGCCTCCTTCATCCTCTCTGCCGGAACAGTTTAAATGTCGTTGTTCACATTCCAGGGACGGGCATGAGCTGTTATTACTGTGATGATACCGATTGCTGGATGTCATGTCTGTTACTAAGCGGATTCGTCACGGTCGACCTCTGAGTACTAGTGGCGGGGATTTCATTGAGAAAAGAGGAGAGGTCGGGGAGAGAGCGGGCCGTTAACTCAAAAATGCGAGAGAGTTCGAAACTCCATTAACAGACTGGAAAACAGTTCGTTAACAGAACCCAGTTTGGCTCGAGGCAAACTCATATTCTGCATTAATTCTGAACCTCTCCTTGCCTTCTGGTGGACTCATATATGCTCTTTGTTCCCTGGACGCGCTGCATGAAAATGTCTCATTCGGTCTAATTTTGATTGAGTGGATATTTATACCAACATTCTCGGACATTAATCAGCTGGATGTTGTGGACGAACATTGCATTCAGTTTATTAGCGGGAATTTTGCCACGGGCGGCTCGAGTTCCTGTCATAAATTACTCATACCCTTGACTCCGGCCAGTAATAGACACTCTCATGGCTCCCCCTGGGTTTTTTCAAAAGTTTGTCAGTTTGGCAAGCTGGGGAAATCTCTCGGGGGTGATGACGAGTTGACGCCGGGACACGCCATGACTACACTTCCCGTGCCCACCTTGGAACGTTTCGCGCGGCCTGAGAGGAAGATTTGTGCGCGAGAGGGCGTCTCCAGTCGCCGGCCATCTCTCACGGTAAAATACACAGACGTCACTTCGGAGCCGCGCTAAAGGCCCGCGCGTCTGTCTCCTCTTGGCTGATGAGAAGCCCGCGAGGAGCGAGACGAGAGAGCCGTCTCCGTCTCGGGAATGTCAGGCAGGCGTCCGACCCCCCGAAAGGTACAAACGCTGTTTATTAGTCAGACAGCTTGTGTCTCGTCGCGGGCTCGGCAAACAGGGAGGGAGGGGGGAATGGGCCACCCGGGGCAGCACGCAGCAGAAAATGGCACGGGGGCGCAGAGAACAGCGATGTCTTTTTAATGTCCCCCAGGGGCGCAAACACAAATACCCACAGATCATTCAGCGCCGTCACAACAAGTGGCGCTGAAACCACAGGGACTGAGAAGGCGAGCCGTTTCTGGGCACGCTGACAGGAAGGAAACAGCTACGACCTGCAGTGCCGCGGAAAACCAACAAAGCTAGCTGTGCTGTCACGTCCTCCTCTCTCAGAGAAAAGCAGTGAATTAAAGCTCCCGAATGGTGTTATAATTCGGGCGTAGACTCAGCACCCTCCGGCAGCGCGTAAGTTTATAGCCTCATCTATGTGCTTCTGAGAGGGTTAATTAAACTTGACCTTTGTGTACCCCAGTCACATGTATAGTAGCTTAAACTGAATTCACGCTAAAAAACGATGTGTGTACCGTATAGCAGCCAGCATTTCCAAGCCGAATTATCCCTTTACACAAGTCCTGCATCACTGGGGAAAAACGCTGGCAAAACGTCTTTTTCCCATCAGAATCACTTTTTTAAAGTAAATATTAAAAGTTCTGATGGATTTTGCTCGGTGTACTTTGAAGTAACTTGGCAACAGTGTATGGGAGAACACTGCTCCCTTTCCATCTGACCTTATCCCAGAATCATAAAATATGTGGGCATTGCCGTTTTACAGCTCAACCATAGTTCTATAAGAATCTCACCCATAGTTCTGTAAGTCCGGTGCAATCTGAGTAAGATTTATAATTGTGTTTCCTGGTCTGCTACACAAGAGTATATCCATCCGTTCATCCATTTTCTAAACTTCTAGTCTGGGTAAAGGGGGCTGGAGCCTATCCCAGCATGCAGTGGGTGAGAGGCAGGAATACACCCTGGGCAGGACTCCAAACCTGCTAATAATTATGAGACAATTACATGTAGAATTTACTGATTAAACCATTTTTTCTGAAACCAGATGTGTCAGTACCCCCTCCAAGAAGCATTTCTCTCTGTCTTTTAGTTTTTTGGACAACTAGGTGCTGGCATAGGTACTGAAACAAAAGTGAATTTGAGCTAAAAGGAAAACCATGCTGTTAAAGTAGTGTAAGCAATGCAGTCACCTCTAGTGTGTTTACCTTAAAGCACCTTACAACAAAAAATGAAGTATTTAAGAGTTAGTGGAGCAGAACAGTCAGATTCCAAACCCAGTCAGGCATTATCAGAATCCTACTTAATCCATTGAGGTTCATATATTCAGGTACCTAAGCCGTGGAGCCCAATGACAGTGTCTGACATTTGGCACGGCGAGGACCCCTTTATCTAAGGGTAGTTGTCATCCGCCAGGGCACTGCTGTTTCCTGGGCCAACAGCAGAATCATTACCAGGAAGTAGAGCAGACATTTTTAAAAATGGCCTGGCTGCTGAGCAACAGTGCTGTCCGTCGTGTTTCACTGACGTTCCGGCTAAATTAACGGTAATTAATTGCGCGAGAGAGGAAGACGTCCACGCTGTGGAGGAGCGCGCGGCGAGTTACCATCTGCGAGCGCTTCGGCGAGTAAAGGTTGTTTAGTGACCGCCGTAAATCCCTTTGTCTCTTTTTGTTGTGGCGGTAAATCTGTCCGCGGCATCATTGATTGCGCAATTAAATTCCCTGGCCGAGCTATTCCAAGGACACATAAATTCCGCTATTTTAGATGGGATTTCGGTCCATCTAAAATGGGGTATGTTTATGGGACTGTATGCTCGAGTGCATAAACATTCAGAACAGATAGTATTTCTATGTATCATAAAGCATGAATCAAAGCACACTGTCCCCCTGTGAAGTTGATTTGATGGCCACTGCAAACTGAAACAGATTGGTGATTCATAACAGCATTGCAGTATAGCACTGAATAAATGTTAGGAGTTCAATTATTGAAAACAAGCAAGATAGACCAACCAAATGCACACAATACATTAGGACACGTCATTAAACATTGACACCACAGCCTTTCTAGGAGTAAAATCAAACATAAAACTGTTCCCTCAACATTTTACATTTCTGAAATAAAATGAAATTTCTCTTGAAAATGGGGTTCAGGTGAATCAGCCAGCCATTCTCCCAAAGCTTTGGGTGCTGATTATATTCAAAGAGAACAGGCACTACGCATTTAAAACCGTCTGCAAAAGTAAAAAGTGCAAAGATATGCTGTGTGTGTATATCTTTGTCTTCAGGCCTTCTCTTTATAATCTGCTTGGTCACATGGTGCAGTCACATGATCACTGGCCTTGGCTCCTCCTCCTCCCATGGTTGCTGTGGCAGTGGTGCTCTTGGTCAGTTATGATGCATCCATCTTTAGTCCGAGTCCCCCAATGGCTCCAAGAAATCCATGAAGAATAAAGGTCACTGGTCTCCTTTGAAATTCCTTTACAAATCCTGGAATTTGTTCTTTTCCATGATTTCGAATGGTCTTGCAGGTCCTAAAACCCTCTTATTACAGTTTTAATTTTTAAAGGTCAGAGCTGGGTTGTTTTATCCTCCATGTCTAATATTTTGTGCCCTGCCTTATCAAGTTGGTTTTCCACTGTTTAAAATTATTTCTTTTAAATTAGCCGTTTTTTGCCTAAGCTATGCGTCTCTGTGACTCCGTCAACCTTTGAACTCGGCCCTGGGTCAGTACTTTGAGGTTCTGGATCAGTAATCACCCAAAGACATACCCAACCTCACATTTCAAACAATTTTTAGAAAAGTTTCTGAAGTTCCAAACTGCTTTAAAACCCTAAGCTGTAACTTCTGGTTCATCCAAGGCAGGTGGTGTGAATTTTGTGAGATTAAAAGAAAAAAAATCAAGTTGTCAGATTTAAAATGTTTTATCTGTAGAATGAATAGCTTTAAGATTCTTAGGAGCTTTGAATTTAATTCCCCGATCACAGTATTGTTCTGTATTACATTTATCTGCTTTTGAAATTCTTAGAAAACATTTCATATTTCAGACTTTGTATAGACAAACAAAATTACAAATAGCACTGTTATGTTTGCTTTCATTTCTGACAACACAATGTAAGAAAGAAGCGTACGATTCTCAGCCCTCAAAATGAGAGTTGGGAAAGTATGAAACCCGATTCCACAGTAAACCAGCTGCCAGCTTTATATATCGATCCTGTGGGGGCAGGTGTGTGTGGGTGTATGAGCATTACCAAGCTGTCAAACCTGGTTAAGAAGAAAGCAGGTACTCCACTTCGTTCTACTGCTGCACGAAGTGACTCGATTATGGAACTTGACCAAAGATCAACTGTTACATGAAAAGTTTAACCAACTGTCACTGAGAATAAAGTTTAAAAAACAGTGACATTTAATAACATAAAATAAATCAGGATCAAATAAGAACAGGCACAAAAACACTGAAGCCAGAAGAAGAAGCTCCAGAGGTAGATATAAAGCAAACCAAAAGGATCACAGTTCTTGGAAATGTATGGATTGTTTGTTTTTATTGAGGTCTTTATAAATCAAAGGGAGGGGGGGACAAAAAAAAAAAAAACTGTACATATGGCTAAACTGAGAAATTAACAGAAAGGCAGGGCGGACTTCTTGGCATTACGTTTGACAAGTCCCACAGAGAAAATGGAAACCTTTGGGATAAGACTGTGTGCGCTCTTTCAACGCGACATGCACCCCTAGTGGACACACTGAGCGTTTACACACTGGACAGAACGAAGCGCTCTCCTGGAGCAGTGATGGGGCCGGCCGACGCGCGCGGCGTTCTCGCGACTCGTCTGTAACACGGGGGGCGGGGTCATCGCGTTCCCCCGGAAACCCCGGCGAGAGCGTCGCGTCATCGCTGCCGGTTCGGCTGCGTCTTCCCCATCCGTCCGGAGCTAGTCGACTGACGCTCCCCAGACAAATAAATCAGTAAATCAAGACATTTGTTCACAATGTTAGCTTTTGTCAAGCTATACAACACTTTTGCTTTTTTTTTTTTCTCTCTCGCAATATATCCTGGCTTGATTTGGCACAGGAAATCGTAAACCGGACTATCTTTACCCAAACATTTTTTCATTTCACAGACAAATGTAAACAATTCTTAATTCAGTAACTTCAGTCCAAAACACCCAAATGGAATGCAAAATGGCAGCTCACTGGGTTCCCTTGCCTAAAATGTCACAGTCCCTGAGATCCTTATTCATAACGAACAAAACCAAACTCCTGAAGGGCAAAAGACGAGTGCAGCTGCTGATTGGCTGTTAAATAGTCATCACCGGGTAAAGCCTGCAGGAACATGCATACAGCATCAGTGTCCACCAGCAGCTCCGACGACCGAACTCCCAACTTCTGTTTCACAGTCTCAGGTCTTCCTTATACTTCTAGTCTCTCTCTCTCTCTCTCTCTCTCTCTCTCTCTCTCTCTCTCTCTCTCTCTCTCTCTCTCTCTCCATCTCTCAATCCCTCGATGATACTGTAATTGTATTTTGATCGTCACTTGTACATGTTGAGGACCTGTGGTTTAATAATAACAAAGGTGGTTTTAAAGTTAAACAATTCTCTCTTCATCTCTCCCTCTCTTTAAAAGTTCAGTCAGGGTGTGCTCTTGGGATATCAGTGCCCTGGAACTGGCACAGAAGGTCAAGGGTCAGAGGGCTGCTCGTGTACTTGGTCTCTGCGCTGCCTGATTGGACAGAGTGTGCGTTTGCTACACTAAGAGAGCACTACTGCCCCCTGTGGTGGGTCGAGCGCTGCAGCGGTTGGGCGACGGACTGACAGCGTTCAGCGTGCCGTCCTCCTAAATTTCCCGCGGCACAGGGGAGGGCCTGTGTGCTCCTGTCTTTGTGCTAATGAGCTGGAGCTGGAGCGTCCCCTGATCAGAGAGGGGCCTGTGTGGGTTTTGGGCCCGCTGCCGGCCCCTCACAGGGGCGCCCACTGTTCCCGGGCAGCTGAGGCGGCCCTGCCGCTAACGGGGGCCCGGCGGGATTCTCACCACACTTCCTGTTCGGCCGGGAGGAGAAGCGCTCTCTCACCAGCTTCCTGTCTCCGCTCCCGCGCGCGGGACTCTACACAAAGAGGGGGGGGGGAGGGGGGGTTGGGGGGAGGAGGGGTGAAGCACGTCCGCCGCGAAGGCCAGCGGGATGACCGCCGTTTAATGCAGCGGGATGACGCTGCCATGGCAACCGCCCGCGCTGATTGGCGGCTCCGCTTTAGCGCTAGGTAAAAATTTGGCAAAAGGCCCGCCAAGCGTCCTCAGGAATCACAAGCGCGGGGGGGGGGGGGCGGGGGAACGTAAACAAAAAGCATGAAGGGCCCCCGCTTCATTAACCTTAGCCTCGAAAGTCTCAGGACACCGTTCAGTTTTCAAACATTTCGTTTACTTACTTTTTTTGGCATGACGTTTTTTTTCATTACATTTCATTTTTCACAATAAGACTGAAATACGGCGGGTTCAGTGTCTGAAACGCCTCACAGCAGAATCTCGAGTGTAAACTTATCTCTTAACTCAGAGATCTGAGCCCTAATAGAGCACACATTGTTCCTGTTGGACTCTGCCGATAGAGTTTCTCCCTGCTGCTTGTCTGTTGGACCGAGGAGTCCTGACGAGGTCACATGGTACATATGACACGCTTGGACAAGCAGCTCCAGCACACATTTAAGGCCACAGTTTAGGGTCATGAGCTACAGGTCAAGCTTTGATCTTTTATTGTTTTATTTTTTTCATTGCGATCAAAACCTAAATTGTGTTTCTTCTTTTTTAAATTACAAAAATATCTGTTTTTTGAACGTACAATTATATATATTCTGTATTCCTCTTCACAGAAATGGAAGGGTATGACAGACACTTACCACCCCCCCACCCCCCCAATCTCTGACACAGCGGAAACGACTTTAGGCGACGCATGCAAAAAAAAAAAAAAAAAAATCACCCAAAAAAACCTCAAAAACACAGACCACCGTCACCCTCAGACTGCCGGCACTGAAACGAAAGCCTGTCCCCTCACAGGGAGGGGCGGGGTGGTATTGCATAGATAAAAACGTGTAGCTGTCGACTGCAGTCACAGTATTCTCTGGGGGGTCTGGGGGGGGGGCGGGGGAAAGTCTCGAGTGGTCAGCGGGTATAAGAAACGCTCTTTAGAAATGGGGCAGGCTGTAATGAATATAAAAAAGATCGTCTTTAGCTGAGGTTTGGGAAGTCTCTCTGGCTCCAGTCCCGAGGGGGGGGGCCCGCCCGGGTCACAGTGCATCGGCAGGCTCCGCCCCCTCTGCAGCGCCGCCACGCCCCCTTCCTCGCTGCGTTAAAGCTCCTCCTTCCGCTTGCCGACCTTCTCCTGGTCCCGCCCCCTCAGGCTGCGCATGAAGCCGATAAACCCCGCCTCCTGGTGATGGGAAGGAAAAGGTCAATCAACCTGTCAATCAACCTGTCAATCAACATGTCAATCAAGATTAGATGGAAGTGCCGCACTTTTTACTTTGCAGATTCAGCTTGGCAACTTGTGGGGGTCACCAAAACCCACTCGCCAAAGGGAAGTTTATGAAAAAGAGAAAAATATTCTTGCTTTTAATCATGAGTCAAAGTTTCAGGACAATCGTTGGTTGAGTTTGGGCCGGAGTTTGCTTCTCGCCAAGGCACCCTGGCACAGAGGCTGGCGCCTGCCCTGGCGTGGGGCACAGCAGCTGGCACCTGCCCTGGCGTGGGGCACAGAGGCTGGCACCTGCCCTGGCGTGGGGTACAGCGGCTGGCACCTGCCCTGGCATGGGGTACAGTGGCTGGCACCTGCCCTGGCGTGGGGCGCAGCGGCTGGCACCTGCCCTGGCATGGGGCACAGAGGCTGGCACCTGCCCTGGCACGGGGTGCAGCGGCTGGCACCTGCCCTGGCGTGGGGTACAGCGGAGGCCAGAATCTGCCCGCTCGGCTGGGCTGGTTTCCGCGGAGACTCCTCACGGCGGGAGGGGAAATGGCCGACGCCTGTGATTGGGCCGCTGGGGCGCGACCTCGCCCTTCGCTCGGCGGGACACTGCCCCTCTCGCCCCCGGGGGGCGCCTCGGGAGCGGGCCCGGCTGGGGCTGCACAGCAGGCCCAGGGTTCTCATCACTCTCTTTATGTTATTTTTTAAAGGAGAGCAGGCAGCCTGTGCCCCTCCTATGCATTTTTCACTTCACTCTGACAGGAGGGGAAAGCTGGAGGGGGTCACAGACAGAGATGGGATCACGGGGCTGGGAATCGAACCCCCCCCCGCCCCCCCCCACCCTCAGCATGGGGCTGAATGAACCACTGGAGCAGAAGTGCTTTTCACTGTCAAACTCCCCACCAGACCCAGACCCAGACCCAGGGCCAGTGCGGGCCACAGGAGCGTGTGCCCTCAGTGTAGCCTAGCGCCCCCGTGACACGCGGGCGCTCAGGAGGGCTCTGCCCGTTGCCATGGCGCAGCCTGTTCGCTCCGAGTCAAAGAAAAACAAACAGCGCTTCGGGGTCTGTTCCCAGAGGAAGTGTAACAGACGCGATGCAAGCTAGGAGCTTCACACAGCTCCGCGGATTAATAATGGAAAGGGGGCCGAGCCCTCGGTCTGTTCTCCGGCTGCTTTCGGCGGGAAACGGAGGCGAGCGGGAGGCCGTTACCGCGGGCGTCTGCGGCATTCGCGGCTCACGCAGGTGAAGTTAAACCTGAGCGCTCAAAGCTGAGTGACTGTCAGGTCTGGAGTGTGCACAGAGCTTCCAGGTCAGTAGCGCTGAGAGCACCTGAGCGCTGCCCCCCCCCCCCCCCCCCACTTCCTGCTTCTCTCGCTTTCAGAGGCCAGAGGGGATTCTGGGTGTTTAATTTTTTAACAAGACCCTCTTCAGTTCAGTGAACAATACTCGGCTGCCACCCACTGAAAGCTCCTGCAGTTTAGCCCAGTTCCACAAACACCCTGTGTGACTGCCCACAAACACGTCCACTAATAACTAAAACAAATAAGTAAATAAATAAGTAAATACAAGAATGAATAAATCACTTCATGGTTTGGTGACACAGTTTCCTGGTAGAGCACTCAGTAGCCGTGCTGCATGTTAAGGCCGACCTGAATTAGCTTGAAAGAGTACCTGAGTGCGCCCCCCCCACCCCCACCCCGAGGCCACTTACCCCTCTCTCCCCAGTGCCACTTACCCCTCTCTCTCCGACGTACTTCTCTGCAAACTTGCCGTAGTTGTAGTAGTTGAAGGTGGGGTAGCCCTCCACCCCCTCCTGCTTGCACAGGTCGTGGTTCTGGCCTCTGGTGCAGTCCACGGCGGCGTACGCGATCTGGAAGCACACCGCCGCTAACCGTTAACTCTGGGCAACTGCCTTTTGGCCACCGCTGTGAAGCTCTTTATCCCCCCCCCCCCCACCCCCCCACCCCCCCTTTATTCCTACAAGCCTTCAGGCAACCATGTGACTTGCCTGATGGGCGCAAAGGTGAGCGGACGAACGCAACCTCCCCGCAGCACCTTCAAACCTCAAGGTGCTCCTCCGAGCGGCTGAAACCCAGGGAAAGGGCTTGGTTGGACGCACCGGGCACGAGCACTTTCAATAAATCGGCATTAGACTCGTGTGCTTGTCCCCCCCACCCTGTCCCTGGGGTCGGCTTTCTAATACTTCAAATAAATTCGCTTAAAATTAATGTCAAGCGCTTAAAAAAAGACAGGTCCATGCGAGTGAGGATAACCATCGCTCTGCTCTTTAGAGTTGGCGGTTTTAATTAACGTTTCCCCAGAAGGGCCCAGCGTGTCGATTATTCTCTAAACTGAGGTGTTCCTCGAGAAGCCCTCCCGCTGAGACAGGCCTCTGCTTGCGACTCACGGCCTTCCTCGCTTATCTCCAGGGCCCCCGTTAGGGGCAATAAGACTCACATGATGGCTGCCGATAGAGCCTGTACTACAGCTCCCATGAGGCCGTGCTGATTAGACCGAGCCGCACTCAGAGCTGTGTTTTGTTGCGAGTGCGACGTGGTGCATACTGAAACGCTGTCGTAAAGAGATTATTTATCCAGTTTGTTTACGCCCCCTTCACACGTTGCCACGTGAATATGAAAATGTCGTGTATGTCATTGTTAATTTGTAGTTATATTGGCTCAATAGCCAAGTCCGCACCCAATTAATCTTGTTCCTTCAAATCTTTTTCCCTCTTCCCCTCGGTAAACAATAGAAACTTACAAAGACTTACTGCTCGGTTGTTGTTGGCAACGAGAGAGCTGTTGTTCACGTTCAACTTTCCGCGTTCCCAAATTCGGTCACGTGGTCTAATCAAAGCTCGGCCGTTCAGGAGAGAGAGGGAAAAACGCTTTGCAGAGCATCGACAAAACAGATTTATGTTTCCCCCGTTTTAGCTAAACAGTTAAGCAATAAATGCTCAAATGAGCCATACAGACTAAAAAATTACACCTGTAAATCAGCCTGTCAGCTCGCTAAAGGCCTCAGATATTTTTTGGTTTAGCGTGCCGGGTGTCACAGGACAGTGAAGTGGAGCTCGTTTCCCGACGCTGAGTGACAGATTTCCATCACGAGTGGGACACGTTATTTAAACGGTTACTGCTGAGGATAAACACATCTGATGGGCCGCTCTCCCAGCGAGGCGGGCCCATTTTATGTCAAATATAAAACAGACCTTTTCTTCTGAAATGACAACGCAGCTGTTCCCAATGAATCAACACGCACACGCACACAGAAGAACAAGCGAGCTGAAGGGCCTCGCTGATGTAGACACACAGGGAGTAAAACCAGCTAATGTGCTATCTCTCAATCCTGCTTACGTGGTGTCTCCAGGAACTCAAGTAGAAAGGCCAACTGAGATGTGTGTGTGGGGGGGGGGGGGGTCATGTCATGACTATTTCTCCCACCCCCAGCCACTGCCTCAAACTCAGCCAATGAGAGCACAGCCCCTGGAGAGTCGTGGTGCTGCTCTTGTGGTCTGAAGGTGGCAGTACTCGAGCACTGCTCCTCCAGGGTCCACCGGTGGCACAGCTTAATGACAGTAGTCCTGGGGGGGGGGGCCTCAGGGGTGGGGGGGCTGGGGGGGGCTCGGGGGGAGATGAACCCCATGCCACACGTCACTTGTGCTTTAACTCCTGTGTGACTGATACAAATCTGAAGTTTCTTTATTTGTGGATATCGGGGGGGGGCAGAGGAGAACGTGTGACTGGGGGTTGAGAAGGTGATTGTGGACCCCATACAGGACTCGGTCGAAACCCCGGTGCATACACGTAGCGTTAAATCCACTGCGCAGTTTTAATATCTGCACAGAACACAGCTACACCCACTGAAGCTAATTCATACCAAAAGCACAGGCTCTCTATCACAGGCTAAGCAACCCTGTTTACAGGTTTAGGCAGATAAATTGCTACCGTGACGTGCAATATTTACCTCGGGTGCTCATTTGCAGATTTGTAAAAGATTAATAATCTCACCCTGTGCTCAGGTGATGAAATGGGCACAATCTATTTCAAAATCCATATTCCAAACTCTGACCTCGTTACAGTTACAGCAGAGATGTGGGAAGTGAAAAATCACACGCTCGCTTGTGGATATTCAATTCCAATAAGAGGACATTTTTCTCCTTCCCTTCCTGCCAGAGCTGTGTTTATTCGTAGGGCATTAGAGTGAGAAAAGTATCCTTCTCAGTCAGCGAGCGGGTCCGAGCCGGATCTGGGCCAATTCTGGCCCAAAGTCAGCACTGCACAGATCCGGCCTGCCAGTCGCTGGCTGTCTGGGTTATTCTGTTAAACTCGAGTACACAAACAAGGCAACCACCGCTAGGCTTCGGTTAGGCTGCCGTGGCAACCACCGCTAGGCTTCGGTTAGGCTGCCGTGGCAACCACCGCTAGGCTTCGGTTAGGCTGCCGTGGCAACCTGCGCTAGGCTTTGGTTAGGCCATCGTGGCAACCTGTGCAAGGCTTCAGCAAGGCCGCGGCTGCTAACAGCCGGCAGATAGGGAAACAGAGCCCTGCCACGGAGCGCAGCCAATCAGAGACCTGGTCCTCCAAGCCTCTGCGCCAATGGCTACGCTAACGGAGAGCTTCCCGGTGCTAAAAAGCACTCGGGTAGCTGCTACAAATTGGTGGTGGTTTAATGAGTTTCTCCCCTTCACTGTAAAGTGCTTTTTTGGATCAAGGAAGGATAAATAAATGCAATAAATCAGGGCAGCTCAACTCTGTTCCTGGAGATCTACCGTCCTGTTGGTTTTCACTTCAACCCTAATTTAGCACACCCGATTCTTCCAATTAGAAGTTTGAAGAGATGGTTGAATGAGGTGTGCTTTGTTAGGGTTGGACTGAAAACTTCCAGATCTCCAGGAACAGGGTTGAGCAGCCCTGATTTACTGCATTATTCGTATTATTGTGTGTCTGGCCCAATGTGTGTGGGCTTTTCGTGAGACAGCGCCCCCTGTGGTAGCAGAGATGATTGCGGTGGTGGGATTTGGGGCGGATGAGGAGGTACAGGCCGGCTGCTTGTTAGAGGGGGAAGATCTGAGCCCGTCTGATTCCGGAGCTCAAGGGGGGGATGATGGGATATGAGCCTGATTAGGGGCGGCTGGCTCTCTGAGCTCTGGTCTGCTCCTGCACCCAAACAAACAAGACCCCCCACCCCCAAACCCCCTTCATCCCTGTGTACCCAGCCTCACCCAGCCCAGTGTCCCGCTCGGCTGTTTTCCGCGACAAGCATCTCTGAGTCAGAGGTGAGAGACGGTCGGACGCTCGGCCCCCGTCCTCAAACCGCCCAAATCCCACCTCTGCCAAACCTTCTAGAATGTTCTTCTTGTTGCCGAGCGCTGAAGGTCAGGACGGGAAGGCTGAGGGAAGGTCAGCTTTCGCCTCGTACACGCGGCTCGCTGATGAGAGGCAGCTGCCATGGGTGTGCCGCTCTCGCTCGCTTTACAGGAATCGCTTTAGACGTCTTCCACAGAATGTCTGAGACACACGACTTCCAGAACGTAAAAACGGTATTTTGTAATACGACAGGCCAAAAGGATCCTGCTGCACAAAGGTGATAAATTCGTCCTTTATGGAGAAAACTAGTGTAGTGACCAACAAATTTACTAATTCCAAACGATGTGAACAAAGATAAATACGTGCCAAAAAAAAAAAAAAACATTTTGGAAGATTAAGCCAAGATGACGTTACCCAGAATACATCTGAACCATTCGTGGAAAACAATTTAATCAATTCTGTTACAAAAAAGAAAAATGGACAAATTCCAGCAGCAGTGAAAGCCCAGAAGAGCCTCGTATGAAGTCAGAGTTAAATATCTGAAACATCGGGAGAGACGGGAGAGTAAATATGGCAGGGGAGGGGGGGGGTGTTTGGGGGAGGGGGGGCTCACCTTGCGATCCTCTTTGAAGAGCTCTGCTGCTGTAGTGAAGTGCGGGACGGCGCTCTTGCAGTGGGGGCACCCTGCGTGACGGAGATTTAGAGACACACATTAAACCCACGCCGGGTCACCTCTGTGCACCAAACACGGAGGAGGAGGAGGAGGAGGAGGAGGGGGAGGAGCAGCTCTGTATTAATGACAGCCAGTTTCTTATGCACACAGAGGTTTAAGCCCCAGTCCACACTGAAAATCCATCAGCAGCCGACGGGTTTCATGGTCTTTAGATTTGAATGCATAAGCGATGGATCCATGTTATAAAAAGTCCCCCCCTCCACACGCGCACACACACGCACACACACACACACACACACGCTCAATAACTCTCCCCCTCAGACTTACTCAGCATTAGCCATTGCTCACGGTGTTTTATGGCCCGTAATAAAGCCCACAGATTGGCTTCATAAATGAAACGTCGGAGGTGCCCCACGGGGGGTCGTCCATAACCCCGTCAGCGGCTCTGCCGTCCCGCACGGCCCCCTCCTCGGCCCGCTACCCGTCGGCCTGGAAACGGGTCCCGCCCGGGGGCAGACATTCGCGGGACGGACCCGAGACCCGAGTGCGGGCGTCAGACCGCCCTTAAACCGCGAGATGCCCCTTTTACACCCGCCCAGGATGCCCCTTTTACACCCGCCCAGGATGCCCCTTTTACACCCGCCCAGGATGCCCCTTTTACACCCGCCCAGGATGCCCCTTTTACACCCGCCCAGGATGCCCCTTTTACACCCGCCCAGGATGCCCCTTTTACACCCGCCCAGGATGCCCCTTTTACACCCGCCCAGGATGCCCATTTTACACCCGCCCAGGATGCCCATTTTACACCCGCCCAGGATGCCCCTTTTACACCCGCCCAGGATGCCCCTTTTACACCCGCCCAGGATGCCCATTTTACACCCGCCCAGGATGCCCATTTTACACCCGCCCAGGATGCCCCTTTTACACCCGCCCAGGATGCCCCTTTTACACCCGCCCAGGATGCCCCTTTTACACCCGCCCAGGATGCCCCTTTTACACCCGCCCAGGATGCCCCTTTTACACCCGCCCAGGATGCCCCTTTTACACCCGCCCAGGATGCCCATTTTACACCCGCCCAGGATGCCCATTTTACACCCGCCCAGGATGCCCCTTTTACACCCGCCCAGGATGCCCCTTTTACACCCGCCCAGGATGCCCCTTTTACACCCGCCCAGGATGCCCCTTTTACACCCGCCCAGGATGCCCCTTTTACACCCGCCCAGGATGCCCCTTTTACACCCGCCCAGGATGCCCCTTTTACACCCGCCCAGGATGCCCATTTTACACCCGCCCAGGATGCCCATTTTACACCCGCCCAGGATGCCCCTTTTACACCCGCCCAGGATGCCCCTTTTACACCCGCCCAGGATGCCCATTTTACACCCGCCCAGGATGCCCATTTTACACCCGCCCAGGATGCCCCTTTTACACCCGCCCAGGATGCCCCTTTTACACCCGCCCAGGATGCCCCTTTTACACCCGCCCAGGATGCCCCTTTTACACCCGCGAGCAGCACCCAGTTTGCAGCTGTGACTGGCACTGTGATCTGCCTGCCATATTACCATATTTACACGCACAAATCTGAAGTTGTAGGAAAACAAAACACTTTTTATCCCAGGAAAACACCACTTGAGCTGCACAGGTGCAAAAAAACCACAAAAAAAACCCAAAACAGATTACAATAATCTATTTATACCAACTACCAAAACAACAGCGGGGACAATTTAAAAGTTATTTTAATGTGATTTCTTCTGACTCACTAACTTAAAGCTATGCATATATAGCAGTTATATAACAGCGAGCTCTTCGGCAAGCTTGGTTTTCCATTTCGATGCACTGTAGTAGATGATTTGTAAGTAATTTGGTTTTGTGGTGCAGAATGATGGGCTTTGGTTAAGTGAGCAGGCCCAGCTCAGCGCTCTGGTCTTAACACGGGCTCTGCAGCCCAGCAAGGCAGAAACATGCCCATCTACCCAGAAAGATATCACACTATAAAGATCTTACATCACATTACATCTATTAAGATCTGCCTCACAACCTGAATTCAGACAGTTCACAAACCAGACATACGCTTCAAAGACAACCCATAATTCTGCATCACAAAACCAAGTAATTGAGCTGTACTTCATTTATTTTTATTGATTTAAATTTTATTTATTTTTTATTTAAGGCCCAGTGTCAGTGGTGTGCCCCCCCCCCCTTCCCTGCACCAGCCGTCCCGCCTCATTACCCGCCCCCCAGACAAGGCGATGACACACTTCCTGCCTCCCAACACCTCTCTGCTCTTACACTGAAAGGTGCAACGTCCTCAAAACCAGGTGAGTTGGGGGTTCCTCTAATGATCCCCTAAAAAGGGCAGATGGGGTGCTTCAACCCCCTCTGTGTAAACCCCCAAACTCTGGGGGGCGCTGTCTGTGTCCTGGCTCAGTCGTCGTGGAATCAGCCATTTCTAAACTGTAACGAGCTGCTGTTGATTGTTCATATATGCTGAATGTGAAGTATCACAGGCCGTAGCGTAGACAGCGTCCTGCCCTCTAAAGTCGCATGTCAGAAATATACGCGCACCAGGATGAATGACTATCCCACATCTGAGGATGTGCATATCGGCTGGATCAGCTCCGAGGCGACGCACAGCCATAACTCTTCATCATGCCAACTCTTCGCTGCATACTTTAACCTTGTCAACAGGATGCAGGCTCCCCAAGGGGGAACCAGATGTGGGTAGCATCAGTTATTCAAGGGCAGGAGGGAGGATTCCTGCTAGAACAGCATGCTGTCATGGCTAGCGGTGATTGGTGCTAATCACATCTTCGTAACGAGAAGACACGCGCATACGCGTGCACACCTGTCTGACTGACTTGGATTGCCTAGCAACCAGCTGAAGAGGTTCTAGAGAGTGCACGAGTTCCACTCCACCGGCTGTATGATCACCATCTCGTAATGACTGTATCTCAAAGCGCGGACGCCTGGATCAGTCCAGTGAGTCCCTGCCACTTCTCACCCGACCCAGAACTTTCTGAAGTCTCACCTGCAGGAAACCGAGTCTGGGCACTAACGACCACACACTCCGCTCATGCGGAGTTCAAATCACCTTTCAATGACAGCACTTTCTTTTTTTTCTCGTTCCCTTTGTTCTTTTAATTGGCTTACCCCCCCCCCACCCCCCCCTCCCGAAACGGCTCTTCCTTTCCTCTTTCACCCATTTTGCATTTTAATTAATCCGATTCACAGGGATCCCAGAAGCACTCGGGGGGGGGGGGGGCGGACCCAGGACAGGGGGCAGGGGGCACGGGGCACGGGGGCATCGTTACGGCTATCAAACACAAATTAGCTGCGAGCGCGGAGTCTGGGCAGCGGGGGTGGGACGGCCCGTTTTATGGCGGGTTTATGAACGTCTGGCTGCGAACGGCGCCCGTGCTGTGTGCCCCCCCGAGTGCGCCCTAATTCTGTGCACCCCGAGTGCGGTTCTGGATAATTGAGCAGGGATCTTCTTCCCCCCATTATTACCATTATTTGCTTTAGGTCCAGCTGTGTGTCGGGTCAATGTGCCGTCGCCTCGTCGCCCAGTGCTTGCTCCTCCGGAAAAAATCCTGCTGGATTTTAACCCCCCCCCACAACCCCCCCCCGGCCAATGATAGAAACGAGGAGCCCCCTCCCCTAACCACAAATCCAGTCCCTGCAGCCCTAAAGCTGACTAGGAGCGTACAGGTCACCATTAGACAGCTTAAAACTGGTGAGTGTCTGAGCCAGCCTGTGTCTGGTTCCGGACGGAACCTTTCTGTGGGAGTATTTGGTGCGGGGGGACAGGTTTTCTGTTACACTCCTAACAGCCCCCATGGCTGGTGGAAGTGTCCGTAACCACTACCTCTGACTGTCCCACAGGGGAGGGGAGGGGGGTTGTGGGGGATCGGCGTACAGTGGGTGTACAGTAACATAACCCTTTCCTTTTACCAACACTGCTAATCCAAGCCATTATAAAAACTGACATCATCTAAATAAGAATCTGCTAAGCGCCCGTTCCACTGTGAACCCTGTGTCCTTTTCAAGGTCATTACTGCCCCCTCACCCACATCCACCGCCACCCTCCCCAACACCTTTTCCTAAATAATTTACATGCGGAGGGAAAGCTTTAGGTGTTCTCTGGACTCTGGAATGATACACGTGCATCGCATCGCATCGTTTGCCTCATTGAGCCGAGGACGTCTGTGAAACACGGCGTCCATCTTGTGCCCGACACGCCTATCCCTCTGCCTAAACGGACTTGCCTGGCTGCCTGGTTCTGCGTCCGCAAAGTTATTCACAGCCCTTTGTTTAAGTTACAAACAAGCCTTTAATGCCCAAGCACGGAAATTAGGACTCAGAATTAGTCTGAATTCCCCAGGTGAAACAAAAACAACATTACCATGTTTAAGGTTGTGTACTCAGGAGCTGGAGACGAAAGCTTAGAAAGCCATTTTGTAACAATTAATGTATCGTCTGAGGGTATAAAAGTCTCTGCGTGTTAGAAAATAGTTTGATCACACACTCCCTCTCCTGCTCCCCCCCTCTCCCCCACCCCCACTCCCGAAACAGCCTAGCAGTGGATTCAGAGAGGATTACACACCTCTGAGGAAGAAAGGAGGAGCTGGGTTTAGGAATATGACTAAGTTGTTTTCCCTGCTCCTGCACCAAAGGCATTATTATACCAAGAGGAATATTTAAAGAATACACAGTTTGACAGATCTTTAAAGGGAGCAGTGTTTTTCTTTTTTTGGTCATACCCAGCTTCTGTAAAAGCCAAAGATGTGTTCTTCTGAAAGGGATGTTTACTGCTGTATGTACCGTTTCGTAAAACCACATTTTCAGAAGTAAAGAAACTAGCAGGAACCCTATGCTCTCCATACAGTTACTATTATTATTATTATTATAAATTATAATATAACGAGGCACTCACAAGGGGCGTAGAACATGACGAGCGCGTGCTTCTTCTTCTTTAGTGCCTCTCTGAAGTCCTCCGCTCCCAGGTGGCTGACGCTGGAGGGCGTGTCTTCCCATGACTGCTCTGGGGGGGGAGGGGCCTGTGGGCTGGGGGAGGAGCAAGTGAGACAGAGTCATGATTTAACAGGAAGAATAACTGTTTAACCGAGTTCTGATTTAACAGCAATAGCTGTGTGCCATGGAGTTATGATTTAACAGGAAAAATAACTGTGTGGCACAGAGTTATGATTTAACAGGAAGAACAACTGAGAGTTCGCACCATGTTTTAAAAAATCTGGCATCTCCAAATCTACCCAAATTTGGAATGTCCAACTTGCGTGCTCATATACGCCCCCTGCTGCCGGCTCAGGAGAGTGAAACTACTCGCAGTTCTTCTCTGAAACAGACGGTGCCAGCCAGCTGCTTCTTTTCACACCGCAGCCACAAACCATGCACGTGCAGAGTGGGGGGCGGAGGAGACCCAATCATACACACGCGCAGAGTGGGGGTGGAGGAGATCTCCATCATACACGTGCGTAGAGAGTGAGCCACTGTGCCCAGATGGCCAGCAGGGGTCGCTCAAACAATAGACACTGCTATCTGCACCAGCCGAACCCCTCTGATACATCCCTTTGGCAATGTGAAGCCAAAAGTGCGCCACCCCTGTGGGGCTGCCAATCACAGTCATCGCTGGCACAGGCCCGATTCGATCCAACACCAAGGTGCTCACTCATGCCCTGCAAGTGGAGCTTTTACAGAGTGAGCTGCCCAGCTGCCCTCCATTCTGCACTGTTTAATTGAGGGAGACAGAGGGCAGGCGGCATTCTGGGTAGAGGGCAGGAGGCATTATGGGTAGATGGCAGGGGGCATTCTGGGTCGAGAACATGAGGCATTCTGGGTAGAGGGCAAGGGGCACTCTGGAAAACACTGTGTAAAGAAACAGGACAGAAGCTCAGCCGTGACAGCAGATTTTTCAGTTTCCCCAACAAAGAAGAGTAAATCTAACAATAAATACAGACTACATTTATTAAAGACAACAACATGGTCAGATTATGTTCTCCGTGTGTGATGCCAGCAGATGGTTGGTGGCATTAATCCTTCTGCGTGCATAAAGGAATTTAACCAGAGAAAGGGGAGCACCCCCCCCCCCTCCCCCCCATAGACAGTCCGTCAGTGTGATTCCAGCTGACGGAGTCAGAGGGGGAGACGCTCTAACGCTGCGCCAGCGTTGCCGTGACGATGGGCCGGCGGTGCTGCAGCCGCTGAGGGGTGCGGTGATATTCGGGCCGGCTGGCCGGGCCGCGGTTCAGATTGAGTTCCCGCCGCGGGCGTGGCGTGCCGACCCGCTCGCTCAGCCGAGACGTCACCGCCGTCTCCGCGATTAATCACAGGCCGCGCGGGTCACCTCCCCCCCCCCCTCCGCCGGGAGGCCGGAGAGGAACGGGGCGGGGGGGGGGGGGGGGCGGGGATGACCTCTGCTAAGCAGGTCAGGCACACTTGACTCAACTGGTTGATAGAAACAGAAATAAGTTTGCTCTGTGCATCAGTGGACTGCAGAGAGGAGCAGTGTGGGAGGGGGGGGGGGATTGGGTAGTGAGGGGAGGGGGGGACTTGGTAGTGAGGGGGGGCTCAGGGGATTTCGTAGTGCACAGCCCTGACAGAGACCTCTGTGCTTCACAGACCTGTGGAAGCACTGGCTATAAAAGCACCTGCTGTTAGTGCTCTGGGGGGGGGGGAATGAACTGAGCCAGGGCTGGGGAAGAGGGGGAGGAGGGGCTGGGGGGGACAGTGCTAAATGGATGTTTTGGTCCAGATGAATCCCCCCCCATTTGGAGAACGGGGGAGAAAAACTCCAGCGCTTTAGGCTGGGCCATTAATATTAACGCACTGCAAAATGGTACTTACACAAAATGGTGCTTGTACAGGGGTCTCTTTCTCCATAAAAAGAGCCCCCCCCCCCATACCCCCAACCCCCACCATCATTCTCAAACATCACAAAAAATGCTTTTAATGCATCTGAAAAAAGCGCCACTGAAACACTTAGGAGGTCGCCAGAGCCTTCTGTGGCTGTTCAATATTCATGAGCTAATGGAGGCTCTGGGAAAGCCTGCTCCCGTCCCGTCCATCCCAGAGTGCACAGGGGAGGAAGAGGAGGACGAGGACGAAGGGGAGATCCATCAAAGCCTCACCCACCTGCGACCTCAACTGTCATCCTCTCCATTTAGGGCCTCTTGCACTCTGATTCGCTATCGTAGGGAGAGAGGCGGGGCCTCCCCCTCAATCAGCTGAACCGCTGATCCCTGCCCAGCAGACTGCAGCCACAGACTGGGTGGGGGGTGGGGGTGGGGGGGGGGGGCTGGGGGGTTCAGATCGCGATCTACTGGATGGGGGTCACCCGGATCAGAAAAAGGTTATGAACCCCAGATTTATCTGAATACCGATCCCAACCCAGGAGCTGAACCCCACCCCATCACCAGCAGACCGTGTGACTGACAGCTGGCAGACACAGCCGCTGACTGAAGGAGGCTTGGGGGTGAAGGATCTTACTTGTGCAGCCACTCGATGATCTTGTCCTTGCTGCGCAGGTGGGGCAGCGTGTACTTGTCCTCGCCCTTCTCAAAGTACTTCACCGTGGGGAAGCCCGAGATCCTGAAGCGCTCCCCCACGGACTTGTGGATGGTGGTGTCCATGGCGGCCAGCACCCCAGGGCTCTGGGGCGGGGGAACGACCGCGGAGAAAGGGGGGGGGGGGGGGGAGAGACAAAAAAAAGACAAAACAAAATGAGATGCCGCCTTCCTCCTGGACTCTGCAGTCACACCTTTTCCAGCTTTCCCGCCTTTTTTTCTCCTGCCCCTCAGCCCAGCGACGAGGGAGCTAGGCGTTGCTAGGACACCATTTTAACTAAAGTACCTGACCCTAAATGGTTCTGCAGAAACCCAGCTCCACAAATGCACAGGAGGTAAAATAACTCTGGTTTAAAGTTATTTTAGCCTGGATTTAAAAGCAGTGCCACACAAATACAAAAAATAAACAAACAAAATGCAAGACAGATTTTTTCATTATTTTCAATAATAGGGAACCTCGTGGTCCTATTGTTCCATTGTAATGCACTGGCTGGAAGGCTCATCCTTCATTACGCGAGGGGGATGGATGTTTTTCTCCGAGGGCATGATGGGAAATTAAGTCCAGGCCTGGTGGTTTTGGAGTTCATGTGAGGAACTCCGTACATCTCCCGCCGAGAGACCTCGGGTAGAACATTGAGCTTCACGCCGTCTCGGTGAGCTGGAGCCCGGAGGAGCGAGGGCCGGCCGCCCTCGAACCCCTCTCTCGCTGTCGACAACAGCTTTACCGGACAAAAACACAGCTGCAGCCGCCATAATGCTGCAGAAAATGACTCTTTCCCAGCGGGTCTCTGGGGCATTCCGTTTAGAAACGCCAAGCGCAGGGCGACCCAGCCGCCTGGTTACGCGGTGATGTACGCGTTTAATAACGCTTATTTTTAACACTTGCTTTGTGCGCTTGCAGGAGAGGAGAGTGAGAAAGAGCCCATAAACCCTCTGAGCCTGGTGTGCACGGACTCGAGATGAAAAATAAATGACCTCACGCTTCTCTGGGGATGGGGAGGGGGGGACTTTAAAAAAATAAAAATAAAAATGGATCCGTATTAGACAACGCAAGAGCATTCCGCAGAAATACAGCACTGGGCTGGGCGCCACGACGACGGGCCCAAGATCCTGGCTTCTGGGACAAAGAAACGATGAGATAATGGCAGCCATGGCGGAGCTGGGCTGGTTTTTCGTTTTTTTCCGGGCCTGTTCCCGGCTGAGGAGCGGCAGCTCTGCCTCGATCCGGACCCGCCCGGCTCGGCCAGACGGGAGAGACCGCGCTCCGGTTCAGCGCGGGTTCTAAACTCTCCGGCACCTCACGCTTTTTTGGGCTTTTTTTCCCTTCCCCTGGAGAGGTGAACTCCGCCGCGCCAGACTCACGTCTCTGTCCCGGTTGAGGATCTCTGCGGCCTCGTCGTACTCCGGCTTCATCTTCTTACAGTGACCGCACCCTGAAAGGGGGACAGGAAGAGGGGGCGTGAGCGGGGGTTGCCAACGGCGACGATGATCGCAACGCGTGGGGGGGGGGGTAGGTTAGATTCAGTGATCAATGATGCATCAGTAGATTTAGAGAAAGACACAGAAATACACAGAACATTTTGCCCTGAATTCATGTTTCTCTCCAAATCAAACAAGCAGAGCAAGTGCAGAGTCCCTGTTAGTTGCAAAGTTCACTGCACGCTCGAGCAGAGGAGCCTGGCTGTGGCTGTATAACCCAACACCCCCGGCTCCGGCGACGCCTTGTTTACACACCAATCACAGTCAGAGGATGACACAAGAGCGCAGTTACACGTGCGCATTAATCTGAGAACGCTGCACAGCTCAGCTCCTGTCCAATCAGCTCGTTCCGTTCACTCATTATCAGCGCTAACCATCTTAATGCAGGGGGGGGCAGGTTCCTAAATCCTGACACCCAAGGCCAGAGGTGGGACATGGGGGGGGGGGGGGGGTGAGAGGGCCCAGCTGCAGCTCGGAGGTCCAGTGGAGGGGGGACGGGGGGTGGGGGGGGTAGGGGTTCAGGTCTCTGTTTTCTCTGTTGTGGGCGGAGCCAGGGACACTGACTCCTGGGTGGGGGGGGGAGTGAATGTCGGGAGCATTGGCGGTGTACGCCCTGACAACCAGACTGCCACGCGGCCAGATGACATCACACGGCTCTGTTTGAGCCCAGAACGAATCACGGCACGCGGCCTGATGACATCACGCATCACTGTTCGAGCCCAGAGCGAATCGTGCCACGCGGCTCGATGACATCGCGCATCGCTGTTGGGACAGAGAACGAACTGCACCCGACACACAAAAAAACGCTTCCCATTACATCAGTCTACCAAATGAGATCAGCCTGGAGTGTGAACCGTGAAGTGTGTTGTGTAGCTGCCGCGTAGTGAGGAGACGGTCTGCAGACCCCGACGTCGGGGGGGGGGGGGCCTGGGGGGGGGGGGGGGGGGGGCGGAAAGATGTCTGGCAAATTTCATCCAGATCAATCCTGCATTGTCCTCTCAGTTAGGATCGTAATTAACAGGGGTGATTACTGTGGGTCTGTAAATAGAAACCCATTAGGCCGCTAAGGGCCCGCTGTGGAACGTTCCAGAAACGTGCTCGGGCAGCCGAGTGCCTTCGCTCCCGCTTCCTGTTTACTCGCACGCGCAGATCACCGTGGCGACGGACGCCTTGCTGAAAACGCGCGTTGGGCCCAGGCCTGCCCTGCACCCCCCCTGCACCCCGTGCGCGTGTAGCGCTCTCCACTTACACAGCTGGGCTGGAGAGCCCTTCTGGGGCTTAATGAACAACAAATAAATAAATAAATAAATAAATAAATAAATAATAAAAAATGAAAGGAGCGTGAGAGCGCTCGGCGAGGACGAGGATGCCGTCATCTTCATCACACGTTAGGAGCGCTGATTGGGACCAGATTTGGGCTTATCCCCCCCCATCCCCCATCCCGCTTATGTTATTCGACTGAGCCCGGGCCAGGCATGGAGCGGGCCAGCGGGAAATCCTCCGAGGGAAATCACGGGGAAAACGACGTTCCGAAGAATCAGCAAACGCCTCGTGGACTGTGGGACGCTCAGGGTTCGAATCGGTGGCACAGAAGGCCCAGAGGAACGGGTATGTCCACCACAGGGGCACTGCTTGTGTGCGCAGACCCAACTTATGCAGTTTTATTTTTAGTATGTTTTTTTAAATAAGCATTTTGGAGAATGTTGCCCATTTGTCACTTTCAGATAAAAACAATTGTGGCCCAAAAAAAAAAAAACAACAGCAAATAAAACCATTTTTGCATTTGAAACAATGACCCTACAGCCAATTCCCATGCTTCAGCTGGACCACAAGCCTGCGGTAGAAATACACTGAAATATTAAAGAGAAATATCAGTGTGCTAGCAGATCTCAATTGCTTTTCCAACCACATTCTCTTGTTTTAGTATGCATCAAGAAGTGTGCTTTCTGTTTCTTTTACAGGGTTGAATTTCTGAACTATAAACCGTATAAAATTGTGTTTTTCCCCATTGTCGAAAAAACTAGATTACAAAGAGAAAAAGAAAATCACAATAAATGTTTCAAAATCACTGTTTCACCCAGGATATTTCCACTGGGAGAGCAATCCAGCGCAGAATTACTTAAGACAGTTATTTGCACCAAATCACGTTTTATTGCTTTGCGAAAATGGCTTTAGATAAGAGGAGTTGTCGTCTGCAAGGGAACTTTGGCTGAGAGAAGTGAACGCAGCCCTTCCCTCTTAAAGGAAACCGACAGAAAAGAGTCACACGGGTTCTATTTTTACCCCACCGCATCGTCTCCTTTCTGCTTACACAATCAACTCCATTAATTAAGTTTTTGAGCTTGTAGGGGTGGGTGTATGTTGGGGGGGGGGGGTGGGCTCATAACGGACTCCTCGCTGTAGGGGGAGAACAAAGCGTCACCTCGACACCTGGGGGAACGGATCTCTTTAACGGGGGAAACAACGAGCTCGGCCGGGGTCCAAACCCAAACAAAACCTCGCCCCCCCACCCCCCCCCCCCCCCAGGGGAGGAGCCGAGAGGGCCGCTGGGGTTCTGTGACCCCAGGACTGCCGGAATTGAGAAGTCCTGTTCAGTAGAGAGCATGCTAGGTTGCGCTCAGCTCAGAGCAGGCTAGGTTGCGCTCAGCTCAGAGCATGCTAGGTTGCGCTCAGCTCAGAGCATGCTAGGTTGCGCTCAGCTCAGAGCAGGCTAGGTTGCGCTCAGCTCAGAGCATGCTAGGTTGCGCTCAGCTCAGAGCAGGCTAGGTTGCGCTCAGCAGAGAGCAGGCTAGGTTGCGCTCAGCTCAGAGCAGGCTAGGTTGCGCTCAGCTCAGAGCAGGCTAGGTTGCGCTCAGCAGAGAGCAGGCTAGGTTGCGCTCAGCTCAGAGCATGCTAGGTTGCGCTCAGCTCAGAGCAGGCTAGGTTGCGCTCAGCTCAGAGCAGGCTAGGTTGCGCTCAGCTCAGAGCATGCTAGGTTGCGCTCAGCAGAGAGCAGGCTAGGTTGCGCTCAGCTCAGAGCAGGCTAGGTTGCGCTCAGCTCAGAGCAGGCTAGGTTGCGCTCAGCTCAGAGCAGGCTAGGTTGCGCTCAGCTCAGAGCATGCTAGGTTGCGCTCAGCTCAGAGCAGGCTAGGTTGCGCTCAGCAGAGAGCAGGCTAGGTTGCGCTCAGCTCAGAGCATGCTAGGTTGCGCTCAGCTCAGAGCAGGCTAGGTTGCGCTCAGCTCAGAGCAGGCTAGGTTGCGCTCAGCTCAGAGCATGCTAGGTTGCGCTCAGCAGAGAGCAGGCTAGGTTGCGCTCAGCTCAGAGCAGGCTAGGTTGCGCTCAGCTCAGAGCAGGCTAGGTTGCGCTCAGCTCAGAGCAGGCTAGGTTGCGCTCAGCTCAGAGCATGCTAGGTTGCGCTCAGCTCAGAGCAGGCTAGGTTGCGCTCAGCAGAGAGCAGGCTAGGTTGCGCTCAGCTCAGAGCATGCTAGGTTGCGCTCAGCTCAGAGCAGGCTAGGTTGCGCTCAGCTCAGAGCAGGCTAGGTTGCGCTCAGCTCAGAGCATGCTAGGTTGCGCTCAGCAGAGAGCAGGCTAGGTTGCGCTCAGCTCAGAGCAGGCTAGGTTGCGCTCAGCTCAGAGCAGGCTAGGTTGCGCTCAGCTCAGAGCATGCTAGGTTGCGCTCAGCTCAGAGCAGGCTAGGTTGCGCTCAGCTCAGAGCAGGCTAGGTTGCGCTCAGCTCAGAGCAGGCTAGGTTGCGCTCAGCTCAGAGCAGGCTAGGTTGCGCTCAGCTCAGAGCATGCTAGGTTGCGCTCAGCTCAGAGCAGGCTAGGTTGCGCTCAGCTCAGAGCAGGCTAGGTTGCGCTCAGCTCAGAGCAGGCTAGGTTGCGCTCAGCTCAGAGCAGGCTAGGTTGCGCTCAGCTCAGAGCAGGCTAGGTTGCGCTCAGCTCAGAGCATGCTAGGTTGCGCTCAGCTCAGAGCAGGCTAGGTTGCGCTCAGCTCAGAGCAGGCTAGGTTGCGCTCAGCTCAGAGCAGGCTAGGTTGCGCTCAGCTCAGAGCAGGCTAGGTTGCGCTCAGCTCAGAGCATGCTAGGTTGCGCTCAGCTCAGAGCAGGCTAGGTTGCGCTCAGCTCAGAGCAGGCTAGGTTGCGCTCAGCTCAGAGCAGGCTAGGTTGCGCTCAGCTCAGAGCAGGCTAGGTTGCGCTCAGCTCAGAGCAGGCTAGGTTGCGCTCAGCTCAGAGCAGGCTAGGTTGCGCGGCCGCCATCATTGCGCCACTCAGACTGACCTTCTCGCGTCCATTCAGAACACAGCAGTGAGCTCAAAGTAGCAGTTCAGTCAGACATTTCATTGCGTCTGATATCCCCCCCACTTTAACACCCCACACTGAGAATAGAAGCACTTCCGATTCCACCGTAATTAACTTTCTCACTCGTGGGCACCACTTAGGGAAAACAAAGTTCAGTAAAGTAGGCTATATAAGCCTGCAGTAAAAGGGCTCATATTTAGCAAAAGCATTTAAAAAAGAGTCGGCTTTTTGTTGAAGGTAATTGGACTCTCAGGCGATGCCACAGCAGGTGCTCAGTGTTTGGGTAAAGGTGAGGCTGTCATACAGGTAGAATATAGCATAAGGTATATATAGCTACTCAACAAAGGAAACGGCAGAACTCCTTAAGTCTCAAAATGGCCCTAATTCGCCAATTTTCCCATTTCTGCAGAGAGACAAATTACATCAGAGGCCTGTTATCTTGCCCGCCCCCCCGCCCCCCCAACCCCCCCCCCCCCAACCCCCAACCCCCCCCCCCCGGCTTAACCGGCTTGAAACGCCTTGTTGGCCCCCATCAGGTGGGCTCTGCTGTAGGCCCCCAGCCCAATAGAAGGCCGGGGGGGGGCTTTGTGTGGACTGATCCGGAGGTGGGGGGGGGGGGGGGGTGATAGGGGCGGGGGAGGGAGGTCCCGTCTCTCCCACTTCCTGTTTGGGTACAGGAAGCTCCCGGGCGGAGGGCGGGGTCCGGACCCTGTGAGGGCCGGTGGACCCTGCGGACCCCCTGCGCGGGCATTGTGCCGGACGGCCTTTGCTGGAGACCGGCGAGGAGAAAGGACCCCGCAGGTGCTGGCGCGGGTCCAGGCGACGGGAGACGAGGGCACAATGGCGCTCGCGGAAGAAAGAGAGAAAGAGAAAGAGAAAGAGAAAGGGGGGCGTAAACAAGGGAGAGGCTTCACAGGCGAAGAGCCGCTCCTGTTAAAAAAAAAACACGCCCAGCCAGCGGGGGTTTAGTGGAGAGCGGAGGTGCATTCTGGGCCTGAAAGGGGCTTTAATCTGCTCCTGAATTCCCCTGATTAACCTACTCAGGGCTTCATGCCGTAATGAGGACCCCCAATTTTCACCAGATCCTTCAGTCCCCCCCCCCCACCCCCCCACCCCCCCGCCCTCCCCGCCTGCCGAGATGATGACATCTCCACGCGTTTATCATGCAGATGAAGCGCTCATCTGAGGAGTTTAACCGTGACTGTGGGGGTTAGTGCAGGAACACCAGCGCACACAGCCACACGAACTGGCCCTTCAGCCAATCCGGGCGCAACCTTTACCTACGAAAACAGAGACTATCCAACACTGCGGCAGGCCTGGAGCTTGAGTACCAGGAAGGTAACGGCCTCTATATGACCTGGTAAAAGCTGTTACACCTTCCTGGCAGGCATGTGTGTTTGTGATATTCTGAAGTGTGTAGTGGTGACTCCAGGGGTCTGAGTTACGGTTAGGGTTGTTTGTACATGGAGAGAGGAACTCACAGGGAGTGTATGTGTGTATGTGCAGACAGGAACTCACAGGCAGTGTATGTGTGTATGTGCAGACAGGAACTCACAGGCAGTGTATGTGTGTATGTGCAGACAGGAACTCACAGGGAGTGTATGTGTGTATGTGCAGACAGGAACTCACAGGGAGTGTATGTGTGTATGTGCAGACAGGAACTCACAGGGAGTGTATGTGTGTATGTGCAGACAGGAACTCACAGGGAGTGTATGTGTGTATGTGCAGACAGGAACTCACAGGGAGTGTATGTGTGTATGTGCAGACAGGAACTCACAGGGAGCGTAGAACATGACCAGGGCGGACGGGTGCTCCTCCAGGAAACGGTCGAAGGTGTCGTCCGTCAGGTGGAAGACGGCGGAGTCCGTCTCGGACCACGGCACCTCCGGGGCTTTCTGCTGGGGGGGCTGAGGGCTGGGGGGGGGGGGGGGGGGGAATAAGAGAAGAGACAAAGGGAGAGTGAGGGATCAGAAGAGTGGGGCACAAATACAGCAAGGAAGAGTAGAGTTAGAGGAGAGAGAGAGAGAGAGGTAGTAAGAGAAATATAATGAGAGAAGAGACCGGGGTAGAGAGAGCGAGAGATTGAGAGGTATCGAGAAAACGAGAGAGAGAGGAGAGAGAGGCAGAGAGAGTTTCAGAAAACACACACACACACACACACACACACACAGGTGGCCGGCACACAAACGCTCTGACGTTACCCTAGCCAGGACAGAAGGGCCCCAAAAGCTGGGTGCTGTCGCTCACATCTGCACGCCACTGTGACCCCGCCCGTATGACTCTACTTCCTGCGCCGTGGCCAAGTCTGAGCCGAGCTGCCGCTCACCCGCTCGCCCCCCCGCCCGCCCGCCCCCCCCCGCATCGCTCACACGTCTCACAGCTCTTGGGCCGAACGCCAGCATTTCAGCCGAATCCGGGGTGATGGTGCGACGCATCGCGGCGGTAATCATCAAACGCAATAACGGTCGCGGCCGCCATATGGTGCCTTCCCTTCCCTTCCCTTCCCTACCCTTCCCTGTCCTTCCCTTCCCTTTCCTTCCCTTCCCTGCCCTTCCCTGTCCTTCCCTGCCCTTCCCTTCCCTCCCCTGCCCTTCCTTTCCCTGTCCTTCCCTGCCCTTCCCTGTCCTTCCCTTCCCTTCCATTCCCTGCCCTGTCCTTCCCTTACCTTCCCTGTCCTTCCCTTCCCTTCCATTCCCTGCCCTGTCCTTCCCTTCCCTTCCCTTCCCTTACCTTCCCTGCCCTTCCCTTCCCTTACCTTCCCTCCCCTTACCTACCCTTCCCTGCCCTTCCCTTCCCTTCTTTTTTAATCGCACCTGAAGCGGTTTGGTGAGCAGCCGAACTGAAACGCTCCCGGAGAGACTCTCAGCCTCGCGCTGCGGCGGCTTTTCACACAGGCCGCGAGACGCGCCACCGCGCCTCTGCTTTCACGCCGGGGCTGCTGGGAAACGCAAGTCAGCCGAAGCCGTTTCCAGCTCCCTCAGTCTGAGCTGAGAGAGACTCCAGCCAATAAATACTCCGGTCCACATTTCTCTGTCTCTCTCTCCAGTAAATCCACGGAAGAGACCGTGAAGGGACTCCCGCGGGTTGCTCTTCCACAGTGCCGATGCACTAGCCGGTGCTAAGACACACAGCTTTGTGGGAAAAAAACAAGAAGTAATAGAGTGGTTTGCCATTTAAGCAAAGTGAAATCGATTTAATTTCTCACAACGCAACAAAACAAATGCGAGCTCCTTCTCTCAGTCAGACGCTAGAGTGACACCAAGGAGAGGACAGTGGCCCCTGAGGGCCAAAAACCAACAGCTGTCATAGCTCTCTTAAACAGAGGCCAACCTTATGTGCAGAGCAGGTAGGCAACTGCCTGGGGCCCTGAGCATTGGGGGGGGGCTGGGGGGCTGAGTTTTAGGCATTTCGGGGTGACATGGTGACAGTGGAAGTAGGCCAGAAGGGCTCCATGGGTCTTTTTATTTTTTCACGGTCGGCCGACGCGTTTCTGCGGAGGAGGAGAGAGGGCTCGCTATCGAAGCGTTTAAAGAGCCTCTCGCACCTTTTATTGTGCTGGAATTGCTTGCCATGCTGCCCTGATTTGTGGCACTCTGATTGGCTGTGCACATGGGTGGGGGAGGGGTTTAGCACAGACACGGCCCAAACACCCATCTCACCCATCAACAGGTCAGGAGGGGGGGGGGGACAGAGAACACATGCGGATCTTGAGTAACCCGAGTAATCGCTTAATATCCTGTCAAACGGCAGCTTTTCTGTTTTGCGAGCTTTCAGTCTGGTGTAGAGAGAGAGAGATAATGGCCTGAATCTGCAGACAATCTGTGTTCTCAGCAGATTCTGCTTCAGGTGAATAAAGTCAACCTGGGTTTGCTTCCATTTCTGCTCTTAATTATAGAGGGGCGGGGGTGAGTCACTTTAAAAGCCCTGCTAATCTCCACACATCTCACACGGGTATGAGGATACAGACTGAACAGCACTGAGAGACAGCTCTATAGCCTGCGTGTGTGTGTAGTGTGAGAGAACGTGTGTGTATGTGTGTGTGTGTGTGTGTGTATGCGTGAGTGAGAGTGTGTGTGTGTGAGAGTGTGTGTGTGTGTGAGAGAGAGAGCATGCGTGCGTGCGCATAGTGTGTCTAACTGTGTGTGTGAGAGTGTGAGTGTGTGTGTGAGTGAGAGTGTGTGCGTGTGTGAGAGTGTGTGTGTGTGTGTGAGAGAGTGTGTGTGTGTGCGTGCGTGTAAGTGTGAGTGAGAGTGTGTGTGTGTGCGTGAGTGAGAGTGTGTGAGAGAGAAGTGTGTGTGCATGCGTGTAAGTGTGTGTGCGTGTAAGTGTGTGTGTGTGTGTGTGTGTGTGAGAAAGAGAGAGAGAGAGCCCTCAGTGGTAATCTCTGGTAATCTGGTATCTGCAGCAGAGCTGTGAAGCGGGCTTACGGTTAAACTGCCTTTCTGAGCTGCAGGAGAGGCGCGAGCCTGCGGTCCTGGGAACTCAAACACGGGATTACGCTCGCGTCCGGAGAAAAGGGGGGCTCCCGGGAACGACCCCCACTTTCCCTTTGATCCTGAGGAGGATGCTAATCTGGGGGGGGGGCTAAAGCGGGGGGGGGGGTTCAGGGGGCTTTACTCACTTCCTCATCCAGGCGATGATGTCCTGCGCCGTGGCTCCATAGTCCTCGTAATGGTGCAGGAACTTCCCCTTCCTGTCAGCGGGAGGATATAGAAAAGAGTCAGAATTATTCACCCGCATTTACGGCCTGCTTTCCGGAGCAGAGGTGTGTGTGTGTGTGTGTGTGTGTGTGTGTGTGTGCCACTGCCAGCGAGATTTACCGCCTCACATTACACACTCATCCATTTCTGAGTTTAAATAAAATGAGGTAAAGGAAAAATATGATTGAGAAATTAAGTTGGAAGTTTTTTTTATTTTATTTATTTTTTACACACAGATTAAATGGCCTTGTCTGAGGTGATGTATGAAATGCGGCAGGATGATGTCTGCTGTCAGCAGTCAGGTCCGTTTAGGCTTGTGCTGCAGGTGTTATTTTATTAGGATGAGCCCGACATCCCCCCCACACGCCCATCCACTCCCATTCACTTTCCCCATTTTTTTGGGATTCGTGTTAGCTCGGTAGCATTCTGGCTAACAGTTACGAGCTGCCCGTCGGTGAGAAGCGATATCAACGCAGGGAATTAACTGAGAAGCAAATGGCGGGTTTTCTCCGTAAATCAGCAACCAAAGGCACGACCGCCCTATCTGTGACAAAAAGCACCGCCAACTCAAAGAGGGGAAACTGTGAGCTGCTATTTTTCAGCAGCAAGATGGATGAACGGATTTCTACTGACACACAGAGAGGAAACAGAACGTAAACAATGTCCAAGTAAATACCGCGTTCTCCGAGCCAAATCAGGCGCTTTACACGGGCACTGGCCACTAAGCTAATGAAGCCATCTCATGATGGACAGGCAGCATTGTCAGCCTGGCTTCATTAAGCACATTTCCAGAAAGCAAAAGGCCCGGCATTGGAAACCGCCTTTTCTTCTCCTTTTTTAAAAAATTGTAAAGTAGTATTAATTAAATGATTTATTGCCAGATTGCTGCACCTTAAGTAAAAAGTGCGGCTTTCAAACCTGGTGTGTATGTGTGTGAGTCTGTATGTGTGTGTGTGTGTGTGTGTGTGTGAGTCTGTGTGTGCGTGTGCGTGTGTCTGTGTGTGTGTGTGTGTGTGTGTGTGTGTGTGTGTGCGTGTGTGTGTGTATGCGCGTGTGTGAGTGTGTGTGTGTGTGTGTGTATGCGCGTGTGTGTGTGTGTGCGTGTGAGTCTGTGTGTGTGTGTGTGAGTCTGTGTGTGTGTGCGTGTGTGTGTGTGTGTGTGTCTGTGTGTGTGTATGCGCGTGTGAGTGTGTGTGTGTAACTGAGTGTGTGTGTGTGTGTGTGTGGTGTGTGTAACTGAGTGTGTGTGTGGTGTGTGTGTGTGCCAGAGTGCTGTGCAAACGCAGGCCCTTGGTCTCTAATAGTTTTCTTTATCCGGCCTGATCTCGCACCGCCGGCTGAATCTGGGCTGGCGAGGGATCGGGGCAGCGCCTCGGCGCCGGAGCCCGGGGAGCGCGGCTGTTTGTAACCGTCACCGCCCCGCGGCGGGCCGGGGGGGACGCTGCAGCCGCACCGCCCCGGCGGAAAAGGGCGGGAGATCAAACGACGGAAACGTTTTGCACTTCGTCTGGCACGTCCGCTAACGCTCCGGCCAGCGGGCCTTAGAGACCCAGGGGCCCGCAGGTCCTCCTCACCTGGGACAGATCTGATTTTAATCCCCGCTCGAGTGACCCCCTCTGTAACCCCCTTTACCTGGGGTAACTATTTAACATTGTGCCTGGTGCTCTGATTACCTACAGATTATTCAGATTTACCACCGTGTCAAACCTGGTCTTGAAAACTCCCAGAGTTTCTGCATCAAATACGTGACCTGGCTGGCTATTCCACAACAGCAACGACTCTGTGTGAAAGAAATGCTTCCTAAAGTCTGTGCGGAATTTTCCTTTAGCTAATTTACATTTATGTCCCACATAAATGGAATCTCAACCTGAATAATCTCCTGTAGTTCACTTTGCTGATCCCCGTTATAAATTTAAAAGCCTCACTCGAGTCACCCCTGAGTCTCCTCTTGCTTTGGTAAGAGGGCTATCTGAGCACCACTATGCTGAAGCCCAGGCCCGAGTCCTGCCCCTTTAGCAGTGCTTACCCTCTCCATTCGCCCAGGAGGTGAGATAAGGACTTCGCTGTACTAGCTAAACCCAATACCGCATACCATATAACTTTCATGGATAGTGCAATTTTAAGATTCTAGCCAGGTACAAACACACATGTAATGTAAGGTTCAGAATTATCGGCACCCAATAAAGACACGCAAAAAAACGTGGAATAAAGAATAAAGAATAACACCTACACTGAGACATTTATCAATTATTCAAAATGCCAAGAATATCGAGCTGAATTATTGAACGGAATGAATCGAAATAGCTTTTTTTGCAAAGTATAAATTTTAGTTTTTTTGAATGTTTCACAATTATACTGAATAAATCAGGCATAAAATCCTTTTTTTTTAAACTAAGAAAATGTACTTCTTTGAAAGAAATATTAGCATATTTTCACAGATTGTCCACCACCTTTTAAAAGAAATGTAATACCTTTGTTGATCGTTAGCTATGCCTAGCAACAGACCTGACAAATCCATCCAGGAGCCGGCTTCTTGCTAGCTACCAGCAGCTTTGCTATGTTTATACAGTAGCACACCCCGCGAGCCCCGATGCCCCATTATGATTTACACTGAACCTGACAGACAAATGGCAAAAAAACACCCAGAACCAGAATTTCAAGGCCTTGCTTTGCAATGCTCTTTTTTCCCCTCTCGCCAAGCTAAACGTGTCAGCAAAAATACTGTCTGATGAAAATTCAACTAATAAATAAACTTACAATTACAAGTGCTCCTTGATTTATTATCAATAAACCGAGTCTATATATTTTAAATGGGCTCAAAAAAATTCAGGGCATATGCATACCAAAAGCTGAGTAAGGGAAGAAATTCTCCAAAAAGAGAGAAGAAAAAAAGAAAAAAATCAGGCAGCAAAGTGTGTGTGAGTGTGTGAGTGTGTGTGAGTGTGAGTGTGTGTGTGTGTGAGTGTGTGTGTGTGTGTGTGTGAGTGTGTGTTTGTGAGTGTGTGTGTGTGAGTGAGTGAGTGAGTGTGAGTGTGTGTGTGAGTGTGTGTGTGTGTTTGTGTGTGAGTGTGAGTGTGAGTGTGAGTGAGTGTGTGAGTGTGAGTGTGTGTGTGTGAGTGTGTGTGTGTGTGTGTGTGTGTGTGAGAGTGTGTGTGTGTGTGTGTGTGTGTGTGTGTGTGTGTGTGAGTGTGTGTGTGTGTGTGTGTGTGTGCGCTGGAGCTGCGGCTGCCGCCATCACCGCTTATGGTCGTTAACCTGCCAGGGCGCCCAGACTCTCCCCCCCCCCCCCCCGCCTCAAGGTGACTGTTAATGTCCCTGAAAAACCAATTCACCCCCCTCCTACAGACAGACCCCATGTAATTAGCGCTCTCATAATTACAATCCTGAGCGAAGGAAAAGAGTGCTGTAGCGCGGGGGGGGGAGGGCTGGGGGAGATTGGGTGGCGAGGCAGTTGGGGGGGGGGGGGAGATTGGGTGGTGAGGCAGTTGGGGGGGGTGGCTGAGGGAGATTGGGTGGCAGTTGGGGGGGGGGGGCTGGGGGAGATTGGGTGGCAGTTGGGGGGGGGGGCTGGGGGAGATTGAGTGGCGAGGCAGTTGGGGGGGGGGCTGAGGGAGATTGGGTGGCAGTTTGGGGGGGGGCTGGGGGAGATTGGGTGGCGAGGCAGTTGGGGGGGGGGGGGATTGGGTGGTGAGGCAGTTGGGGGGGGTGGCTGAGGGAGATTGGGTGGCAGTTGGGGGGGGGGGCTGGGGGAGATTGGGTGGCAGTTGGGGGGGGGGCTGGGGGAGATTGAGTGGCGAGGCAGTTGGGGGGGGGCTGAGGGAGATTGGGTGGCAGTTTGGGGGGGGGCTGGGGGAGATTGGGTGGCAGTTGGGGGGGGGGGCTGGGGGAGATTGGGTGGTGAGGCAGTTGGGGGGGGGGGCTGAGGGAGATTGGGTGGCAGTTGGGGGGGGGCTGAGGGAGATTGAGTGGCGAGGCAGTTGGGGGGGGGGCTGGGGGAGATTGAGTGGCGAGCCAGTTGGGGGGGGGGGGCTGAGGGAGATTGGGTGGCAGTTGGGGGGGGGCTGGGGGAGATTGGGTGGCAGTTGGGGGGGGGGGCTGGGGGAGATTGAGTGGCGAGGCAGTTGGGGGGGGGGGCTGGGGGAGATTGGGTGGCGAGGCAGTTGGGGGGGGGGGCTGAGGGAGATTGGGTGGCAGTTGGGGGGGGGGCTGAGGGAGATTGGGTGGCAGTAGGGGGGGGGGGCTGAGGGAGATTGAGTGGCGAGGCAGTTGGGGGGGGGCTGGGGGAGATTGGGTGGCGAGGCAGTTGGGGGGGGGCTGAGGGAGATTGGGTGGCGAGGCAGTTGGGGGGGGGGGCTGAGGGAGATTGGGTGGCGAGGCAGTTGGGGGGGGGGCTGAGGGAGATTGGGTGGCAGTTGGGGGGGGGCTGAGGGAGATTGGGTGGCAGTTGGGGGTGGGGGGCTGAGGGAGATTGGGTGGCGAGGCAGTTGGGGGGGGGCTGAGGGAGATTGGGTGGCAGTTGGGGGGGGGCTGAGGGAGATTGGGTGGCAGTTGGGGGGGGGGCTGGGGGAGATTGGGTGGCGAGGCAGTTGGGGGGGGGGGCTGAGGGAGATTGGGTGGCAGTTGGGGGGGGGGGCTGAGGGAGACTGGGTGGCAGTTGGGGGGGGGGCTGAGGGAGATTGGGTGGCAGTTGGGGGGGGGGGGGGCTGGGGGAGATTGGGCGGCAGTTGGGGGGGGGGGCTGGGGGAGATTGGGTGGCAGTTGGGGGGGGGGCTGAGGGAGATTGGGTGGCAGTTGGGGGGGGGGGGGGCTGGGGGAGATTGGGCGGCAGTTGGGGGGGGGGGGCTGGGGGAGATTGGGTGGCGAGGCAGTTGGGGGGGGGGGGGCTGAGGGAGATTGGGTGGCAGTTGGGGGGGGGGGGGGGGGGTTGTGCCCGCTGCAGCTCTGGGACACGCTGGGGGGCACAGGAAATGCAAAGCCAGTTGCCTCCTGCCCCCCCACCGGCGCGCCGCGGGGGGGAACGCAACGCCTCTCCAGCGGGAGGCCGCGGCGAGCCTGTCCGCCGGGCGGATCGATTCGAGCCGGAGCCGGCTCCCCTGCCCACGCAGGCGGGGGCTCCTCCGCTCGGGACGGCCCTTCAGAGCCGAATCTTTACAGCTTCAAACCGCTTCGCAAAAAACAACAACAACAAAAAAAAACTTTTCATTTGTGAAAAATGAATTGGAACGTTTCCGCCGTGGCGCTGGCGAGAGAGTCGATCAGACGAGAGAGGTCTAGGAGGAGCACATCCTGTCCCCCCCTCGTCTCTACCCCCACCCCCACTCCCCTACCCCCACCCCCACTCAAATACCCTTTTTCACAGATATGAAATATTAATATGTGTGTGTGTGTGTGTCTAAGGCTGTGTGTGTGCGTGTATGTACATGTGTGTGTGTGTGTGTGTGTGTGTGTGCGTGCGCGTGTGTGTCTAACGCCGGGCACCCACCGCACGCGTCGCGTAAGCGTCGCGTAAGCAGCACGGCGAAGCAGCACGGCGCGACGCGTAGCGTGTCTCCACTGGTTCCGTTTGTGTCGCGCAAAGGCTTGCGTAAAGCTCTATATTCCTAGTAGCTCTCGCAGTCTGCAGTGGGATTACATCGTGTATTTCAAGTTTGTTCACGACTGTTGATTATGGGATAAGTGAATACTTTGGTGAGAGACCTTTTTCAGTTTGTTAATTTGGTAATATTTCGTTAACTCATGTATATTCGTGATAAAGTAAACGCTTTCAAGAATTACCATAAGCTTAAATCGTAGCCTGCATAATAATCAATCTCAAACTGTATTAATTTATTTGCTTGGTTAACAAGCGTGCCAATTTCATGAAGAATATGTAATGATCATAATAATAATAAATAATCCGTAATCAACCATTGGGAATTCCCGTGTCGTCTTGTCATTCACGTCAAAACATTTATAGGATCAGATTTAGTAAAATCAGCTAATCACGGCGAACGAAGACATCGGAGAAGTCAAATAGGCTGAGCAATGGTTGGTTAAAAACTACCTTCCAACACTCGAGCTAACAAACCGCTGCTCGGTGCATTCACGTCTACGTCATTCAATAGGCTACGTCTTTCTGTGGTGTATTTTCAAATTTACCCCACCCCCTCCGCAAAATAAGATAGCGAAACTAAGTTTGCCTTTTCCCCAGGTTCCAGTTTTTTTTTCTGCAAGGACAATACAAAAAACGAAAAGGCTTGTAATTTTTTAGCTGCTTAATAAAATATCGGGGAGGTAACTAGGGACACACCCCCAGTAATATAAGGATGAAATATAAATCAGAGCATGTATACCTAGCATTTTAGAGCATATTTCTGTGTATAAACAGGCCATCGTGACGCGCGACAAGCCGAAAAATAGAACAGAAGCGAAAAACTACGCTTCAGTTCGCTTGTGTCGCGCGAGCTTCGCAGCCGGTTCGCGACGCGTTCGCATCTGGTGGAGACGACGTCACCCGCTGCCGTTGTAATAACAGTACTTTAACTACGCTTCAGTTACGCGCGTAATACGCGCGTAGTGCGCTCGCGGCCGATACGCGTGCGGTGGGTGCCCGGCTTAAGGCTGTGTGTGTGTGTGTGTGTGTGTGTGTATATGTACGTGTGTGTGTGTGCGTGTGTGTGTGCGTGTGCGCGTGTGCGTGTGCGTGTCTAAGGCTGTGTGTGTGTGCGTGTGTGTGTGGGGGGGGGGAGCGACTCACTCAAAGTAGCAGAAGGTTGGGTAGCCCTTGACGTTGTACTCCTGCTTGAGCCCGTCAAATTCGGCCGGGTGCACGTTCATCCCTGCCAGAACCTGGGCACAAATAAAATTAATTATCATCATTAATCATCAACAGCACGTCTGTGCAGAAGCTAAAACTAACAAGTGCCACAACAGGTCTCTGCTATAGAGTCCATTCTGCATACAGGTCTCTGCTATAGAGTCCATTCTGCATACTGGTGTCTGCTATAGAGTCCATTCTCCATACTGGTCTCTGCTATAGGAGAGTCCATTCTCCATACTGGTCTCTGAAATAGGGGAGTCTGAATATCAATGGCATAGTCGGTTGTTGTGAGTCCTGTCGATGGGGACTCTGGTCCGTAGGAGGTAGTGTAGCACTGCACCAGATGGGAGAGTTCTGCTCAACCCTGCTTGGAACGATGTCTTATCATGGCACTCCGAACAACTCGAAACATTACAACTGCAATCCAGCATGAGAGGCGAAATGCAGCCAGACCGCACATATAGGTCTCTCTCCGTACACACACGGTGCACTCAAAGAGCATCGAGAGCTGAAAATGAGCGGTTTGATGGCTCTTCTCGTGTTTTTTGTCTGATAATAAACGTTTCGCTGCTGCATTAGAAGCTCGGCTCACCCTTTCCTCCTGCCAGAAATGTAAACACAGGAAGCGGCTTCAGGCTCTTTTCTGGAGAGCCCTTCGGTAAATACGCGTCCTTCAGAGGACTAAAAATACCCCGAGTCCCGCAGATGTAGAACTTAAGTGTTGCATGACACAGGGTCTGTATCTGCGGGGCTGAGGGCTGCAGTGGCTCCACGGCCAGGAGCCTATGACACACTTAAAGGAGGCCATAAAGGAAAGGGGCATTGAGTCACAGCGCCAGGGAACAGTTCATCTCTGCCTTAACGTAAACACTCCCTGCTCCTCCCACCAGGCCACTCCCCTCACCCCCCACCCACCCACCTACTCCCCTCACCCACCCCCCACCCCCCACCCACCCACTCCCCTCACCCACCCCCCACCCCCCACCCACCCACTCCCCTCACCCACCCCCCACCCCCCCACCCACCCACTCCCCTCACCCACCCCCCACCCACCCACTCCCCTCACCCACCCCCCACCCTCCACCCACCCACTCCCCTCACCCACCCAAGCCCTCGATCACCCGCCCCCACTCCCCACCCCCCTCACCCCTCACCCCCCGCCCCCCCCACCCGCCCAAGCCCCCACCCCCCGCCCCCTCACCCCCAAGCCCCCCCCCCCCCCACCCACCCAAGCCCTTGATCCTCCACAGTCTTCCATTTTCTTCATCACTCCTGAAAGGCTCTTCGCTCCCCATCAGAGAAACTTCCAGAACACTCTGGGCCCCACCGGGGGGGAGGAGGAGGATCCCGGACGAGCACAGACGGGGGGGGCGGGGAGGATTTACCGCTGCGCACCGGTCCCCCCCCCCCGCTTAATCCCTTTAAATCTCCCCCGTCCCGCCGGGCGTTCCCACACGCCGGTGATACTGAAGCACCGCGCGGACACACGCCGCCGGTCGCCCCGGTAACCCCCGCCGCGGCGAGCACGCGTGCGCTAGGCGCTGCATTATGCTAATCCCCCAAACGAGGCGCGTTCCCCCCCCCCCCCGCACGCGCGACCCCCGCTTCGCTGTCAGAGCAGACTGGAGCGTCAGCGAGATGCAGCTCAGATCCGGCTAATATGGGCTCAGACACTAAAGCCAGTCTCTCCATTTTACTAGCTACTCAGAGGAGGGGAAGAAACAAACACTTTTAGATGTTTGTTGGCAGCTACGGTCTCTTTTTTACTTCATTTTTTATCCCAAAAGCATTTCTGGCACTCCTTTGTGAGTTTGTGAGAGCTGAGAATGTGTCTTCTTGCTTATGTCTGAATCTCTGTCTTCACTGGGCCCTTCCTCTGTGTCAGTGCTGAGATTTCTTTTAACTGTGATATAGAGCCTCTCACTTTTTCACTGTTAACTCTGGGGCCTTCTGAAGAGCACACAGTGCAGCTAGAATACAGCTGGGACACTGTGTGTGTGTGTGTGTGTGTGCACGTGTGTCTGCAGTGTGTGTGTGTGTGTGTGTGTGTGTATGTGTATGTATGTGTGTGTGCATGCGTGTCTGCAGTGTGCGTGTGTGTGTATGTATGTGTGTGTGCATGCGTGTCTGCAGTGTGTGTGCGTGCGTGTGTGTGCGTCACGAGTGTGCTTGTGCGTGAATAGGACAGTCCAGTCAGACCATATGAACATTACACTTCTAGTGCAGACAGTCTAACAGCTGCAGACCCAGGGACGCACCTCGCTAATATAAATGACCGAAGACAAGCTCTGCTGCTGCTTCATAACCTTCAACACAAGCCTTTAAAACCACTCAATTCAGACCTGAGATTAAAATGCGCTCCAGGTCCTGTGGAGAGAGGGAGGACAGGAGAAAGCGAGAGAACGCTTATTTATCTATTCTCAGGTGTGTGTTTACGTTTCAGCCACTTATATTACCTGGCCTCTGTGATGTCACCGGGCCGTATATTGTTGCTGCTCATACAAAGCCTGTGAAGGGGTGTAATTCACATGGACACCTGCCCCCCCCCCCCCCCCCAACCCTCCCAGAACACCAACCACCCCGCCGCCCCCCCCCCAAAAGCAAGGGCCTGTGAAGGGGTGTAATTCACACACACACCTGCCCCCCTCCCCCCCAGAACCCCAAACCACCCCCCCCAGGGCAGGGACCTCACTTACGTATTTACCCTTCGATTCTGTGGCCGCTTGCTGGAAAATGGGCTGCATTCTCTTACACACGCCACACCCTGGAGAGAAAGAGAGAGACGGAGAGAATGAGAGAGGGGGGGGCAGGAGGGAGAAGAAGAAAGCAATTACACCAAAGAGGTGTTCGGCAGAAAGACCAATCTGCAGATACTGGTAGCATCCTTTTCTGTTCATCAATTCCTTCCCCTTCCATTACTTAAAGGAAGAAGGAAAAAAACACTCACAGGAGAACAGACGGCGTAATTCTCCCGGCGAACACCGGGGGCGCTCCTGGACCTCTTCCAAACAAACGCCAATTTGGGAAATTATCCATCCGCTAATACTGAACCAGACAAGGGGCTGGGTGAAGGCTGAGCACGCCGTACGCTAGCTGGCTAATGACCACCCGAGGGGGGGGGCAACACACCTGCATGGCCTCGATGTGCTTGGGGGGGGGGGGGGGGTCTGAGCCGCAGCCAACAGCAAAAACATAACCCTTCCCCGCTGCGGCTGATTCCATCTTTATTATGAACAAAGGGAATATTAATCTTTCAAAATTAACAGCGAGCAAAAAAAAAAAAACAGACAGTACGAAAGAAAATCCGGCCCATTTTTCTTGGCTGGAATTACCCGATCCTAAATCTTATTCATGACCACGTCCCCCGTTCACCTCCCCCAGTTAAAACTTGTAACTTGCAGAAATGTGTTTTAAAAGCGGGAAACTTCGGGAAGTGCGCTCTCAGCTGAAAGTCTCGCTGTCGAACCCGGGTGCGACGAGGCGTGGCAGTTTTACCAGAGAAATCTAAACGCGACGGGAATCAGCCGGGCCACTCTCACACGGAGCTGGATGAGAGCAACAATAACAGTAATGATAATAATGAGTATTATACAGCAGAGTCACATAATGCGCTCTAAAAACCCTTTCCACTGAGAAATGATAAAAACACTAATTATAATACATCATTATTATCGTCATGATTTAATCATAACAAAAGCCAAAAAAAACAACAACTAAGCAACCATTTATGAATAAGTGATAAATAAAATGGGCATCCAGAAACAGAACAGCCCCCCCCCCCCCCCCCCCCCCCCAGGTTATTCCATCCACCCGCAGCGCGGGGCGATCGGGGCCTGGACGTGCTGACCTACCGGCTTCTTTACAGAACCAGTCTCCAGACCCGTCAGTTTTTTCCCTCCTTTTTCAGGGGCACTATGGCGTGGTCTGTCGGTCTGTAATCGATGGGGGCTTTTCCGGCCTTATGGGACGACGGCTCCGTAGCCAGCAGCCGGAGAGCAGACGCGCTGTCAGAGAGGCACCTGAGGAAGGTTCTAAACGTCGCTGAGGGCGTGACCTGTTTTGGGAGGCCGTGCTGGAGCGGGATTGGATGCGGGCTGCTGGCGGCGTGTAGCGGATGTGAAGCGTGCCGATGGGACCTGAGGGTTAATCTGCATTCCTGTCCCCCGGTCGAGCCTCGCTCCCCCAGAGCAGGGCAAGGGCCGCTCCTAAACACGGGGGCGCGTGGTGACGGGACGGGGACGAGGTGGGACAGGGGGGGTGACAGGATGAGGGCGGGGACCAGGACGGGACGGGACGGGGACGATGGCGGGATAGGGACGGGGATGGGAGCAGGGGCGGGAGCGGAGGGTGTGACGGGACAGGACGGGGACGGGACAGGGACTTACACGGAGCGTAAAACATCATGAGGATAGGGCGTTCCTCTCTCTTCAGCAGCTTCCTGAAGTCCTGAGAGAGAGAGAGGGGGAGAGAGAGAGGGAGGGAGAGGGAGAGAGGGGGAGTGATGGAAGGGAAAGAATAAAAAACCATTTATTAAAACCTTATTTCCAACGTACATCCACATCTTGCCAGTTTAGAATAGTTTACACATCTCACATCCACTCTGTTTTTGCTCTCATATAACCTCAAAGGACTCCAGCTGTGCAGTGATTTCACTCTAAAGCCCAGAATGCACCTGGGGGAAAGGGGTGTGGCTTTCTCTTTATTCTCTGTCTCTCTCTCTCCTCTGTAAGAGCTTTCAGAGTCCAGAGTACGGAACAGTGCGTGTGTGCATACATACAGAACACGTGCATGCATTCAAACAAGTCCGCACACACACACACACACACACGCATACACACACACACACATATGCGCACTCACTCACTCACTCACTCACTCACTCACTCACTCACTCACTCACTCACTCACGCACTCACTCACTCACTCACTCACGCACTCACTCACTCACTCACTCACTCACTCACTCACTCACTCACTCACTCACTCACTCACTCAGCTCCTGAAACAGACTGAATTAACACCTCTCCTGTGCTCTCCCCTCAGTGCAGAGCTCAGGCAGGACTTGGCTTCCTCAGTAAATCCACAGCTGATGCAGTTTAAAGGCCAGCACCGGGGCCAACCACTGTCAATTGATTTTCTCCCCCTGGAGTCCCCCCCCCCCCCCGCTCCACCCCCTCCCCCCCCACCCCGCCCGCTCATAGTTTTATATTCCACACCATTACTGATGTCCGCCTGGGTTTGGTGGGCCTTGGTAGTCTGCGAGTGCTGTTCTTAGAAAAACACGCTGGTTAATAGTGCTGTGCCACCGTTAAACGGCTCAGCAGGTATCTCTGCGCTGGCTGCCTGCGTTCCCTCACAGGTGTGGGGTTCCACACTATTAAACAAGCGGGTGTTGGGAAACAGTGACCCCAGCAATGGTGACCCCACGACACAGGGCACTGTGGTCTGGGTTCTACATGTGTTCCCCCCCAGGGTTCTCATTGTGTTCCCCAGGTTCTCAGTGTGTTCCACGGGTTCTCAGTGGGTTCCACTGGTTCTCAGTGTGTTCCCTGTGTTCTCAGTGGGTTCCACTGGTTCTCAGTGTGTTCCCTGTGTTCTCAGTGTGTTCCTCAGGTTCCGTGTGTGTAGAGCAGTGGCAGACTGAAGAGTGCCTCTCCATATGCCATAAAGGGGCGATATAGCTCAGGAGGTAAGACCGATTGTCTGGCAGTCGGAGGGTTGCCGGTTCAAACCCCGCCCTGGGCATGTCGAAGTGTCCTTGAGCAAGACACCTAACCCCTAACTGCTCTGGCGAATGAGAGGCATCAATTGTAAAGCGCTTTGGATAAAAGCGCTATATAAATGCAGTCCATTTACCATTTACCATATGCCAGATCAAGGGGACTAAAACACAGCCCCCAGTGGGTTTGATGTGTTTTTGTTGGTTTGTTTTCCTAAGCGTGTCATTGCTATTCCAGAGCCTCCCCGTGTCCTGCACCTGAAATTCCGCCGGTGACTCCACATACGCATCCACCCCAAGGGCGCGATCTGCCAGGGAACAGATGACAAACGAAGAACACGGCGGCTCTTCCAGCGCATTTCAAAGCCGTCGTGTTCCGTTGTTTTTCTTTTGTCGAAAAGCGTGCTTTGATTCAGTGACCGTGAATCTGAGTGTGTATGTGTTCCGTTTTTACAGCTTTTTAAAGTTTTTTTTTTTCTGATGAGCGTTTGTTTTCTGCTCGTGCATTTACCCCTACCCCTTCCCCCGCCCCCCCACCCCCCCCCTCCAGTGTTCACGCCTGAGCATATCCAGTTTGCATCCTACTCTCATGAGCAGTGGATTTTTTTAGGATGCCAGTGATGGCTCATTAAATCATAGAACCCAGGGAAAGCATTTGTTTGGACGCATAATGCATTTACAAAAACTTTATAATTTGACCATTGAGCCATTGGTGAATCCAGCGTGTTCCAAGCAGCCCTCTTTCAGATATACAGGACTTTTTCCAAAGCAGAACCTCTATCTAAACCTACGTATGTGCGCTAGGAACAGGGTAAACTGCTCGATATTTCAGCTCCAGGCGCACATTAAAGAGAGATCGCTGCAGCGATCCTCAGAGAGAAAAATATGTCTATATATTTTTTCTCTCTGAACATGGCTGAAAGGAGTCTTGGGCTGATTTTATCGGCGATTACGCGGACGTACCGCGAACGCAGCGGGCGCCAGAGCAGAGCAGCGGGAGCCGTTTCCACGGCTACCTTCAGACCTCGCGGGCCGTGCCGCAGAGTTTTAGCGTTGAAGCGCCTGTCCCGAGCTGCACCTGTGCCGAGCTGCGTCCGGGCCGAGCTGCGCCTGTGCAGAGCTGCGTCCGTGCCGAGCCGTGCCTGTGCAGAGCTGCGTCCGGGACGAGCGCCCCACCGTCTCGTTCCCCGCTCCCTCGGCGGACGCGGGACAGCCCGAAGGACGCCGGACCTCACCGGCGGAGGCGGCCATTTTGAATGGCGGCGGCGAGCTCACCTTCTCGCTTTCGATGTGCGCGACGTCTTTGGCCTCCGGGTTCTCCTCCCACAGCGGAGCTCCGGTCGGGTCCTTCAGAAAGGCGACCATGGACTGCCCGCAGGAAAAAAAAGAAAGAGTAAAAAAAAGGGAGAAGGACTCACTCTTTCATCAGGCTTGTTACCACTCTTCCCCCGCACAGGAAACATATGTTAAGGAAAAATGAGCGATACAAACAAAAACCTTCCACCCCTAGCTCTCACTTCTCATTTCTGCATTTGGCAGAGCATTTTTTTGGCAGAACTGAAAGCCTTCATGGACTCATTGTCATTGTATAATGAGCCTCACTTTGTGGAGGAGTATTAGGCTTTTCATCTGAACCCATTGTGAAAAAAACAAACAAAAAAACCGTGCACTGTTAGTTCAAGAAAAACACTGAGCTCGAGCATGGGCGGAAAAAAGCAAAACTGGAGCCAGATTAATACACATAATCAACTCCTAAATAACTGCCATTCTCCATAAAGATGAGCCAGAAATCTTCATAAAATAAACACAGGTAATGAGATATATTTTATGCTCAACATGATGAAAAAAAAATCATTTTATTCTCAGAAAAGAGTTCAAAGAACCATTTTTAGTAAGTAATTTTATTTCATAGAATGTAATTTTATTTCACAGAAAGCTAGGTGTGAAAATGGCCCCCCGTTTCTCTTTCTGGGCATTGTCTCCCGCAGTCACCTCTCTGTGGCACTTTATGGTGATCGGCGAATATATTTGATCAGGATCAAGTCTGGAGATGGAGATGACTGTTCATTTAAGCAGTAACTTTGAGGGGTGTAAACCATTTAGTGGTTCTGAGGTGTTCTTGGGACGATGAAAATCTGCTGAGAAGCCACTTGTGGCAAAGTGTGAGCTTCCTGGTCGGGGGGGGGAGGGGGGGTTAGGCAGTTTTTTGGCCAAAAATTCTGGGTACCTGCTTCGTGATTCCACTGACCTTAACGTGAACCCCAGGATCAGTATATGCAGAACATAATAATAATAATAGGGTCCCCATATTAATGCTATTTTTTGCACTGAGAAATTTAAATAACAATAAAGACTATTTCCTGTATTTTTTAGTATAAAATATAGATCATTACCTGTGTTTTTATTTTATACAGATGCCGCCTCCCTCCCCAATCTCACCTTCATCACGGGGGCCAATATTGCTGGAGGTGACTGTGTATTAAACATGCATATCTACTGAGATGGCTGTAAGAGTCTAGGGCCTAAACCTGATAGTTTTTTTGTGTGAGTTTGAAATGCACATGAACTATAATCTATGTGACTCACATCGAGGCACATCTTATCATGGACTACCCTTTTCCTAATTTAGACTGACAGAAGCAGAAAGAAACTGCATATGCATGACTGCACTGGAGAAAGGAAGTCTGAATAACGAGCAATGACTACACAACTGCAGAGACCGACCCTCCCCAAAACAGGCTGTCCTGACCGAGAATCAGCCAAACTTCGTAACCGGACTGAACACAAACACACCTCCTCACAAAAAACACAACCGCCAGTAGAATGCCTTCCCACGCCAGACCTCTGAACACACGGCACAGCGATCCAAACACATTTTCCCCAGGCCTGCTTTCAGGGGGAAAAAAAACTCGCTTTTAAAGAGGGGACTCGTTTCTACGGTGACACATTGTGACACGTGCAGACAACCTGATCGTGAGCTGACAGCGATCACCAGACCAGTTCCCTACCCAGAGTGCCGAGCAGAAGAACCCCTGCACCCCAGAAACTATGGCATGACTAATCCTGAAACTGAAACCATAACTGCGTAAAGGTCACGTCCTACAAGCACAGGCCCTTGGGGTGTTCATGATCAGGCTTGACATCGTATTAAATTTTCTCTCGATGTTTGGCAAAATTACAGCCCCAGATGGGCTGGATTGCCTGTTTTCATCATCCAGCCTACGCTCTTATTATTAAAACCAGGCCTGAGTAATGTCGCTACGTACTGTACTGGGGATTTCACTGAACGATTGCTGTTGTTCACATATGCACGCACACATACGTACACACACATGTGCATACACAGGCACACACACACACACACACACACACACATACACAGGCACGCACACACACACATGTACACAACATGTGCATACACATTTACACACACATGCATACACAGGCACGCACACACACACACACAGGTACACAGGCACGCACACACACACACGTACACAGGCACGCACACACACACACACACACACACATACACAGGCACGCACACACACACACATGTACACACAACATGTGCATACACAGTTACACACACATGCACACACACACACGTGCATACACAGGTACACACACATACGTGCATACACAGGCACGCACACACACACACGTACACACAACATGTGCATACAGTTACACACACATGCATACACAGGCACACACACACACACACGCAGACGCACACACACACGTGCATATGCAGACGCACACACACACACAGAAACAAACACACACACACACACACACACACACACACAGGCACAGACATGCACGTGTATATATACACACACACACAGACACACACATGCATATGCAGACGCACGCACACACACACGTGCATATGCAGACGCACACACACACACAGAAACAGACACACACGTGCATACACACACACACACACACACACAGAAACAGACACACACGTGCATACACACACACACACACACACACACACCCTAACAGTTACACTCACCCACAGGCATATGCGCACTACAGCATTGCGTACTCAGAGGCACTCAGAGGCTGTGCTCTGATCTGGTGTCGGGGGTCCAGGGCCTCTATAACAGACTGCGGAGTCTTCCAGAAGACAGGAGCAGGGGTCACCCCCCCCACCCCCCACCCCCCCACCCCCCGCATCGTCTGTCAGCACGCCATCACCACGCGGAAGGTCGCCCGCAGTCCAGTTTAACAGGGGAAGCCATCTGCATGCTGGCTGGGAGCACAGGGGGCCAGATCAGCAGAGACGGGAAGGGACTCGGGTCTCACTCAACACATAGCTGTGACAGCACAAGCCGACTTTCAGCAGAGAGAAAAACACACACCAGGCCTGTCTGAGAGCTGCCTGACGACACAAACACACACTCGTAGAGAAGAGACCAGTCTCACATAAACACACACAAACACACTCACAGAGAAGAGACCAGTCTCACATAAACACACACAAACACACACTCACAGAGAAGAGACCAGTCCCACATAAACACACACAAACACACACTCACAGAGAAGAGAGCAGTCCCACATAAACACACAAGTTAAACCGTATCAGACATCTCACTTATCCTAATCCCATTATTTAAACACGTGGCAAGAAAAGGTCAACTTGCCCCTTTTAATTCATTCAAGAAAAAAACAGAGAGCAGTGCTGACCAACTTTTTACTTAGTAAGCCAGCAGTGTGGTATAATGTAGCGGTCAAAATGGATGCTATACAAAAACGAGTTGTGCAAGTCGCTCTGAACGAGAGTGTCTGTTAAGTCTGTAATGTAATAATGTGAAAACAGCAGTGTACATCACTCTCGGTGAGGGGAAAACACTTCTGTACGTTGCTTTGGATAAAAGCGTCTGCTAAATAAATGTAACGAAAGGTAATGTAAGTATAGCAGTGCAGATCAGTCAGTATTCACTGCAGTATACATTCCTAAACAGTAATTATTCACTGCAGTGTACGTGTCCCACACTGTACCATACATGTCCCACAGAGTCAGCATTCATGGCCACATTGAGACACGGTGCTGGCAGGCAGAATTAGTTCTCCTCATTGACTGCGATTTCAGAAGCCATTTACTTACGCGCTCCGTTTAATTATAAAGTACAATTAAGCCTTATTAAGTCTTATTACAATTAAGTCTAATTAACAGCTTCACTCGGTTCAGCTCAGTTCTCTGAACGTGCTGAGAAACGTCATGGAAGAGAGGTCAGTTACCCAGCTATGACCAGGAAACAGCACAAAGGAAATATCCGCACAAAGAAATAAACGTTTTAAACGGCGCTGCTCTAGAGCGCACTGCGCAAAGCTTTGCGAACATTAGCGAGCTCACGGCGAGACGCGAGGAAACGGCACATCTGCAGGAGCGGGGTGGTCGAGCCTGAAACGCGAGCTTAGAAAACCGAGATATCCCAAAGCGTCTTACTGATTCAGCGCTTGGTAACTAAACAGATCCTCACTTCACTGACAGATTTATGCTGTGGTTACGTCCATCCATAAACCAGGACACGCAAACGTTAAAGCTTTTGCACAAAACGGCAGTGTTTCGGTTAGTTCCTTAACATTCAAATATCGAACGGTTGCTGTCCACCAGGATGTCCTGCTGAAAGTCCCTACCCACTGGCGAAATTAGGGAGAATTTCAAAACCGTGTGAAATACACACCATTAGCTAACAGGGCGCTCGCCTGGAAACCTGATGCACTGTGATACCCACAATTTACGCGCACACACACACGCTGAATTTCAAAAAAGATCTCGCTGCAATCACCCGCAGGACAAAGGAGTAAATCTGTATTCAACATAAAAATTCATTTAAATAAAAAAAAAGTACCAGGCGAAAGCGGGGGAGAAACGGTATGAAAATCATTAGATTTATGGGGTGTGGATAGTTATTTTTTGCTTCCCAGTGCATCTTCTGCTATTTGAGGGGGAGGGAAAAAAACTGAATTTGCAGAAAACGTTCCAATTTTCAGAAATTACCTTAAATGTTGATGGTCTGTCGTATTCGGTGTGGAAGGTTCCGTCCCTGGGAAGAGAGGCAGCAGTTATAAGAGATACGAACGCAGCATATTCATCAGGCCTCAGCGAAGCCGCGTCTCGGGCCGTTTAAGGCCAGACGGTTAATCCACTTACTTATAATGCAGGATCTCCAGCCCGCCTTTTTTCGAACCCGGGTCCACTTTCATTTTCTTGCATAATTTTCGTCCTTCCGAATCCCTGAGGGCAACAGAAACAGACAGGGCCACAACTTTTAAACGGCGTTTCACACGGCAGACGCTGTCGGAAAACCCCGAGGTAAAGAACGATCTTGACAAATTCAGTGACTTATTTTGATGGGGGGGGGATACGTCTTATGACAGATTATGGCAGTGAAGCTAATGCAGGAGGAATCCGCTTTCTTTCTCATAAACCTGGCAACCCGTCCTGTTCTCACGTTGGTCAAAGAGGGTCCAGAATGTATGACCTGTACCTGTTCAGCCCACCTAGAGGTTAATGTCACTTGAGCTCAACGCTGCCCTCACAGAAACCCTCCATCGCCCCCCCCCCCTTTCCCCCCCCTTCTGTAAGTATAGCGTAGAGCTGTGAGCTGCTTCCTAGATTAGCTCACTGACCTGCTCCTAAGCCATGAAATTAAAATAAAAATTCTCTTGAGTTAGAAATAAAAAACATAAATATCAACTAATGAACTTTAATTTTTGCAAAACCTTAAGATGGAGTCAAGCAAGCGATGAAAATACAGTAGAAATGAGAAAACCACGATCATTCACCTCATTGCCAAAGCAATGCATGTGTATTAAAATTTAGATAAGAAAAAAAAATTAACTTCTAAATGTTCTTTGCTCATTTCCAAAACATGCTAATATAAAATTTCTAGGCAAAAATACCGAATGCTATTCATCTTTCCCGGGCTCACCCTTCCTGTCTCCAGCAGCTCCCTGCCCCTGGAGTGGTAATGAGCAGAGAACATTTAAATATGAAGGCTGAACCCCCAGGGGAGTGGGGGGGGGGGTGTGATGGGGGGGGGGGAATCGACTCGGAGGAGAGCTAAAGCCGTCCGCTAATGGAAATCCAAAAGAGGGAATTCAATTACGGAGGCCGGAGCCTGCACTGCCCCGGTGGTGAAGATGCCCTCTCCGTCCGCTCAGATAAACCAGACACTGTCACCAGCGCTGTGCCCCCCCCGACCCCCCCCCCCCCCCCCCCACCCCTCCAGACAGGTGTGTCTGAGCAGAACATTAGGTGGCTGTAAAGCAGAGCACTGAGTCATGCCCTGGGGGGGGGGGGGGTGTTCACATCGGCTGTGCTGAGTGGAGACGTGGATATGGGTGTAGCTGAAAGGTGATTGGCTCACGCAGAACTCCAGTGAATTCTGAGACTGTGGCCGGCCAGCTGAGGGGCTCACAGACAGAGTTTAGCGCTACGTCTCCATTACATATCCGTCGCTCGGTCAGCGACACCCCAGCCGGCACGATGGCACAGGGGTCTGCACTGCTGCCTCACACGCAGGTTCTGGGTTTGAGTCCCAGCCAGCCGGATCCTCTCTGTGTGGTGTTTGCATGCTTTCCTTGTGTTTGTGTACGTTTGGTCCAGGTACTCCAGTTTCCTCCCACACAGAAAGATGTGAATGTCAGGTTAGGGACACTGCTGCCGTTGCCCTTGACCAAGGCACTGGCCTCAGAGCTGGAGCTGGTCCCCGGGCGCTGCACTGTGGCTGCCCACTGCTCCTGAGTAGCTACAATGGGTCAAATGGAGAGGACAAATTACCCCACAGGGTTCAATAAGGTGTATCTCTCTCTCTTAAAAAACAAACATGAGCGGCTGCTTTCTGCTGTACTGTCCGGTCCCTGACTTCATTGTTGTGATATCCAGTAGCTCAATATTGAGGCACCTGACCTAGGCGCCCCCAATCAGATCACAGTACGCTGTGCCAAGGGAACACAGACATTTCTGGGGAGTCTAAACACTACGCCTTCCCTCCTGGAAGGAGGAGTCCTGCTCCCAGTTTAAACCTGTTGTGGTTTCGGCCCTTCGGAATGCCCGAAGGGTTGAATTTTTTGCAAAATTCTGAAGTCGGTGTTCTAGAACTCCGCTGCTTTCAGTCGCCAGCAGTGATTGTGACATCAGCATTAGAATGTTCAGTTAAAGATGCTCTAATCACATACTTGTGATCTTATGCCTTGAAGGGTGAAGTGAAGTTCCTGTCACCGCAGTGAAGTTCCTGTCACTGAGAGTTCCTGCGTCGGAGAACTCGGCTGCATAGCGCGACATCTCGGCAGACCAGAGTGTCGTTTGGAGAGGCGCCCCGATGCACACAGCAGGTATGGGTTTCTCCGCCTTGTGACCGCCCCCCCCGTTTGAACCAATCAGAGCCCTCCTCCCCCTCCTCTGCGAGACAGCGTGCGATAGCCAGCGTGCTCACAGCCATCACACACCGCGCCCCAAGGTGAGCCCAGACAGAGAGGTGAGAACTCAATTAATTCTCCGCGCCTGGGGGAGTCTGGAGAGCAGGGGGGGGGGGATGGGGGGGGGGGGGATGGGGGGGGGGGTGGCAGAGCAGGTGCAGACATGGGCTGACGTCCCCCCACCCCAGATCGAGGACCGCAGAAGCTCTAAAAGCCAACGGTGCGAGACCCGGGCCAGCCGAGCTGACCGCCCACACCGCTCAGGAGGACCTCTGATTGGCCCTTACTGACGGGAGGGGCGCAGCCCCCACAGGCGCCGCTTTCGCCTCAGAGTGTACCCGTCCGCCGCCAGGCAGGTGGCCCGTTACCGTGGAAACTTTCACGCAGGTGTCCTCGGCTTGCCCCCCCCCCCCCCCCCGAATCTCACTCCGTAGCGGAGATCCAGCGCAGTGGAGCCAGTTAGCCTCCGACTAGCGGCGAAGCTTCGCTCGGCGTCGCAAAGCAAGCGTGAGACTCGAGGTGCAAACCCCGCGCGGAAACTGTCGACGCTGCAGGGGAAGGGTTCTATAATCTGCAAACGCACTCGGTCCACTGATCCACAGGGCACAGCCTGTTATGAGTGTAAATTAGGCTTTATACTGCTGCCAGCTTCACAAATGCAAAAACCTAGCCAGACAGCAGGAGCGTGATGATATCTAAAATTGGGCCATACCTTTCTTAAACTATGTCCCATAAAACCTATATGATTCTGTAGGCATGATGTAACACCTGCCATAACCGGTCACGACAGGTTATTACATCTCATGGCCAATGTCATAACATGCTGACTCAATGCATGCAGTAATAATGCAGTAATAATCTTGAACCGGTTATTTTGAATGCGGTTTTGATGCCCTGCATCAGTGGGGGTCCAGTCGCATCCAGAACGGGCCGGTGTGGGTGCAGGCTTCTGTCTGAGCCCAGCACTAAGACACCTGGTTCCACACATCAAGGTCTTGATTGAAGACCACAGTTAGTCAGTTAGTGGAATGAGGTGTCTTAGGGCTGAAACAGAAACCTGCACCCACACCGGCCCTTTTCGGATAAGACCAGACACCCCTGCTCTATAGCGTGTCATAGTGCAGAGGAGAACCCCTGCCACACTCGGCCCAACGCTTGTGAACGCTGTGCCTCCTTATCCAAAGCCAGTCCAGCCAGACGGACGTAACCGTGACAGCCAGACGGAGGTAACCATGACAGCCAGAGGGAGGTAACCGTGACAGCCAGACGGAGGTAACCGTGACAGCGAGGCCCAGTGCTGGGCTCTGGAGTATGGGGGAGTGACTGACTCCTAATCAACCGCACTGAAGCAGAACTCAGGCCCAGGCCTGTGGCTCCATTTCACACATACCGGGGGGGGGGGGGGGTGAAGGTGGGGTGGGGAGTGGGGGTGCTGTCAGTCCATAATCTTCTCCAATCAGTCACCACATCTCCGTGCCTGACCCTCCCGGCGGTTAAATAAAAGCCCAGTCCACCACTCAGCCACGGTGCGTCACAGAGACGTGATCCCACCGGAAACAGCCGCCCGGGATTGTTGGGGCCCTTCTTTAAGTTCTCAAGTTATGGTTCATTTCACAAAACTACTGATGAATTTCTCCCTGAAGTTTCCAGCGAGGAGACATTAAATTATAAACTCTCTGCCCAGTGGCATTTTGGCGGTAAGGAGATCCCGCCGTGGGCTGTCTCCCGCTCCTGACCTCTGACCTCCGGGGAGAAACGCGATGAGATCGCTCTCTCTCTCGCTCTGCGGCAGATGGGATAGGCCCTCGCGGCTCGTGGCTCACACAGACTCATGGGATAGTTTCTCTTCAGCGTTCCTGAAGCTCTGTTTTGGCTCTCGCCCCTGGATGTGACAGCCGCAGCCTCGCTGGATAAAGGAAGCAGCAGCGCTGCTCTGTGCCATAAAGCAGCTGAAGCAGCTGAAGCAGCTCAGCACGTAAAGAAACATCAGCAAGTCAGAGTGCATATGTGCACACGCATGCACACGTACACACACACGCATGCACACGTACACACACACGCATGCACACACGCGCATGCACACGTAGACACACACGCATGCACACGTACACACACACACACACGCATGCACACACACACGCATGCACACGTACACACGCACACGCGCATGCACACGTAGACACACACGCATGCACACGTACACACACGCATGCACACACGCGCATGCACACGTAGACACACACGCATGCACACGTACACACACACACGCATGCACACACACACGCATGCACACGTACACACACACATGCACACACGCGCATGCACACGTAGACACACACGCATGCACACGTACACACACACACGCATGCACACACACGCGCATGCACACGTAGACACACACGCATGCAGACGCACACACACACGCATGCACACGTACACACACACACACACACAGACACACACACACAGACACACAGACACAGCACACACAGACACAGACACAGAAACACACACACACACAGACACAGACACAGACACACACACACACACACACACACAGGCACAGACACAGGCACAGACACACACACACACACACAGACACACACACACACACACACACAGACACAGACACACACACACACAGACACACACACACACACACACACACACACACACACACACAGACACACAGACACACACAGACACAGACACACGCACGCACATGCACAGCCTTTCCTTTAAAAAAAGAAAGAATATAATTGCCTCATAGCTTTTTTTGCAGGAAACTGCTGACTAACCAGTTTGGCATTTTTGCATTTTAAGCCCATATTCACATGCATTACCTGGCTTGTGATGTGCTTGCAATAAAATAAAAGATTAATTCTCGCCTTATTCCATCACCTGCAGAAGAGCAGGCCTTCACCCTCACAGTCATTTTCACTAAAGTGGAAGAGGAGCCATTTTATGCTTTTGATGGTTCTCCCAGGACAGTGGAGCACAAGGCGGTCAGAAAAGGACTGGAAATCTCTCCTCTTTATCGTTTTATTCCTCCTCTTTTTCAGAGCTATAAAGGAGTTTGGGGGCGGCTTTGGACTGACAGGCTTTGGACTGACAACAGAGGAAAAAAGGGTTTGGAACTTCTGGGGTGGAGCTTCTACATAGCATTAAGGATTGTAGTGGAACATCTTTGAAACAGAGTCATCTTTACCACTCTGACAGCTACGCTGCAAGGGCACCTGGGAGAGGTGCGCAGGTAGACAGCCCACTGCAATGACCCCCCCCCACCCCACCCCCACCCCCCACTGCAGTGACCGCCCCAGCAGTGACCCCCCCCCAGCAGTGACCCCTCCCCCCGGCAGTGACCCCCCCGGCACCTACAAGCGGAGCGGGGGTTTCTCAAAGTATCACTGCGACCGCAAACAAGACGCAACATGAATATCGCTGTAGCATCCAGACTGGAAACATTCACTACAGGAGTCTCTGGGGGGGACCAGTACACACCGTACCCAAATGAACAGAATATGAGACAGGACTGAGAAAATAAGAGATCGATGAAAAGTGTAAAAAGAGAGATCATAATTAAGAGCACACAGCATCATTCCATTACATTGACATCATATGACATCACTGACATCATATGACATCATTGCTACCATGAACAGGCATGGATCACAGCTGAAGTTAAAAGTACAAAGAAACTCGGGCAACACTCCCTCCAGTACTTTTATAAAAAAAGTATTAAAGCAATTATAAAAAGGTACACCATACATATTTAATAATACATTACAAGCATTTTAAATTAATGAATGTTAGTAAAGATGTTTGCCAACATTTACTAATGGACTTTAAATCAACCACTGGGTTTCTTAAGTATTAAACAGGCATTAAAGTGTGTTTCACCATTAATATCAGCACCATATTCTTAAGTGTTACAGAAACAAAACAAACACATTTAAACTTATCAGGATCTACAGTGACCATCTAGTTAATGTTAAAATGACAACCTTGATAGCCGCTACACTATATTCTAAAGTGTTACAGAATTAAAACTAACAAAAAGAGTTGAAACTTTTAACCAGGATCTACATGGTTGTCATTTTACCTTGAGACCTGGGCATAGCAATCTCCCACAATGCATTTCTTTGCCCCGTGCCCTCAACCGAGAAAAACTATGCCATCGCAAACGTGGCGTCGGGGGAAAGAGAAATAACGGATGGCTGTCCATCCTGTATGGAATCTGGGGAAGTACTGCCTGTCATTCCCATGCATTCCAGAACAAGTGTGTTTCTAAAAGCCATCCTGCACATCACACACATTCCCCAGATGCAGAGAAGAAAGCAACACACCTATCCACCCCCCCCCCCCCCCCGAAACCCACAACACCCCACACCCACACACCCCCCACGCACACATCAATACGGACTGGAAATATTTATTCCTTTTTACGTGCTCTCACTTACAGATCTAAAGGAACAAAAATGTGAAAACTATTTGAAGGGACAAATACTTTCAGCACCCACCGTTTATCAGAGATTTTTTTAAAAAGAGCAAATTTGGCTTCTTTGTATATCTACCCATTAAGACAATGTCTGTGCAAAATTTCAATTATTTCCATGTTGCAAGTGACTGCAAATCTGAAAAATCTGTATGGATCCTCAGTGAACTTTGACCATGCGATCAGGAAATCGATAGGATTCTGAGGGAGGGCAAGATCTTTGTCAACTCACATAAAAATCTTTGTTGAACTTGCTGAGTTTGAATAAATCAAATCATACGTCTGGGGCCTCTCTGACCTTTCACACTGAAAATCCATAGGGTTCGGGAGAACAGGAAGGGACAGTATTTGTCAATTTTCTTCGCATCCTTGTGGATCTGGTCGTGCCAGAGACCACTTTCGTGCAGAAATGACAAATTGACAGACCAATGGGAGGACAGAAATATGCCCCCTTCTACTTTAATGGCCAGCTTACCAACAAACGTCAGCCTGTCAAAGTTCCCCTCCCAATATTAATAAAAACTTGCATTGCAAATTCACTTCACACCTTTTTTAATGGGATCCACCTCTCAAGGTAAGAGCATAACGATGGCCAAAGGTAACAAACTATACCTGACTAAATATTCACCTGCGTGGTGAATATTAACCCTTTGGAAAAAAAAGTAAATAACTGATTTATTTAAATGGACTTAACTACTCCCAAAGGCTTCTGTGGGAGCTGATAGTTTATGTGCACAGATTAGCATATTCCCATCCAGTGTACGGCCTGGCCCTACCTGGCTGGTTCCTGTGTAACTGAGATAAACACACACACATTGTCTACGGTAGCAAATTAACACCTTATTAACATAAACCTGAGCAATACTAAAAAAATATACTACAGATAGTGGCATGTTGTCTGAAAATGTAAGATTAAATCTCTAAAAAAGTGCTAATTTACTTTCAGGCCGAGTCAAGCTCTGCAGCCGAGCCCACAGCTCAGAGTCTGTTAAGAGATGCTCGGTATTTGCAAATGGAAGATCGATGGTTTTTTAATTCAGTGCATCAATGGAGTGAAGCATGGAGAAAGTCACACCCCAGGGGAGGTTCGAGAAAATGACATTTTTCTCTGCTCCAGGACGGTGGTTCTTTCTGAACTGATTTAAAAAGGATGAAAAATCTGTAGCAGGGCTCACAGGCCAGGGCATCAGAGAAAAGCATAAATTCCTTAATCTTATATGAATGCCCACGCATGCATCCTCACTCATACACTCTCAGGGAAAAAAGGTTCGCTGCTTGTCTCCATAGGGGAAACCATTCTAGTTCTTTATGGAACCTCTATGGTGGGTGTGAAAGTGTGACAGCTCCCAGATTTGTCTGACAGAGAACCCTTGAACTCGACAGGTACCCTCTCTGGAGACAGAGGGAGCCTTTTGGAACCCTTTCTTCTGAAGGTGTATGTACACGCATACAGATGCGTGCGCGCGCGCGCACACACACACACACACACACACAAGTAAGCACACACGCACGTATATACTCACATGTACATACACACAACCAGTGCGTGTATACACTCACACGTACACACGCACACACCCACATGCGCACACACACACACACGCGCACGCGCACACGCACACACACACACACACACACACACACACACAGCAGTGGCGTAGCGTGATGAAGTCGTGGTTCTGCTCTCAGGGCAGTGCCAGGCTTACCCGCAGTTGATCCAGGCGATGGTGCCCTGCCCCTTCACGGCCTGCGCCACCTCTGACAGGAGCTTCAGCTGCCCGTCCCCGACGAGCCTGCCACACACACAGGGAACCACAACAGGCCGTCAGTTTACACACCTGGGTACTGAGCACCGCGGAGTTCATTTAAATCTGACCGGGGGTGGTGGGGTTTAACTAAATCCAGTGTTCCCAGAAAACAAAGTCACTGCAACCGCATGCAATCTCTGAGTTTTTCTATTTCCTGAGTAACACCTCTAGGTGAAACAGGGTCTCATTCGTCAGTCATTGGTCACATGACACAGGTTCAGAGGCGTAGCTAAGAAATTCTGGGCCACCTGAAAGAATATTGCTTTGGGCCCCCCTTTATTAAACCCCCCCCCCCCCAAAGCTGGGGGCCCCTAGAATCGTCACCACCTCCCCCCCCCCCCCCCCCCCCCCAGCGCTGGCCCATTGCAGGTTCCCTTCTGGAAGTGCAGTCCCAACGGAGCGCTTGCAATAATTAGCCAAGGACACGACCCCACTGCTGTAGTCATTTGCATTTCCCCAATTAGGCCGTTTGAAATGATGATATTTCACGCAGGCATTTATTATTTAGCACACTGTATGCCCGTGCGTCTTCCTTTGCTAATGACAGTAATTGCCGCGGTTGTAAGAAGAAGCAAAAAAAATAATAAATAAAAAGGCAGGATTGAGAGCAGCCGTATATCACACATAAACACTGGTTAAGGCTCGGCGGCGCGTACTTGCTGAGGTAAGAGAGAAAGAGAAGACAGAGAGCTGAGAGATGAGACAATGAAGACGAGAGTAATGGCAGCTCTGTCCTGCACAGCTCGTCTTTTAATGGGGCTACTGCGCAGA
>CM077286.1:1617535-1687535 GCA_039654925.1 Anguilla pacifica
ACCGCCGGTCGCCCGGCGGTAGACCCCCCGCCGCGGCGGGCACGCGTGCGCTAGGCGCCGCATTATGCTAAGCCCCCAAACGAGAGGCGCGTTTCCCCCCCCCCGCGCGACCCCCGCTTCGCTGTCAGAGCAGACTGGAGCGTCAGCGAGATGGAGCTCAGATCCGGCTAATATGGGCTCAGGCATTAAAGCCAGTCTCTCCATTTTACTCGCTACTTAGAGGAAGGGGAAGAAACAAACACTTTTAGATGTTTGTTGGCAGCTACGGTCTCTTTTTTACTTCATTTTTTATCCCAAAAGCATTTCTGGCACTCCTTTGTGAGTTTGTGAGAGCTGAGAATGTGTCTTCTTGCTTATGTCTGAATCTCTGTCTTCACTGGGCCCTTCCTCTGTGTCAGTGCTGAGATTTCTTTTAACTGTGATATAGAGCCTCTCACTTTTTCACTGTTAACTCTGGGGCCTTCTGAAGAGCACACAGTGCAGCCAGAATACAGCTGGGGCACTGTGTGTATGTATGTGTGTGTGCACATGTGTCTGCAGTGTGTGTGTGTGTGTATGTATGTGTGTGTACACGTGTCTGCAGTGTGTGTGTGTGTGTGTGTGTGTATGTATGTGTGTGTGCATGCGTGTCTGCAGTGTGTGTGTGTCACGAGTGTGCTTGTGCGTGAATAGGACAGTCCAGTCAGACCATATGAACATTACCCTTCTAGTGCAGACACTCTAAAAGCTGCAGACCCCAGGGACGCACCTCGCTAATATAAATGACCGAAGACAAGCTCTGCTGCTGCTTCATAACCTTCAACACAAGCCTTTAAAACCACTCAATTCAGACCTGAGATTAAAATGCGCTCCACGTCCTGTGGAGAGAGGGAGGACAGGAGAAAGCGAGAGAACGCTTATTTATCTATTCTCAGGTGTGTGTTTACGTTTCAGCCACTTATATTACCCGGCCTCTGTGATGTCACCGGGCCGTATATTGTTGCTGCTCATACAAAGCCTGTGAAGGGGTGTAATTCACATGCACACCTGCCCCCCCCCCCCCAACCCTCCCAGAACACCGACCACCCCGCCGCCCCCACCCCCCCCCAAAAGCAAGGGCCTGTGAAGGGGTGTAATTCACACACACACCTGCCCCCCCCCCCCTCCCAGTACCCCAAACCCACCCCCCCCAGGGCAGGGACCTCACTTACGTATTTACCCTTCGATTCTGTGGCCGCTTGCTGGAAAATGGGCTGCATTCTCTTACACACGCCACACCCTGGAGAGAAAGAGAGAGACGGAGAGAATGAGAGGGGGGGGGGGCGGGAGGGAGAAGAAGAAAGCAATTACACCAAAGAGGTGTTCGGCAGAAAGACCAATCTGCAGATACTGGTAGCGTCCTTTTCTGCTCATCAATTCCTTCCCCTTCCATTACTTAAAGGAAGAAACACTCACAGGAGAACAGACGGCGTAATTCTCCCGGCGAACACCGGGGCGCTCCTGGACCTCTTCCAAACAAACGCCAATTTGGGAAATTATCCGCTAATACTTAACCAGACAAGGGGCTGGGTGAAGGCTGAGCACGCCGTACGCTAGCTGGCTAATGACCACCCGAGGGGGGGGGGGGGGGGGGGGGGGGGGGGGCAACACACCTGCATGGCCCTCGATGTGCTTGGGGGGGGGGGGGGGGGGGTCTGAGCCGCAGCCAACGGCAAAAACATAACCCTTCCCCGCTGCGGCTGATTCCATCTTTATTATGAACAAAGGGAATATTAATCTTTCAAAATTAACAGCGAGCAAAAAAAAAAAAAAAACAGACAGTACGAAAGAAAATCCGGCCCATTTTTCTTGGCTGGAATTACCCGATCCTAAATCTGTTATTCATGACCACGTCCCCCGTTCACCTCCCCCAGTTAAAACTTGTAACTTGCAGAAATGTGTTTTAAAAGCGGGAAACTTGGGGAAGTGCGCTCTCAGCTGAAAGTCTCGCTGTCGAACCCGGGTGCGACGAGGCGTGGCAGTTTTACCAGAGAAATCTAAACGCAACGGGAATCAGCCGTGGCCACTCTCACACGGAGCTGGATGAGAGCAACAATAACAGTAATGATAATAATGAGTATTATACAGCACAGTCACATAATGCGCTCTAAAAACCCTTTCCACTGAGAAATGATAAAAACACTAATTATAATACATCATTATTATCGTTATGATTTAATCATAACAAAAGCCAAAAAAAACAACAACTAAGCAACCATTTATGAATAAGTGATAAATAAAATGGGCATCCAGAAACAGAACAGCCCCCCCCCCCCCCCCCCCCCCCAGGTTATTCCATCCACCCGCAGCGCCGGGCGATCGGGACCTGGATGTGCGGCTTCTTTACAGAACCAGTCTCCAGACCCGTCAGTTTTTTCCCTCCTTTTTCAGGGGCACTATGGCGTGGTCTGTCGGTCTGTAATAGGTAGGGGGCTTTTCCGGCCTTATGGGACGACAGCCCCGTAGCCACCAGCAGGAGAGCAGACGCGCTGTCAGAGGGGCACCTGAGGAACACTCTAAACGTCGCTGAGGGCGTGACTTGTTTTGGGAGGCCGTGCTGGAGCGGGATTGGATGCGGGCGGCTGGCGGTGTGTAGCGGATGTGAAGCCAGCCGACGGGACCTGAGGGTTAATCTGCATTCCTGTCCCCGGTCGAGCCTCGCTCCCCCAGAGCAGGGCGAGGGCCCCCCCCCCCCCCCCAGAGCAGGGCGAGGGCCCCCCCCCCCCCCCCCCAGAGCAGGGTGAGGGCCGCTCCTAAACACGGGGGCGCGTGGTGACGGGACGGGGACGGTGGCGGGACAGGGACGGGGACGGGAGCAGGGGCGGGAGCGGAATGGGTGACGGGACAGGACGGGGACTGTGATGGGACAGGGGCGGGACAGGGACTTACACGGAGCGTAGAACATCATGAGGATAGGGCGTTCCTCTCTCTTCAGCAGCTTCCCTGAAGTCCTGAGAGAGAGAGGGGGAGGGAGAGAGGGAGGGAGAGGGAGAGAGGGGGAGTGATGGAAGAGAAAGAATAAAAAACCATTTATTAAAACCTTATTTCCAACGTACATCCACATCTTGCCAGTTTAGAATAGTTTACACATCTCACATCCACTCTGTTTTTGCTCTCATATAACCTCAAAGGACTCCAGCTGTGCAGTGATTTCACTCTAAAGCCCAGAATGCACCTGGGGGAAAGGGGTGTGGCTTTCTCTTTATTCTCTGTCTCTCTCTCTCCTCTGTAAGAGCTTTCAGAGTCCAGAGTACGGAACAGTGCGTGTGTGCATACATACAGAACACGTGCATGCATTCAAACAAGTCCGCACACACACACACACGCATACACACACACATATGCACACGTGCGCGCACACACACAGACGTACACGTACGCACGCGCTCACTCACTCACTCACTCACTCACTCACTCACTCACTCACTCACTCACTCACTCACTCACTCACTCACTCACTCACTCACTCACTCACTCACTCACTCACTCACTCACTCACTCACACTCTGCTCCTGAAACAGACTGAATTAACACCTCTCCTGTGCTCTCCCCTCAGTGCAGAGCTCAGGCAGGACTTGGCTTCCTCAGTAAATCCACAGCTGATGCAGTTTAAAGGCCAGCACCGGGGCCAACCACTGTCAATTGATTTTCTCCCCCTGGAGTCCCCCCCCCCCCCGCTCCACCCCCTCCACCCCCTCCCCCCCCCATCCCGCCCGCTCATAGTTTTATATTCCACACCATTACTGATGCCGCCTGGGTTTGGTGGGCCTTGGTAGTCTGCGTGTGCTGTTCTTAGAAAAACACGCTGGTTAATAGTGCTGTGCCACCGTTAAACGGCTCAGCAGGTATCTCTGCGCTGGCTGCCTGCGTTCCCCTACAGGTGTGGGGTTCCACACTATTAAACAAGCGGGTGTTGGGAAACAGTGACCCCAGCAATGGTGACCCCACAATACAGGGCAGTGTTGTATGTGTTCTCCCCCAGGGTTCTCATTGTGTTCCCCAGGTTCTCAGTGTGTTCCACGGGTTCTCAGTGGGTTCCCTGGTTTCTCATTGTGTTCCCCAGGTTCTCAGTGTGTTCCACGGGTTCTCAGTGGGTTCCACTGGTTCTCGGTGTGTTTCCTGTGTTCTCAGTGGGTTCCACTGGTTCTCAGTGTGTTCCCTGTGTTCTCAGTGGGTTCCACTGGTTCTCAGTGTGTTCCACGGGTTCTCAGTGTGTTCCTCAGGTTCTGTGTGTGTAGAGCAGTGGCAGACTGAAGAGTGCCTCTCCATATGCCGGATCAAGGGGACTAAAACACAGCCCCCAGTGGGTTTGATGTGTTTTTGTTGGTTTGTTTTCCTAAGCGTGTCATTGCTGTTCCGGAGCCTCCCCGTGTCCTGCACCTGAAATTCCGCCGTTGACTCCACATACGTATCCGCCCCAAGGGCGCGATCTGCCAGGGAACAGATGAGAAATGAAGAACACATCGGCTCTTCTGGCGCATTTCAAAGCCGTCGTGTTCCGTTGTTTTTCTTTTGTCGAAAAGCCTGCTTTGATTCAGTGACCGTGAATCTGAGTGTGTATGTGTTCCGTTTTTACAGCTTTTTAAAGTTTTTTTTTTTCTGATGAGCGTTTGTTTTCTGCTCGTGCATTTACCCCTACCCCTTCCCCCGCCCCCCCACCCTCCCCCCTCCAGTGTTCACGCCTGAGCATATCCAGTTTGCATCCAACTCTCATGAGCAGTGGATTTTTTTTAGGATGCCAGTGATGGCTCATTAAATCATAGAACCCAGGGAAAGTATTTGTTTGGACGCATAATGCATTTACAAAAACTTTATAATTTGACCATTGAGCCATTGGTGAACCCAGCGTGTTCCAAGCAGCCCACTGTCAGATATACAGGACTTTTTCCAAAGCAGAACCTCTATCTAAACCTACACATGTGCGCTAGGAACAGGGTAAACTGCTCGATATTTCAGCTCCAGGCGCACATTAAAGAGAGATCGCTGCAGCGATCCTCAGAGAGAAAAATATGTCTGTATATTTCTTCTCTCTGAACATGGCTGAAAGGAGTCTTGGGCTGATCTTATCGGCGATTACGCGGACGTACCGCGAACGCAGCGGGCGCCAGAACAGAGCGGCGGGAGCCGTTTCCACGGCTACCTTCAGACCTCGCGGCCCGTGCCGCAGAGTTTTAGCGCTGAAGCGAAAAGCCGTCCGGGCCGAGCCGCACCTGTGCAGAGCTGCGTCCGGGCCGAGCTGCGCCTGTGCAGAACTGCGTCCGGGCTGAGCTGCGCCTGTGCAGAACTGCGTCCGGGCTGAGCTGCGCCTGTGCAGAGCTGCATCCGGGCCGAGCTGCGCCTGTGCAGAACTGCGTCCGGACTGAGCTGCGCCTGTGCAGAACTGCGTCCGGGCTGAGCTGCGCCTGTGCCGAGCTGCGTCCGGGCTGAGCTGCGCCTGTGCCGAGCTGCGTCCGGGCTGAGCTGCGCCTGTGCCGAGCTGCGCCTGTGCCGAGCTGCGCCTGTGCCGAGCTGCGTCCGGGCCGAGCTGCGCCTGTGCAGAGCTGCGTCCGGGCTGAGCTGCGCCTGTGCCGAGCTGCGTCCGGGCTGAGCTGCGCCTGTGCCGAGCCGCGCCTGTGCAGAGCTGCGCCTGTGCCGAGCTGCGTCCGGGCTGAGCTGCGCCTGTGCCGAGCCGCGCCTGTGCAGAGCTGCGCCTGTGCCGAGCCGCGCCTGTGCAGAGCTGCGCCTGTGCTGAGCCACGCCTGTGCAGAGCTGCGCCTGTGCTGAGCCACGCCTGTGCCGAGCTGCGTCCGGGCCGAGCTGTGCCTGTGCCGAGCTGCGTCCGGGCCGAGCTGTGCCTGTGCCGAGCCGCGCCTGTGCCGAGCTGCATCCGGGCCGAGCCACGCCTGTGCCGAGCTGTGCCTGTGCCGAGCCGCGCCTGTGCCGAGCTGTGCCTGTGCCGAGCTGTGCCTGTGCCGAGCCGCGCCTGTGCCGAGCCGCGCCTGTGCCGAGCTGCGTCCGGGCCGAGCTGTGCCTGTGCCGAGCTGCGCCAGTGCAGAGCTGCGTCCGGGCCGAGCTGCGCCTGTGCAGAGCCGCGCCTGTCCCGAGCGCCCCACCGTCTCGTTCCCCACTCCCTCGGCGGACGCGGGACAGCCCGAAGGACGCCGGACCTCACCGGCGGAGGCGGCCATTTTGAATGGCGGCGGCGAGCTCACCTTCTCGCTTTCGATGTGCGCGACGTCTTTGGCCTCCGGGTTCTCCTCCCACAGCGGAGCTCCGGTCGGGTCCTTCAGAAAGGCGACCATGGACTGCCCGCAGGAAAAAAAAGAAAGAGTAAAAAAAAGGGAGAAGGACTCACTCTTTCATCAGGCTTGTTACCACTCTTCCCCCGCACAGGAAACATATGTTAAGGAAAAATGAGCGATACAAACAAAAACCTTCCACCCCTAGCTCTCACTTCTCATTTCTGCATTTGGCAGAGCATTTTTTTGGCAGAACTGAAAGCCTTCATGGACTCATTGTCATTGTATAATGAGCCTCACTTTGTGGAGGAGTATTAGGCTTTTCAGCTGAACCCATTGTGAAAAAAACAAATAAAAAAACCGTGCACTGTTAGTTCAAGAAAAACACTGAGCTCGAAGCATGAGCGGAAAAAAGCAAAACTGGAGCCAGATTAATACACATAATCAACTCCTAAATAACTGCCATTCTCCATAAAGATGAGCCAGAAATCTTCATAAAATAAACACAGGTAATGAGATATATTTTATGCTCAACATGATGAAAAAAAAAATCATTTTATTCTCAGAAAAGAGTTCAAAGAACCATTTTTAGTAAGTAATTTTATTTCATAGAATGTAATTTTATTTCACAGAAAGCTAGGTGTGAAAATGGCCCCCCGTTTCTCTTTCTGGGCATTGTCTCCCGCAGTCGCCTCTCTGTGGCACTTTATGGTGATCGGCGAATATATTTGATCAGGATCAAGTCTGGAGATGGAGATGACTGTTCATTTAAGCAGTAACTTTGAGGGGTGTAAACCATTTAGTGATTCTGAGGTGTTCTTGGGACGATGAAAATCTGCTGAGAAGCCACTTGTGGCAAAGTGTGAGCTTCCTGGTCGGGGGGGGGGGGGGTTAGGCAGTTTTTTGGCCAAAAATTCTGGGTACCTGCTTCGTGATTCCACTGACCTTAACGTGAACCCCAGGATCAGTAGACGCAGAACAACCCCATAACATCAGGATTCACCAGCAGACTTATGTATGGTGTGAAGTGCACTAATTCTGACACAAACCCATCGCTAGGGTCAAAAAGCACGGTTCATCTGACCAACATAACCGCTTCCAACCGACCTTCCAGTGTGAATAATAATAATAATAGGGTCCCCATATTAATGCTATTTTTTGCACTGAGAAATTTAAATAACAATAAAGACTATTTCCTGTATTTTTGAGTATAAAATATAGATCATTACCTGTGTTTTTATTTTATACAGATGCCGACTCCCTCCCCAATCTCACCTTGATCACGGGGGCCAATATTGCTGGAGGTGACTGTGTATTAAACATGCATATCTACTGAGATGGCTGTAAGAGTCTAGGGCCTGAACCTGATAGTTTTTTTGTGTGAGTTTGAAATGCACATGAACTATAATCTATGTGACTCACATCAAGGCACATCTTATCATGGACTACCCTTTTCCTAATTTAGACTGACAGAAGCAGAAAGAAACTGCATATGCATGACTGCACTGGAGAAAGGAAGTCTGAATAACGAGCAATGACTACACAACTGCAGAGACCGACCCTCCCCAAAACAGGCTGTCCTGACCGAGAATCAGCCAAACTTCGTAACCGGACTGAACACAAACACACCTCCTCACAAAAAACACAACCGCCAGTAGAATGCCTTCCCACGCCAGACCTCTGAACACACGGCACAGCGATCCAAACACAATTTCCCCCAGGCCTGCTTTCAGGGGGAAAAAAAACTCGCTTTTTAAAGACGGGACTCGTTTCTACGGTGACACATTGTGACACGTGCAGACAACCTGATCGTGAGCTGACAGCGATCACCAGACCAGTTCCCTAACCAGAGTGCCGAGCAGAAGAACCCCTGCACCCCAGAAACTACGGCATGACTAATCCTGAAACTGAAACCATAACTGCGTAAAGGTCACGTCCTACGAGCACAGGCCCTTGGGGTGTTCATGATCGGGCTTGACATCGTATTAAATTTTCTCTGGATGTTTGGCAAAATTACAGTCCCAGATGGGCCTGTTTTCATCATCCAGTCTACGCTCTTATTATTAAAGCCAGGCCTGAGTAACGTCGCTACGTACTGTACTGGGGATTTCACTGAACGATTGCTGTTGTTCACATATGCACGCACACACACGTACACACACACGTGCATACACAGGCATGCACACACACATACACAGGCACGCACACACACGTACACACACACGTGTGCATACACAGGCACGCACACACACACACATACACACACACATACATACACAACATGTGCATACACATTTACACACACGTGCATACACAGGCACACACACACACACACATACATACACAGGCACGCACACACACGTACACACAACATGTGCATACAGTTACACACACATGCATACACAGGCACACACACACACACACGTATGCAGACGCAGACGCACACACACACACACAAACACACACACACACGTGCATACACACACACACACAGGCACAGACACACACGTGTATACACACACACACACAGGCACAGACACACACGTGTATACACACACACACACACACACACCCTAACAGTTACACTCACCCACAGGCATATGTGCACTACAGCATTGCGTACTCAGAGGCTGTGTTCTGATCTGGTGTCGGGGGTCCAGGGCCTCTATAACAGACTGCCCCCCATCCCCCCCCCCCCCCGCATCGTCTGTCAGCACGCCATCACCACGCGGAAGGTCGCCCGCAGTCCTGTTTAACAGGGGAAGCCATCTGCATGCTGGCTGGGAGCACAGGGGGCCAGATCAGCAGAGACAGGAAGGGACTCGGGTCTCACTCAACACACACAGTGCTCACACACAACTCAACGCACTCAACACACACACTCAACACACAGAACTTAACACACACACACAGCTCAACACACACAACTCAACACACACAGTGCTCACACACAACTCAACGCACTCAACACACAGCACTTAACACACACACACAGCTCAACACACACACACACACACACACAGCACTCAACACACAGTGCCACCTGTCCTGCAGTTACCCCACACTGCCCCCAGCCATGAGGAAACACACACACAACAGGAAGAGCTCCACTCGCTCTGCTGTAAAACGAGCAGGAAGTCCGAGCGTCTGACAGACGGCAGGCGCTATAAACCCTCTGCTTGCCCCGTCTCCAGGAGCTCAGCGGAACAGCCCGTTTCGGGACGTAGCGCTCGCTCACACCCCCCCCCCTTCCCCCCCTCCGCTGGATATCCACCGAAAAAACCATAAACTCACAGATCAGCCAGAAACAAACGATGAAGAAGGCCAGGGCTGTTCACAGATCAGCCAGAAACAAACGATGAAGAAGGCCAGGGCTGTTCACAGATCAGCCAGAAACAAACGATGAAGAAGGCCAGGGCTGTTCACAGATCAGCCAGAAACAAACGATGAAGAAGGCCAGGGCTGTTCACAGATCAGCCAGAAACAAACGATGAAGAAGGCCAGGGCTGTTCACAGATCAGCCAGAAACAAACGATGAAGAAGGCCGGGGCTGTTCACAGATCAGCCAGAAGCAAACGATGAAGAAGGCCGGGGCTGTTCACAGATCAGCCAGAAACAAACGATGAAGAAGGCCGGGGCTGTTCACAGATCAGCCAGAAACAAACGATGAAGAAGGCCAGGGCTGTTCACAGATCAGCCAGAAACAAACGATGAAGAAGGCCAGGGCTGTTCACAGATCAGCCAGAAACAAACGATGAAGAAGGCCGGGGCTGTTCACAGATCAGCCAGAAGCAAACGATGAAGAAGGCCGGGGCTGTTCACAGATCAGCCAGAAACAAACGATGAAGAAGGCCAGGGCTGTTCACAGATCAGCCAGAAACAAACGATGAAGAAGGCCAGGGCTGTTCACAGATCAGCCAGAAACAAACGATGAAGGAGGCCAGGGCTGTTCACAGATCAGCCAGAAACAAACGATGAAGAAGGCCAGGGCTGTTCACAGATCAGCCAGAAACAAACGATGAAGAAGGCCAGGGCTGTTACGCAGGCTTTTTAATCACGGCTCGCTGTGACAGCACAAGCCAACTTTCAGCAGAGAGAAAAACACACACCAGGCCTGTCTGAGAGCTGCCTGACGACACAAACACACACTCACAGAGAAGAGAGCAGTCCCACATAAACACACACAAACACACACTCACAGAGAAGAGACCAGTCTCACATAAACACACACAAACACACACTCACAGAGAAGAGACCAGTCTCACATAAACACACACAAACACACACTCACAGAGAAGAGACCAGTCTCACATAAACACACACAAACACACACTCACAGAGAAGAGACCAGTCTCACATAAACACACACAAACACACACTCACAGAGAAGAGACCAGTCTCACATAAACACACAAGTTAAACTGTATCAGACATCTCGCTTATCCTAATCCCATTATTTAAACACGTGGCATGAAAAGGTCAACTTGCCCCTTTTAATTCATTCAAGAAAAAAACAGAGAGCAGTGCTGACCAACTTTTTACTTAGTAAGCCAGCAGTGTGGTATAATGTAGCGGTCAAAATGGATGCTATACAAAAACAAGTTGTGCAAGTCGCTCTGAACAAGAGTGTCTGTTAAGTCTGTAATGTAATAATGTGAAAACAGCAGTGTACATCACTCTCGGTGAGGGGAAAACACTTCTGTACGTTGCTTTGGATAAAAGCGTCTGCTAAATAAATGTAACGAAAGGTAATGTAAGTATAGCAGTGCAGATCAGTCAGTATTCACTGCAGTAAACATTCCTGAACAGTAATTATTCACTGCAGTATACGTGCCCCACACTGTACCATACATGTCCCACAGAGTCAGCATTCATGGCCACATTGAGACACGGTGCTGGCAGGCAGAATTAGTTCTCCTCATTGACTGCGATTTCAGAAGCCATTTACTTACGCGCTCCGTTTAATTATAAAGTACAATTAAGCCTTATTAAGTCTTATTACAATTAAGTCTAATTAACAGCTTCACTCGGTTCAGCTCAGTTCTCTGAACGTGCTGCGAAACGTCATGGAAGAGAGGTCAGTTACCCAGCTATGACCAGGAAACAGCACAAAGGAAATATCCGCACAAAGAAATAAACGTTTTAAACGGCGCTGCTCTAGAGCGCACTGCGCAAAGCTTTGCGAACATTAGCGAGCTCTTGGCGAGACGCGAGGAAACGGCACATCTGCAGGAGCGGGGTGGTCGAGCCTGAAACGCGAGCTTAGAAAACCGAGATATCCCAAAGCGTCTTACTGATTCAGCGCTTGGTAACTAAACAGATCCTCACTTCACTGACAGATTTATGTGGTTACGTCCATCCATAAACCAGGACACGCAAACATTAAAGCTTTTGCACAAAACGGCAGTGTTTCGGTTAGTTCGTTAACATTTAAATATCGAACGGTTGCTGTCCACCAGGATGTCCTGCTGAAAGTCCCTACCCACTGGCGAAATTAGGGAGAAATTCAAAACCGTGTGAAATACACACCATTAGCTAACAGGGCGCTCGCCTGGAAACCTGATGCACTGTGATACCCACAATTTACGCGCACACACACACGCTGAATTTCAAAAAAGATCTCGCTGCAATCACCCGCAGGACAAAGGAGTAAATCTGTATTCAACATAAAAATTCATTTAAATAAAAAAAAGTACCAGGCGAAAGCGGGGGAAAAACGGTATGAAAATCATTAGATTTATGGGGTGTGGATAGTTATTTTTTGCTTCCCAGTGCATCTTCTGCTATTTGAGGGGGAGGGAAAAAAACTGAATTTGCAGAAAACGTTCCAATTTTCAGAAATTACCTTAAATGTTGATGGTCTGTCGTATTCGGTGTGGAAGGTTCCGTCCCTGGGAAGAGAGGCAGCAGTTATAAGAGATACGGACGCAGCATATTCATCAGGCCTCAGCGAAGCCGTGTCTCGGGCCGTTTAAGGCCAGACGGTTAATCCACTTACTTATAATGCAGGATCTCCAGCCCGCCTTTTTTCGAACCCGGGTCCACTTTCATTTTCTTGCATAATTTTCGTCCTTCCGAATCCCTGAGGGCAACAGAAACAGACAGGGCCACAACTTTTAAACGGCGTTTCACAGGGCAGAAGCTGTCGGAAAACCCCGAGGTAAAGAACGATCTTGACAAATTCAGTGACTTATTTTGATGGGGGAGGGGGGGGGGAATACGTCTTATGACAGATTATGGCAGTGAAGCTAATGCAGGAGGAATCCGCTTTCTTTCTCATAAACCTGGCAACCCGTCCTGTTCTCACGTTGGTCAAAGAGGGTCCAGAATGTATGACCTGTACTGTATCAGCCCCACCTGGAGGTTAATGTCACCTGAGCTCAACGCTGCCCTCACAGAAACCCTCCATCGCCCCCCCCCCCCCCCCCCGTCCCCCCCCCGTCCCCCGGGCATGTTCCAGTCCGCAGGCCCGTAAGTGTTCACACCGGTGCGATCGCTGCCCTTTCTGACCCACGTACAGACAGTGGTAATACTCAGGCCTCGAGCTGTGAAACACAGTGGCAGTGATTTCGCAGTCTGCTGGGCTTTGGACTGCCAACCTCTTCAAACAAATATCAAGAGCCAATACCTGCCACAGCACTGAGATGTTTAGAACAACAATCATGACAACTTTCCTCATGAGTACCTTTAAAAAAAAGTATGCATCTGCATGGGGAAAAGAAGAAAGAAAATCAGATGCTTTCAGTTTATATTACCCAAATATAAATACCCTTCTGTAAGTATAGCGTAGAGCTGTGAGCTGCTTCCTAGATTAGCTCACTGACCTGCTCCTAAGCCATGAAATTAAAATAAAAATTCTCTTGAGTTAGAAATAAAAAACATAAATATCAACTAATGAACTTTAATTTTTGCAGAACCTTAAGATGGAGTCAAGCAAGCGATGAAAATACGCTAGAAATGAGAAAACCACGATCATCCACCTCATTGCCAAAGCAATGCATGTGTGTTAAAATTTAGATAAGAAAAAAAAAATAACTTCTAAATGTTCTTTGCTCATTTCCAAAACATGCTAATATAAAATTTCTAGGCAAAATACCGAACGCTATTCATCTTTCCCGGGCTCACCCTTTCTGTCTCCAGCAGCTCCCTGCCCCTGGAGTGGTAATGAGCAGAGAACATTTAAATATGAAGGCAGAACCCCTGGGGGAGTGGGGGGGGGTGTGATGGGGGGGGGGGGGGGGGGGGGGGAATCGACTCGGAGGAGAGCTAAAGCCGTCCGCTAATGGAAATCCAAAAGAGAGAATTCAATTACGGAGGCCGGAGTCTGCACTGCCCCGGTGGTGAAGATGCCCTCTCCGTCCGCTCAAATAAACCAGACACTGTCACCAGCGCTGTGCCCCCCCCGACCCCCCCACCCCTCCAGACAGGTGTGTCTGAGCAGAACATTAGGTGGCTGTAAAGCAGAGCACTGAGTCACGCCGTGGGGGGGGGGGGGGGGGGGGGGGGGGGTGTTCACATCGGCTGTGCTGAGCGGAGACGTGGAGATGGGTGTAGCTGAAAGGTGATTGGCTCACGCAGAACTCCAGTGAATTCCAGCAGAGCCTGTGTCTGCCCAGCTGAGGGGCTCACAGACAGAGTTTAGCGCTACGTCTCCGTTACATATCCGTCGCTCGGTCAGCGAATCCCCAGCCAGCCCGATGGCACAGGGGTCTGCACTGCTGCCTCGCACGGTGGTCCTGGGTTTGAGTCCCAGCCAGCACGATGGCACAGGGGTCTGCACTGCTGCCACGCACGGTGGTCCTGGGTTTGAGTCCCAGCCGGCACGATGGCACAGGGGTCTGCACTGCTGCCTCACACGGTGGTCCTGGGTTTGAGTCCCAGCCAGCCGGATCCTCTCTGTGTGGTGTTTGCATGCTTCCCTTGTGTTTGTGTACGTTTGGTCCAGGTACTCCAGTTTCCTCCCACACAGAAAGACGTGAATGTCAGGTTAGGGACACTGCTGCCGTTGCCCTTGACCAAGGCACTGGCCTCAGAGCTGGAGCTGGTCCCCGGGCGCTGCACTGTGGCTGCCCACTGCTCCTGAGTAGCTACGATGGGTCAAATGGAGAGGACAAATTACCCCACAGGGTTCAGTAAGGTGTATCTCTCTCTCTTAAAAAACAAACATGAGCGGCTGCTTTCTGCTGTACTGTCCGGTCCCTGACTTCATTGTTGTGATATCCAGTAGCTGAATATTGAGGCACCTGACCTAGGCGCCCCCAATCAGATCACAGTACTCTGTGCCAAGGGAACATAGACATTTCTGGGGAGTCTAAACACTACGCCTTCCCTCCTGGAAGGAGGAGTCCTGCTGCCAGTTTAAAACTGTTGTGGTTTCGGCCCTTCGGAATGCCCGAAGGGTTGAATTTTTTGCAAAATTCTAAAGTCAGTGTTCTAGAACTCCGCTGCTTTCAGTCGCCAGCAGTGATTGTGACATCAGCATTAGAATGTCCAGTTAAAGATGCTCTAATCACACACTTGTGATCTTATGCCTTGAAGGGTGAAGTGAAGTTCCTGTCACCGCAGTGAAGTTCCTGTCACTGAGAGTTCCTGCGTCGGAGAACTCGGCTGCATAGCGCGACATCTCGGCAGACCAGAGTGTCGTTTGGAGAGGTGCTCCGATGCACACAGCAGGTATGAGTTTCTCCGCCTTGTGACTGCCCCCCCCCGTTTGAACCAATCAGAGCCCTCCTCCCCCTCCTCCGCGAGACAGCGTGCTCACAGCCATCACACACCGCGCCCCAAGGTGAGCCCAGACATAGAGGTGAGAACTCAATTAATTCTCCGCGCCTGGGGGAGTCTGGAGAGCAGGGGTGGGGGGATGGGGGGGGGGGCGGTGGCAGAGCAGGTGCAGACATGGGCTGACGCCCCCCCACCCCAGATCGAGGACCGCAGAAGCTCTAAAAGCCAACGGTGCGAGACCCGAGCTGACCGCCCACACCGCTCAGGAGGACCTCTGATTGGCCCTTACTGACGGGAGGGGCGCAGCCCCCACAGGCGCCGCTTTCGCCTCAGAGTGTACCCGTCCGCCGCCAGGCAGGTGGCCCGTTACCGTGGAAACTTTCACGCAGGTGTCCTCGGCTTGCCCCCCCCCCCCCAATCTCAATCCGTAACGGAGATCCAGCGCAGTGGAGCCAGTTAGCCTCCGACTAGCGGCGAAGCTTCGCTTGGCGTCGCAAAGCGAGCGTGAGACTCGAGGTGCAAACCCGGCGCGGAAACTGTCGACGCTGCAGGGGAAGGGTTCTGTAATCTGCAAACGCACTCGGTCCACTGATCCACAGGGCACAGCCTGTTATGAGTGTAAATTAGGCTTTATACTGCTGCCAGCTTCACAAATGCAAAAACCTAGCCAGACAGCAGGAGCGTGATGATATCTAAAATTGGGCCATACCTTTCTTAAACTATGTCCCATAAAACCTATATGATTCTGTAGGCATGATGTAACACCTGCCATAACCGGTCACGACAGGTTATTACATCTCATGGCCAATGTCATAACATGCTGACTCAATGCATGCAGTAATAATGCAGTAATAATCTTGAACCGGTTATTTTGAATGCGGTTTTGATGCCCTGCATCAGTGGGGGTCCAGTCGCATCCAGAACAGGCCGGTGTGGGTGCAGGCTTCTGTCTGAGCCCAGCACTAAGACACCTGGTTCCACACATCAAGGTCTTGATTGAAGACCACAGTTAGTCAGTTAGTGGAATGAGGTGTCTTAGGGCTGAAGCAGGAACCTGCACCCACACCGGCCCTTTTCGGATAAGACCGGACACCCCTGCTCTATAGCATGTCATAGTGCAGAGGAGAACCCCTGCCACACTCGGCCCAACGCTTGTGAGCGCTGTGCCTCCTTATCCAAAGCCAGTCCAGCCAGACGGACGTAACCGTGACAGCCAGACGGACGTAACCGTGACAGCCAGACGGAGGTAACCGTGACAGCCAGACGGAGGTAACCGTGACAGCCGGACGGAGGTAACCGTGACAGCCAGACGGAGGTAACCGTGACAGCCAGACGGAGGTAACCGTGACAGCCGGACGGAGGTAACCGTGACAGCCGGACGGAGGTAACCGTGACAGCCGGACGGAGGTAACCGTGACAGCCGGACGGAGGTAACCGTGACAGCCGGACGGAGGTAACCGCGACAGCCAGACGGAGGTAACCGTGACAGCGAGGCCCAGTGCTGGGCTCTGGAGTATGGGGGAGTGACTGACTCCTAATCAACCGCACTGAAGCAGAACTCAGGCCCAGGCCTGTGGCTCTGTTTCACACATACCGGGGGGGGGGGAACGTGGGGGGGGGCTGTCAGTCCATAATCTTCTCCAATCAGTCACCACATCTCCGTGCCTGACCCTCCCGACGGTTATAAATAAAAGCCCAGTCCACCGCTCAGCCACGGTGCGTCACAGAGACGTGATCCCACCGGAAACAGCCGCCCGGGATTGTTGGGGCCTTTCTTTAAGTTCTCAAGTTATGGTTCATTTCACAAAACTACTGATGAATTTCTCCCTGAAGTTTCCAGCGAGGAGACGTTAAATTATAAACTCTCTGCCCAGTGGCATTTTGGCGGTAAGGAGATCCCGCCGTGGGCTGTCTCCCGCTCCTGACCTCTGACCTCCGGGGAGAAACGCGATGAGAATCGCTCTCTCTCTCGCTCTGCGGCAGATGGGATAGGCCCTCGCGGCTCGTGGCTCACACAGACTCATGGGATAGTTTCTCTTCAGCGTTCCTGAAGCTCTGTTTTGGCTCTCGCCCCTGGATGTGACAGCCGCAGCCTCGCTGGATAAAGAAAGCAGCAGCGCTGCTCTGTGCCATAAAGCAGCTGAAGCAGCTGAAGCAGCTGAAGCAGCTCAGCACGTAAAGAAACATCAGCAAGTCAGTGTGCATATGTGCACACGCATGCACACGTACACACACACGCATGCACACGTACACACACACGCATGCACACACGCGCATGCACACGTACACACACACGCATGCACACGCGCGCATGCACACGTACACACACACGCATGCACACGTACACACACGCATGCACACACGCGCATGCACACGTAGACACACACGCATGCACACTTACACACACGCGCATGCACACGTACACACACGCATGCACACGTAGACACACGCGCATGCACACGTACACACACACGCATGCACACTTACACACACACGCATGCACACGTACACACACGCATGCACACGTAGACACACACACACACACGTACACACACATGCATGCACACTTACACACACGCGCATGCACACGTACACACACATGCATGCACACACACGCGCATGCACACGTAGACACACACGCATGCACATGTAGACACACGCATGCAGACGCACACACACACACGCATGCACACGTACACACACACACACACACACACAGACGCACGCATGCACACACAGACGCACAGACACACATAGACAGACAAACATGCACGCACACACAGATACACACACACACACAGACACAGACACACGCACGCACATGCACAGCCTCTCCTTTAAAAAAGAAAGAATATAATTGCCTCATAGCTTTTTTTGCAGGAAACTGCTGACTAACCAGTTTGGCATTTTTGCATTTTAAGCCCATATTCACATGCATTACCCTGCTTGTGATGCGCTTGCAATAAAATAAAAGATTAATTCTCGCCTTATTCCATCACCTGCAGAAGAGCAGGTCTTCACCCTCACAGTCATTTTCACTAAAGTGGAAGAGGAGCCATTTTATGCCTTTTGATGGTTCTCCCAGGACAGTGGAGCACAAGGCGGTCAGAAAAGGACTGGAAATCTCTCCTCTTTATCGTTTTATTCCTCCTCTTTTCAGAGCTATAAAGGAGTTTGGGGGCGGCTTTGGACTGACAGGTAGGAATGAGAACACAAAAGGAAAGAGAAACCACCAAAAAAAAAACAACAGAGGAAAAAAGGGTTTGGAACTTCTGGGGTGGAGCTTCTACATAGCATTAAGGATTGTAGAGGAACATCTTTGAAACAGAGTCATCTTTACCACTCTGACAGCTACGCTGCAAGGGCACCTGGGAGAGGTGCGCAGGTAGACAGCCCACTGCAATGACCCCCCCCCACCCCACCCCCACCCCCCGCAATGACCCCCCCAGCAGTGACCCCACCACTGCAGTGACCCCCCCCGGCAGTGACCCCCCCGGCACCTACGAGCGGAGCTCGGGTTTCTCAAAGTATCACTGCGACCGCAAACAAGACGCAACATGAATATCGCTGTAGCATCCAGACTGGAAACATTCACTACAGGGAGTCTCTGGGGGGGACCAGTACACACCGTACCCAAATGAACAGAATATGAGACAGGACTGAGGAAATAAGAGATCGATAAAAAGTGTCAAAAGGGAGATCATAATTAAGAGCACACAGCATCATTACATTACATTGACATCATATGACATCACTGACATCATATGACATCATTGCTACCATGAACAGGCATGGATCATAGCTGAAGTTAAAAGTACAAAGAAACTCGGGCAACACTCCCTCCAGTACTTTTATAAAAAAGTATTAAAGCAATTATAAAAAGGTACACCATACATATTTAATAATACATTACAAGCATTTTAATTAATGAATGTTAGTAAAAATGTTTGCCAACATTTACTAATGGACTTTAAATCAACCACTGGGTTTCTTAAGTATTAAACAGGCATTAAAGTGTGTTTCACCATTAATATCAGCACCATATTCTTAAGTGTTACAGAAACAAAACAAACACATTTAAACTTATCAGGATCTACAGTGACCATCTAGTTAATGTTAAAATGACAACCTTGATAGCCGCTACACTATATTCTAAAGTGTTACAGAATTAAAACTAACAAAACTTTTAACCAGGATCTACAGTGACCACCATGGTTGTCATTTTACCTTGAGACCTGGGCATAGCAATCTCCCACAATGCATTTCTTTGCCCCGTGCCCTCAACCGAGAAAAACTATGCATCGCAAATGTGGCGTCGGGGGAAAGAGAAATAACGGATGGCTGTCCATCCTGTATGGAATCTGGGGAAGTACTGCTGTCATTCCAGTGCATTCAGAACAAGTGTGTTTCTAAAAGCCATCCTGCACATCACACACATTCCCCAGATGCAGAGAAGAAAGCAACACACCTATCCACCCCCCCCCCCCCCGAAACCCACAACCCCCCACATCCACACACCCCCCACGCACACATCAATACGGACTGGAAATATTTATTCCTTTTTACGTGCTCTCACTTACAGATCTAAAGGAACAAAAATGTGAAAACTGTTTGAAGGGACAAATACTTTCAGCACCCACCGTTTATCACAGATTTTTTTTAAAAAGAGCAAATTTGGCTTCTTTGTATATCTACCCATTAAGACAATGTCTGTGCAAAATTTCAATTATTTCCATGTTGCAAGTGACTGCAAATCTGAAAAATCTGTATGGATCCTCAGTGAACTTTGACCATGCGATCAGGAAATCGATAGGATTCTGAGGGAGGGCAAGATCTTTGTCAACTCACATAAAAATCTTTGTCGAACTTGCTGAGTTTGAATAAATCAAATCATACGTCTGGGGCCTCTCTGACCTTTCACACTGAAAATCCATAGGGTTCGGGAGAACAGGAAGGGACAGTATTTGTGTCAATTTTCTTCGCATCCTTGTGGATCTGGTCGTGCCAGAGACCACTTTCGTGCAGAAATGACAAATTGACAGACCAATGGGAGGACAGAAATATGCCCTCTTCTACTTTAATGGCCAGCTTACCAACAAACGTCAGCCTGTCAAAGTTCCCCTCCCAATATTAAATAAAAACTTGCATTGCAAATTCACTTCACACCTTTTTTAATGGGATCCACCTCTCAGGGTAAGAGCATAACGATGGCCAAAGGTAACAAACTATACCTGACTAAATATTCACCTGCGTGGTGAATATTAACCCTTTGAAAAAAAAAGTAAATAACTAATGGATAACTTTAATGGACTTAACTACTCCCAAAGGCTTCTGTGGGAGCTGATAGTTTATGTGCACAGATTAGCATATTCCCATCCAGTGTACAGCCTGGCCCTACCTGGCTGGTTCCTGTGTGACTGAGATAAACACACACACATTGTCTATGGTAGCAAATTAACACCTTATTAACATAAACCTGAGCAATACTAAAAAAATATACTATAGATAGTGGCATGTTGTATGAAAATGTAAGATTAAATCTTTCTTAAAAAAGGGCTAATTTACTTTCAGGCCGAGTCAAGCTCTGCAGCCGAGCCCACAGCTCAGAGTCTGTTAAGAGATGCTCGGTATTTGCAAATGGAAGATCGATGGTTTTTTAATTCAGTGCATCAATGGAGTGAAGCATGGAGAAAGTCACACCCCAGGGGAGGTTCGAGAAAATGACATTTTTCTCTGCTCCAGGACGGTGGTTCTTTCTGAACTGATTTAAAAAGGATGAAAAAATCTGTAGCAGGGCTCACAGGCCAGGGCATCAGAGAAAAGCATAAATTCCTTAATCTTATATGAATGCCCACGCGTGCATCCTCACTCATACACTCTCAGGGAAAAAAGGTTCGCTGGCTTGTCTCCATAGGGGAACCCTTTCTAGTTCTTTATGGAACCTCTATGGTGGGTGTGAAAGTGTGACAGCTCCCAGATTTGTCTGACAGAGAACCCTTGAACTCGACAGGTATCCTCTCTGGAGACAGAGGAGCCTTTTGGAACCCTTTCTTCTGAAGGTGTATGTACACGCATACAGATGCGTGCGCGCGCGCACACACACACACACAAGTAAGCACACACGCACGTACATACTCACATGTACATACACACAACCAGTGCGTGTATACACTCACACGTACACACGCACACACCCACACGCGCACACACACATACACACAGCGGTGGCGTAGCGTGATGAAGTCGTGGTTCTGCTCTCGGGGCAGTGCCAGGCTTACCCGCAGTTGACCCAGGCGATGGTGCCCTGCCCCTTCACGGCCTGCGCCACCTCTGACAGGAGCTTCAGCTGCCCGTCCCCCGACGAGCCTGCCACACACACACAGGGAACCACAACAGGCCGTCAGTTTACACACCTGGGTACTGAGCACCGCGGAGTTCATTTAAATCTGACCGGGGGTGGTGGGGTTTAACTAAATCCAGTGTTCCCAGAAAACAAAGTCACTGCAACCGCATGCAATCTCTGAGTTTTTCTGTTTCCTGAGTAACACCTCTAGGTGCCCTTAAACAGGGTCTCATTCGTCAGTCCATGGTCACATGACACAGGTTCAGAGGCGTAGCTAAGAATTCTGGGCCCCCTGAAAGAATATTGCTTTGGGCCCCCCTTTATTAAACCCCCCCCCCCCCCCCCCAGCGCTGGCCCATTGCAGGTTCCCTTCTGGAAGTGCAGTCCCAACGGAGCGCGTGCAGTAATTAGCCAAGGACACGACCCCACTGCTGTAGTCATTTGCATTTCCCCAATTAGGCCGTTTGAAATGATGATATTTCACGCAGGCATTTATTATTTAGCACACTGTATGCCCGTGCGTCTTCCTTTGCTAATGACAGTAATTGCCGCGGTTGTAAGAAGAAGCAAAAAAAATAATAAATAAAAAGGCAGGACTGAGAGCAGCCGTATATCACACATAAACACTGGTTAAGGCTCGGCGGCGCGTACTTGCTGAGGTAAGAGAGAAAGAGAAGACAGAGAGCTGAGATATGAGACAATGAGGACGAGGGTAACGGCAGCTCTGTCTGCACAGCTCGTCTTTTAATGGGGCTACTGCGCAGAGCGCCCCGCCCCAGTCCCACACAACAGGGGGGTCACCAGGACTCTGATCATGGGGTACCCGGTGGGGGGGGGGGATGTAGGGGGTCACTGAGTCAGTAAAGGGGGGTGGGGGGGGGGGGGCACACCATCACCAACAGTTATATTAGCCAATGATAATGCGCCATTCTAGATGGAAAAAAGGGGGTGGCCAATCAAATTCCAGAGGTGGCCAGTGCCACTCCAGCCACCACCTTGGACACGCCCCTGCTGGACATTAACCAAGCCCATTGGTGGAGCATATCTGGGCGGGGCATCGACCGTATTGGTCAACAGGGTGTCCCTTACTGTGTCACATGATATTGATTCCTCTGATCTCCCCCGCCAAAAAAAAATGTGTGAGGATGAACCATAGCAAGTCCTTTAAATCCTTTAAGACGTGGGTGTTCAGTCTTATCTGATTAGGGCTGGTGCAGGTGCAGGTTTTCACAGGAGCCCCAGCACTACGACACCTGATTCAATCGATTAACTATTCATGGTCTTCAGTCAAGACCTCGATAAGCAGAATCAGGTTTCTGAGTGCCGGGGTAATGCGGAAAAGCTGCACCCACACCGGCCATCCTCGGGTGCGATTGGACTCCCCTGCTTTTAAGAGTTTTTCAGCCCTCTGGGACAGCGGACAGTCAGAGGAAACGCAGACGTGTGTCAAAGTGACGCTGGTACTGGGGGCCTCCTGGAGCGCCCCCTGCTGGATTCTCCTCAGAGACACGGGGCGGATGCGCTGTGTAATGTAAAGCACCCCCCCCCCCCCCCAAATAACACCCCGTACCCTGGGCTGGGCCGTCCTGCCGTGTCATACATATTGATAAACACGGCGAGCCAAATGTTTTTCCTGCGGTTGATCGGCTGCCTGTGGCGGCGCAGTGGAAGAGCATTTGCATTCCTTTCCTGTCTTTTATTTTTTAAAACTTTTATTTAGACAGAGAAAAATCAGAGCAGAACAGACGGAGAACGTGCCTTGGCGGGGGCACTGAAACTGAAACCGGGACAACCGCGCGCGGGGACTCGAACGTGGGATGAGGGTCGCCCCCCCACCACCCCCCCGCGGACCAGGATGCCCGCCTCAGCAGCGGGGGCCGTCCGCTCCAGCAGGTGGGCTGCAAAGCCAGCAAAGCCGTGCACTGCGACTCGTTTTTAAGGACTAGCGCGGACCCTCCTGAACTCTAACCGACGAGGCACATTGCAGAAATGGAGCGGCCAAATTGAGAAAACGGTCTCCCCCTGCTCTAAAATAAATGAATAAATAAAAATCCCACAGTAATACAGTAACACATTCGATTCTCTTCTCACAAGGAGTCTGCGGCCTGGTCTTTGTTTACGTGCCGACACGCCAACACGAAGCACAGCTCCAGCCGGGTACTTTTACAGGGCGGCGATGTCAGATATTTCAGCTGGGACAGCCATCGATAAATCTTTTTGAACACGGTCTCAAGATGTTCTTGATAACTACTGTGAAAGCAGTCTGGGACATGACAGCCGATAATTTGGTTCAGACTACAGGGCTGCAAAGTCAAAACAAAGCTTCGGAGAGCCGAACAGGCACGCGCTCGGTTCCTGACGAGATAACAACGTCAAAAGCGATTGTGGTTTGTGCTCAAGTCAAGATAGTTCAGCAGACAACACCGAATGCTTCACTGTAACAAAACAAAGAGCAATCAGTTAAAAAGTTCTAGAGTACTGTAAAATGGCGCCGCACACCGAACGTCCCCGGCCTCACAATGCGCAAATTCAGTACGTTACACGCATTATAAAAAATTTAAAAAAGCATAAAATGCAACTGCGAGTTTCAGTTCACTCAAAGTACACAGCAGCCAGCGAAACGAGGACCCAAGCGCATCTCGCCTGACAGACTCTCCTGCATGCGCAGGAACATCATGACAATGATGTAGTAGCTGCGTGTTTCCGTGAGCCAGGTCTAATTTTAGCGATGGCGCTTTCCGCTATTTCCCCCCCCCCCCCCCCCGAGCGCAGACCGTACCGAAAGGCAGCGGTTCTCCCGCCGGCCGGGGCTGATCCCAGTACAGCCGCTCGCGGGGTCAGGTTTCGGTTTCCACGGCGACCGGCTCACGCGCGTGCGTGGGGGGGTCTGGAGGAGACGCGGCTCAGTGCCGTTAGCTGCCGGCGACGGGACCCGGCGGTTAATTAGGTCTGAAGGGTGTCGACAGGCGGATCGGGGGGGGGGGGGGGGGGGGGCGCTACAGCGAAGCTGGCGGTGGGGGGTGGGGGGGGCGTTACAGCGAAGCTGGCGGGGGGGGGGGGGGGGGGGCACAGACAATACCCCGGGTGATGCTGAGGAGCAGAGAGCAGAACCGAAATGCAGGAAATTAAATTAAAGGGAGGGAAAGCACACACCGGAGAGAGAGAGAGAGAGAGAGAGTTAGAGAGGGAGGGAGGGAGGGAGGGAGAGAGAGAGAGAGAGCGCTACTCAGGAGACCCGGGCGTCTGTGGGCAGGCAGGCCGGCTGCGATCAATCATCACCCGGCGACAGGGGGGCGGGGGGGGGGGGGGGGGTAAGGCGTCGGTCTTACCCAATGAACTCACAGCAACCGAAACATCTGATGAATTATGAAACAAATTCATCTATGTGGACAGACGAGCTCTGAGATTTCCCTACCCACGTGCTGAAGGCTGGGAGGAGTGGGGGTGGGGGGCTGGGGGGCTGGGGGCTGTTTATGAGAGAAAGAGAGGTGCACAGTACTCAGGGTAACAGACAGTTGCACTTTACGCATCTGGGTAATATGCTAATTCGATGCTCCCCCCCCCCCCCCCCTCCCCAAGGCTGGGAATGATTCCCTGATGCCGGGGGATAATGCCATTTATGGTTTTCTCGGTCGCACTACCGTGTGATTTTAGATTTTTGCTCATTCTCCATCTGAGCAAGCTGAACACAGCACACTGAACACAGCGCACTGAACACAACACACTGAACACAGCGCACTGAACACAACACACTGAACACGGCGCACTGAACACGGCGCACTGAACACGACACACTGAACACAGCGCACTGAACACAGCACACTGAACACAGCACACTGAACACATCAGACTGAACACAGCGCACTGAACACAGCACACTGAACACAGAGCACTGAACACGACATACTGAACACGACACACTGAACACAGAGCACTGAACACGACACACTGAACACAGCACACTGAACACGACACACTGAACACAGCACACTGAACACAGAGCACTGAACACGACATACTGAACACAGCACACTGAACACGACACACTGAACACAGCACACTGAACACAGAGCACTGAACACGACATACTGAACACAGCGCACTGAACACAGCACACTGAACATGACGCACTGAACACAGCACACTGAACACAGAGCACTGAACACGACATACTGAACACAGCGCACTGAACACAGCACACTGAACACATCAGACTGAACATGACGCACTGAACACAGCACACTGAACACAACACCCTGAACACAGCACACTGAACACATCAGACTGAACATGACGCACTGAACACAGCACACTGAACACATCAGACTGAACATGACGCACTGAACACAGCACACTGAACACGGGGACCTGAACACGTCGCACTGAACACATCGCACAGGGGATTTCGAGTGCAGCCGAACCGCAAGAGACAAAATTCCTGCAACCTCAAAGCGGTCGATCAGACGGACCCCCGCGCAGCGAGCAGAGATGAGAATCAACCGCCGGTGATGACAAAGTGCTTTTGGAAGAGCAGCAGCGAGCTGTCGGATTAAAACCGGGTTTGAGTCGCGCGGTATCTCAGTGTAGACGAGCGTCCGTTTCACGCCAGCGCCAGACGGCCTCGCTAACCTGAGCAGAAACACAGAACCTCGCTGTTTCACTCAATCCATCACTCGGGTAATGGGCCCAATTTACTGCTCCTGAGTCCCTCTAATAACAAATAATCATTTCCTCCCCGCGTGATTCCTCCCCCCGTGCGTGTGATTCTGAGCTCTCTCAAAAGGACAATTTGTTTCACGATTACAAAAAATTGCACCGTAAAGTGTTATCGTATTAATTGTGAGCCCAGTTGAACAAAAAAAAACAAAACAAAAAAAAACTTAATTGCATTCATTAGCAAAATTTAATTCTAGGTTCAGCTGCCATTTTCTTCAGTAACAATACCTTAATTCTCATATTACACTATTAAAAAACGGACAAAGTGAAAAAGTTAAAAACCCTTGTCACTTGGGTGGTACCCAACTGATATGTAAAATTGTACCCCTAGCCAGCAACACATAATTGATTCGTTTTTTTTTTTTTGCTACAAAAGGGACTTATTAATAGCCAAATAGAACATTGCCATACTTTTAGGGTATATCTGAAAAACATCTTCCTTAGAGAACAAAAATGTACCTCTGTTTCTGAGGGTGTTTCAAATATCACATTTGTTTAGCGGACACAATTACCAAGGGCATCTTGCAAAGCATACATCGAGCTGGCTTAATATGAGGAAATAGGATGCAACATTAAAGATTTGATTTCTTTTTTTGCCTATATGAAGTATGATCTTTTCCCCCCCACCCTAGTACACCGTGTCCCTGATGACTGTGTGGTCAGACAGCCTGTATTTGAACAGTGAAGCACAGCAGCGGAACTAACCTGACTTGGTGTAAAGGATGAGCACATTGGTTCTGGTCCTGAGAAGCTTTTTGAAGTCCTTGTGTTCGCTGACTCTCTCTATGAGGGGGGACACTTTCACTGCCTGCAGAACGGACGCAGCCCACACCTGTGTGAGAGGGTGGAGGAAGGAGGGAAGGAGGGGAGGGGTGAGTGCGTGGCCTTCGTCATCATCATCATCATCATCAACACCATCTGACACCGCACACTTAAATTACCCTGGTTATACTGCAGACAACACACACGAGAACACAACGCTGCTGCATGTCAGAAATGGAGATGGTGCAGAAAAGAGAGAGCAGGTCCGTGTGGGCATTCCAGGCCTGGGTCAGAGCCGTCATGGAGGCTCGTGCCTAGAGATCAGATGCGGAGGAACAGGCCTGGGTCAGAGCCATAATGGAAGCACGTGCCTGAGAATGCCTAGAGATCAGATGCAGAGGAACAGGCCTGGGTCAGAGCCGTAATGGAGGCGTGTGCCTGAGAGTGCCTAGAGATCAGATGCAGAGGAACAGGCCTGGGTCAGAGCCGTAATGGAGGCGTGTGCCTGAGAGTGCCCAGAGATCAGATGCGGAGGAACAGGGATTGAACCTGCCGCACACCATGAGAGAAAGGGCATTGTGGGTAATCCCTCTCTATGGCACCAGACCTGTGTATTGAGTTTGCTCAGAGGTGCACAGATTACCCATGGGGCAATGGGGCAGCAGTCAGCTTTTAGATAGTTTTCTAGCCAGTGAAGGTGTACAGCTTTAGTCAAAGGGACGTACTTTGACATGCACTGATGAGCCTTCCGCACAGACTCTCTGACGCTGGTGGGCTTGGCGCGTTTCACCCCACCGTGCCGCTCTTAAGAGTTTTCATTTAATTACGAGACACGTTTCCTCTTCCTTCAGTCAGTCGGTGAAAAATTGAAGTTCCTTTTCAGTGCAATTAAACGAAGCGGCGCCCGGGGGGACGGGGGAAAAAGGCAGGAAAAGGGCGGGAAAGGGCGGGAACAAGGCAGGAAAGGGCGGGGAAAAGGTGGGAAAAAGGTGGGAAAAAGGTGGGAAAGGGCGGGAAAAAGGCGGGAAAGGGCGGGAAAAGGCGGGAACAAGGCGGGAAAGGGCGGGAACAAGGCGGGAAAGGGCGGGAACAAGGCGGGAAAAAGGCGGGAAAGGGCGGGAAAGGGTGGGGAAAAGGCGGGAAAGGGCGGGAAAGGGTGGGAATAAGGCGGGAAAGGGCGGGAACAAGGCGGGAAAGGGCGGGGAAAAGGTGGGAAAAAGGCGGGAAAAAGGTGGGAAAAAGGTGGGAAAAAGGTGGGAAAGGGCGGGAAAAAGGCGGGAAAGGGCGGGAAAAGGCGGGAACAAGGCGGGAAAGGGCGGGAACAAGGCGGGAAAGGGCGGGAAAAAGGCGGGAAAGGGCGGGAAAGGGTGGGGAAAAGGCGGGAAAGGGCGGGAAAGGGTGGGGAAAAGGCGGGAACAAGGCGGGAAAGGGCGGGAAAGGGCGGTTTCCGCGCGGCTGCCTGGCGCCTCAGCGGAGCTGCGCAGTGAAAATGGTCCGGAGCAGACGTGTGACTCACACTCTCGCTCTGACAGGCCCCCGCGCCCAGCGAGAGAATCACACCGCCCCCCCCCGCCCCCCCCGGGGCCGGCGAGAGAATCACACCGCCCCCCCCCCCGCCCCCGGCGAGAGAATCACACCCCCCCCCGCCCGCCCACCCGCCACTTATTAAAAAGTTTTTTTCTACACTTTCTTTAATATTGTGTGAGACATGGATGGCCTCTCTCACTCTCCCTCTCTCTCTTTCTCTCTCTCTTCCTCGCTCACCCTCCCTCACTCTCCTGTTCTCGCTCTCTCACTCGCCCTCCCTCCCCCCTCTCTTTCTTTCTGTTCTCTCTCTCTTCCTCCCTCACTCTCCCTCTATCTCTTTCTTTCTCTCTCCTGTTCTCTCTCTCTCTCTCCCTCCCTCTCCCTCCCTCTCTCATTCTCTCTCCCTCCCTCTCTCTCTCTCTCTCTCTCTCTCTCCTGTTCTCTCTCTCTCTCGCCCTCCCTCCCTCTCTCATTCTCTCTCTCTCCCTCCCTCTCTCTCTCTCTCTTACTCTCTCTCTCCTGTTCTCTCTCTCTTCCTCTCTCGCCCTCCCTTTCCCTCTCTCCACTGCCCCTGTCAGATCACAGAGGCGAATGATCTGGGCTGAATTCAGACTGAATAACCGGCCGGTGGACGTGCCGCTGGGCAGCTCGCGAGACGCGGTCGCCGCGCGGACAGCATTCCGCCGACCGCGGTTAAATCACAGTGCACCCCCCCCACCCCGCCCCCCCCCCCCCCCCTCACCCCGCCCCCTCTGACAGGAGACGCGGGCTCCACGGGGAACATGGAAGTCGGGTCCGGCTCATCAGACGTGTTGATGAAACGGCGGGATTCCCGCCATCCTGCGTGGGAGGGACCGAGGCGATGGCGGTCTGGCGGTAACTAAAGCGGAATCAGCGTCCGTCAGCAACAAAGCAGCAGGAAATGTCTGCCAACATCAGGTTCCAAAGGGGCGGTGCCTAGCCCCGCCTCCCGACCTCACAGTGACCTACGGGGGGCTGGTCCAGCAGAACTTTTAGTCCAATGAGAGCACAGAAGAGGTGGATACTGGATTTTGGTCCATTTGAACTTTGATTGTAACTGTGGTTGACTGAGCACAAAAAATACAGAACTTTGGCTTGATGAACTCTAACTAAAGGTTAGCCAATAGCCTCCAGAGGATGACCTTGAGACCCTGTTCTACAGTGACAGCTACTGGCACAAACTGATGCGGAACTAACAAACCAACACAAAATGTTCTCACAATGGGCCTCATTCACAAAACTTTTCTTAAATTACTCTTACATTTTTTCTTAAAAATGTTCCTATGAAAAAGCAATATGGGATACACGACACATGTTTTTGTGCATATCCCAGATGTATGAGATGATGAATGCGGATGTTTTTTTTTTATGCGCAATCCTGTTTATGTGATTAGTATTAAGGAAACAGCCATGAGCAAATACAGATAAGAAAAAAAATGACGAAGGCCAAAATGTTCTTTTAGAAGAACGCAGAAACGTTCGTACGTGCAGTTTACGATCAAATGTGAATGAGGCCCAATGTTACTGGAATGTTCCGGCAATGTTATGACATTGCTACAACATGGCAGCAACATTGTGAGAACGTTTTGTGTTAGCTGGGTTCCATAATTACCTGACCACCACCCGCTCAGAGTAATATACACGTCTCAGTGTGCTGTACGAGTGTGGACTGCCATGCTAGGAGGCCCCAACCAAGCTGCTAAAAATATGGTGGAGCTGGAACCTAGCTATAAAAACGAGAATTCCCTTAAACAAAGACACGTGTATGTACGTAAAACATGAAACAGGGCCGTACTGTTTAAGGGAAATTAAATTATACACTTATCTCACCCAGGTTTTTGACAAAAAAAAAATTCACTCTGGCCCTCTTATCTGTAAGAGGCCAACTGTATAAACACTGAAATACATAAAGGTTGCTATTGAGCGAACACGCATGTAGATCTCTGACAGGAAACGTTCCGTTAGGGACAGCAAAGGAACTCCAGCCTTTAAATGAAAAGAGCATGTTTGAGCAGAACGAGCAGTCAGCTCGCAGGTTACTCTGCTTGTACAGACTATTCTTCTTTTTATTTTTAATTCACACGACCCCCGGGAATCGACCAGGAACCGCTGCGGAACCAGGAATGACCTTCAAAAGCAGTGCCGTCCGATGAAGTACGCTAAACAAAAAACACAAAACGGCTGTTGGTCCGTATTCAGAAGGGCTTATTCAATGAAAAGTGCTTTTTCAAAAAAGGTTCCATTTCAGCAACGTAGAGACGGTACGGATGTAAGGTTTTTTTCGGTTTAGAATATCTGGATGGAAAAAGTAAATAAATAAAAACTCAGCATCAGGTTAACGGGTTTACTACAAAGGAGCCTGCAAGGCCACAAATGGAGTGCAGCACTTACTGATAAACACAGACTCAACATTTATTCATTAAAATTTATTTTCTTTTTGATAATTGTTTTTAATGCAAATTTGTCCCCGCTCCATTTGAATGCCCCAATCATATTTACAGGCCCATCTCACCTGTGTAACACCCAGTCAATTTGGGACAAACAAGTGTTCATTCCGCTCCAAAGTTTAGCAGCTGCGCAGTGGTGCAGTTATTACGCTGGAATAGCAGACTTCATGCGCAGTATGACTGCAGCTGACTGGCTGACCAGAATAATCACTCACATATAATGAGAACTCCAGCAGATTGAGTCCTTGTCTTCCTGGACTACGCCAGGGCCAATTACAGGCTGTCCTGTTAGCCTGTCACCCACAGCAGGTACTGACACTGCCGCGATTCAGGACCACGATACAGAGCATATCACTGCACTGCAGAAACGCAGCTCTACACCCCCCCACTCCACCCCCCCCCCCATCCCCACGCCCCCGTACAAAAATACAATTCTACTGTATATGAGAAAAGTAACTGCTGCTTTAAACAAATCTCTGCCACCTTTGCGTTTATTCAACACATTACTTAAACGACAAAGGCGACTAAATGTGACCCAGCGGCACGACAAGAAAAAACTAAAATCAAGATCATTAAGACAAAGTGTTTTTCAAAAATGAATCGCAAAATAAATGAGAAGGATGCCAGTATCTCCGTTTCATTGCAGCTTAACAACTGGTACAGGTTCTGTTGCTATAACGACAAAAGTGGCTAAATATTGTTCATTCATTATCACATCCCCCCCCGGTGTCAAGAATATTTAAGTAAATTTAACGGTAAGAAGAAAAAAGTACTTTTTATTAGGGTGTTTTTTTTAAACCGCGTTTGGCGAGAGAACACACAGATGTTTGCGTTTTGCGTGCTAGTGAGCGCAGAGATGTCATGTGACAGTACCGTCTTGGAACCAATCAGACAAGTGCCAACAGCTCATCCCCCCCCCCCCCACATATAGATTTGGGAAAAATATTTTTCAAAACATAAATCTTTAAAATAATAACATTTTTATAACTTATGATGGAGTCCCCAGGATGCCTTTGAGCCTGGGTGGGGGCTCCTGGACCAGAACATTTCTAAAACCCCTGGACTAACACAGCATCTCCCAGGTACTCAAATTATTATTATTTTTTTAGGAAAGGTGAATTTTTAAAAAATTAATTTGGAAGGAGTCCAACCAAAAAAGGTGAGCGACAGACAGAAGAACCCACAGGTCCTGGAGGTCCACCTCAGCAGACTCAGCCCTGTGGGGCCACGCCCTGCCGAACCCGAGTCTGCCTCTTCCCCAATGTAGCGGGGGCGGGGACGAGCGCTAGCCCCACAAAATCCATCGACGCCGCGTCGCCATCCTCTAACTGGCGCCTTTTTTCAGAGCAGCTTCCGCTGAGCCGGGTAGCGAGAGCCCGGCCGCACGGGGTGGCGGGAAGGTGGGGTGGCGGGAGGGCTGGATGGCGGGATGGTGGGGGGGCGGGATGGCGGGAGGGCTGGAGGGCGGGATGGTGGGGGGGCGGGAGGGCGGGGGGGCGGGAAGGCGGGCTTTGTCCCCGCGGCCGGGCCTATTTTCACCAGGAGCCTCCTCATTATTTCCGTCTATCTGAGGGCTAATGGAGGAGAACAGACCTGATTATCACCCCCTCTTACATTCAGTCGTCACGGGAACGCACCGGGGGGGGGGGGGGGGGGGGGCTCTGAATGCGAGCGACGAGGCTCCACACAGCCCCCGAGAAATGGGGGGGGGGGGGGATGCAGAATGGAGGAAGAGGCAGAGAAAGGGGGAAGAATAGAAAAATGAGCTGAGGTGATGCCATTATCTTCTTTCCCTCCTTTTTTTTTTTAAAAGCGCGTTCTGCAACCGCACCGCCAGCCGACATCCATCATGTCTCCCGCCGCTCCTCAGAGGAATCCAGACAACGCAGGAACGGCCGACCGGCTTCACGTTATCCAAACGCTAATATTCTGCGTCTCCGCCGGGCACAGAAACAAGGCAGCCGGCTTGGATACATAAACCCGGCATGACCTACGGCAGGGTGGCAGCTGACCAGGAACAAAGACTCTCATTTCCTGGAGACCGTGTGGTGCAGGCAAGAGGGTGGTGGACTTTAAATCCAAATACAACCCCCACCACCCCCCCCACCCGTATGACCCGACCTGTGTGACCCCCACCTCCCCCGCATGACTAGGCATTTGACCTCCCAACATGGCGCTTTCTGGCACAGTGACCCCATCTCTGACTGTAACCCCCTGTTTTCCCCATCTGTAAAAAACTGAGAAAATACACACAAGGAGGACCATCCACAAAAATTGTCCTTTCCAAACTGGTTTTAAACAGCCCCCCCCCCCCCTTCATTCATATTACTGTCAATAGAAATGAAAAATCAATACACTTCACCTGATATATGTGAAACTGACAGGGATGAGGGGGGGTCTCTAACAAAAAAAACAAAAAAACAACTAGAATAAAATAATTAGTTGGTGTATCCAAAGAAATATCCAATACTGACTTTCAGGAGAGCAGTGCACCCCCAAAATCAAATCCTCATAGGGTGGCATCTGGCTGGAGCCAGTGTCCCCATGGGGTAATGGGGTGTTTTAATATAGCGGGATTTGCCCCCCCTCTTGGGTGGCAGTATAAGGGTTAGGGAACTGGTTTTCTAACCCGAAGGTCACAGGTTTGATTCCCAGGTAGGACACTGCCGTTGTAACCTGCAGCAAGGAGCTTCACCTGAATTACTTCAGTAAATTGCTTCAGCTGTGAAAATGGATGCCATGTAAAACTGCTATAAAAGCTGTCGGTTCCTCTGGAACAGCATCTGGTAAATGTAGCTGCTGCGCTGGTGGGCTGGGGGAGCGGCGGTCAGCTTGCACCAGCTGTTCAGGATACTCAGACCACTGGTGAAACGGCTGCACGTTCATCGTTCATGTTTCTGAGGTGGACGTGCCAGTTTACATCCTCCCGAAGAGACAAAGCCATGACATGCCATGAGGCAGTCCAAAGCAGGGACTGATTCTGTAAGACCTTGTGAAAGAAATAACTAACTACTGCCAGTCAATAAAGGACTTAAATAAGTCCCAGTACACACACACACACACACACACACAACCTTTGCATCCCCATCCTAAATACAGAATAGATGTGACCGATTGTCAACAGACTAAGGGACACAGCGTACATAATTTCAGACACACAGGATTGTACCTTAACTAGCCTTCTGTGAGTACTGATCATCTGAGTCCCCCATGCAACACAGTGCCCATGGGCCATTACTTTCTGTAGAGGGTTTTATAAAAGTCGGTTCCCGTCCGAGTGCGCGTGAGCGGGAGTCACGTCCCAGAACAGCACATATAACAGGACTCCATAATCAGGTTAGCGGAGTAGTATCACCCGCACCTTTTCTTAAAACTGTGTCACATGGGATAAATGTAAAAAAAGTCACCCTTAATAAGCACTGAGAGACAGAATCCTGTCTGCACCAACCGTCTGCTGCTGGGGGGGGCGGGCGCGGGGGGGGGGGGGTACCTGCTTAACAGACAACCCCCCCCTTCCCTGCGAACACCGAATCAGCGCAAATCAGCCCCCTGTCCGTCAAATGTACCTGTTCACTTTCTTTAGATTAATGAGCCCAACTACTGAGAGAAACTGCAGGAGGAGGAGGAGCGATGAAGAAGAAGAAAAGAGAGAGAGAGAGAGAGAGAGAGAGAGAGAGAGAGAGAGAGAGAGAGAGAGAGAGACTTTTGACATCATTTAATACACCATAACACAAACAAACATGTAAATGACCCACTTATAAAACTAAATAAATGACCCACCTCCCATAGCTAATGCACACCTGCACCCAACCACACAGCAATCCCAAAAACCAACCAGGATACTCCATACAAATATACAATTGAGAGAGAGGGACAGAAACAGAGGGAGTGAGTGAGAAAGAGAGATACTAAGTGAGTGAGTGAGAGACAGATAGAGAGAGAAAGAGTGAGTGAGTGAAAGAGAAACACACAGAGAGTGAAAGAGTAAGTGAGTGCGAGAGAGTGAGTGAGAGAGAGACAAAGAGAGAGAGAACAGACTGCATCCAATAAGGAAAGCTGCGCCAGGGACACTTCACTCCAGGCTTATGAGCAGAGTGTTTGTTCAAAACGCTGTCGGGAGGAGAAGTCCTCCATACTTTATATGGTAATTAGCAATCGATTCGAGATTGGATAAACTAAATGACACTGTTGACAATGAGGCTCTCTGTTACAATACACATAATTCAACTGTACCCTTCATACACATTAAGACATTTAAATCTGGAGACTTCCCTAAATTGCTTTCACAAATGGTTGCAGAGGAGGTGCATTATCTGCGTGCGGAAGTCTGTTAAAAGTGTTCGGCAGTTGCAGCCCAAACCTGGCACGCGCACGAGCCCAACCTTGTTTGCTCTTCCAACCACAAACAGGATGTTAACGACATACGTCCGGCTGCGACGAGCGTGAAGCGGGCCACGTATGTAAAGAGACGGCCGAGTGTTTTATTCTTCGGTGGGTGAGACTATTAAAAACCCACGCAGTGTGTTAGCGGTTTAGTTTGGGGTTTTAGGTGAGTATTACCCGTCATCGGGGTGTCCCACATAATATGTAAAGCCGCGGTGCCTGGTCAGGATACAACACGCTCCATGCGCAAAAAAAATTCCCTATTTTAGACTCAGTCGCACGCTCTACACGCCCCTTGAATTTGAAAATAAGAACGAATGTGACTTAAGGACACATCAATGTCTATTTTATAAAGAGAAAGATACATAATAGAACTCATTTTAATATACATTTTTTTAAAGAACTAAACAGTGACAATCTGGGATTATGGCTACCGCGGACTGCAAAACTTTAAAAGTGCGAGACAATGGTTTGAAGTTTCCATTCTGTACAGCGGGCCTTGCCATCAGAATGCAAACCCGAAAAATAAAACAATTCGCCTTCCTGCCAACTTCCGTGGGCAGGTCCAATCCAAAGCAACGAGCAGTCGAGACTGGCACCCACAGTGGCATGACAGATTGTTCCAGTCTTAAGCGTGCCAACAGGTCTGGCAAGCAAGACAATTTTCCACCAAGAAAAATGCCGCCTGATCGGTTTGAATGGAATCGCCGCCTTTAGAAGACACGACCAAGCTTCTAATACATGCAGTTATAACAACAACACAGGAGAGGATGTATCAAAAACATACACGGGTGTTTAAACAACTCTAGCAAACAGGCTAGACATTGTTACAATTTGTATTCAATTTCGCTACCGTTACACTAACAGACTTCACTTCTTGTATGAAAACGTACCAAATAGCTCGCTAACAGCTAGGTGGCTATCCACACAACCTACTTTGAAAAGATCAGAACAGTCAAATCGTGTGTCTTGTACGTTTGTAAATATCGTCGGATACACCTGCAACACATAATATCGAAGGCAATAATTAAACTATCATTTTCTTCAAGTTGAACTTCCAATTTCCGATTGGACTACAAGCCTCTCCGCTAGCTTGCTAGCCAGTAATTCAACTTTGCACTGCTAGATGGTTCGTGACTGGTGCAATCGCACTACTCTCGAGCGCTAATCGCCCAAAGTTTTAAAACAGAGCGCACACACGTTTATTATGCAACGATTATTTATTTGTGCATCGCTTATTTTAGAAAACAACTCACCAGCAACACGAACAGATACATTTTGTGTCCCCGCATCTTACTCCCGCAGTGGATCAAAGTAGCCATGATACGGCTGCCACGTCTGGATACGCAAGCGCAATCCACGGAATACGGATTCTTGTGCAAGACGGAATGCTTCCTAGGAATTGTAGTTTTAAATTGGAGACGTACAATAGCGGTGTCCCTTTAGGATGTAAATCAAAGCACTACACTTCCATTGATTCTTTTTTACGATACTAGTTAATATATAATTCCCACGCTTGGAAAATATACATAATGTGAGAGGGTATATGTATCTCGTTTTCCCATAAATCTTTTTGGCAGCTTGGGCCGGGGATATGTAGCTTGCAAAGGAAAACAACTGTGAGATCACTTCCCATTTTTACAAATTTGCTGAAGGGAAACGCTTGTAGTGACTAATTAACATAGACTGTCCCCTTAAATACAATATAATACATATAGTATTAGAGAAAACTTATACGCAGAATGAAGTCGTAGCTAAAACGTGCAACTTGATAACCCGGATCCCACAAGACAGCGGTAATTAGCACATTTGTATTTCATTGCAGCGCTGCCATAGTGATATGAGGACAAGCGGACAGCCAGTAATTCTTTCGGGCGTCGAGAAGGTAATAAACGAGCCCAAGGTCACTGCCGGTGCTTACAATAAAACACACAAATATAAATTACACTGCATAACTGTCCCTTTACCGCAAGACTTCGGGTGCCCCCACCTGGATTGGGAGGATGCGCTAGTTTCGCGCAGACGGGCATGGTTTTGTCCGTGCATTTCTTCGCAAGGTTTCCATAGTCGGTCTGGAGCGGAACTGCAATGATATTACAAGAGTGCCTGCAAGTTTTTCACCCCCTTTCTTTTTTTCAAATACATGTAATCGTGCCAACATAACTCATTAAAAATTCATTAAAAATCACACGACGAACGAACAGATCTGCTAATGTAGTTGATAAAATCCGTATTCACAATAAAAGTATGTTTAATGGACAAATACAATCTAACATTCTACTGGTCAGTTACAATAATAGAATTGCCTCACAAGCACCATATGATGTGGCTTTCGTAAATCCACACGTCCCGTGAAAAAAGCGGTTTAAAATGCTCCATATTAGTTAAGTGTGTCATCTTATCGAACCACTGCACAGCTAAACTGGATTACTAAAAAAGGACATAATCGCTACTGTATGGTGTACCATTAAATTCAGTGGATTTTGTACGCGCCTCCGGGCTGTAGTCCCCAATATATGGACCGCTTTTAGGACGCGCAGATATACCAATGTAAGCATATCCAACTTTAAAGATGACCCCTAGCAAAGCGGAGATAAAGAGTTGTTTTCTACATGCCCTCATTCCCAGGTTCTTCAACATTCCAAATTTACTCAAACAGTTAACTAATTGCCATGGTACCTCACACATGAGAGGTGATGGGGACGAACTCACCAGAAATAGGGGTGCGATTGCTTTACTACAAAAATATGTAACTTTTACGTTATATATAATAATCATAATCCTTAGACAGAGTATAATGTGGTCTACGTTATAACACATTTTATTGCAAAACGTTCCTTCACGTCGGCTATACGTCGCTCATTTTTTAAACTTTTCCCGGTTCTAGCACCCCCCACACCAGCGTCGGTTGTAACTTCCCCTGTAGTAGCTCGAGCTCGCGGCGAGCGCAGATAGAAGCTGCGAGTCGTTCAGTGCGAAGGATTGTCTGGAAGTGGATACGCTGCTACTGAGGTGCAGGAGTAGGTGATATCGCGCGCTGCCTCGTGCGTCTCTCAAAGCCTTCTGGAAACTCCAATGCTCGAGCCGCAAGGAAAGGTATGTTTGTTGTTGTCTGTTTCGCACGCTATGAGCAATTTTGATTCGTTTCAAGCCCAGAGACTTGAAAAGCAGTATGTAAAACTTATTTCGTGAGTCCTTGCGTTCCCATGGCATGTGCGGGTGATGCTTACTTATATTTTAAAATACATTTAACTGAATGCTTTAAGATGCATAAAATAGTTTTTTTGCTATTGTGTCAAAACGATGTTGTTAAACTGTCAAAAATCACATCGTAGCCGAATCAGAGCTGTATTGCAGCCCACACAGGCTGCAGCGATTGTCTCCTCGTATCCTACACTGTTCGAGCCTGTCCATTTCTTTCAGTTCCGACGAAGTCAGAAGGCTCGAAATCGGTTATTCTGTTTGGATGTAATTCCTTGGAGACCGTGTTTGGATGTTTTGGAAAAGCTCGGTATTGTAGCTGCGTGTTTAATTATTATTTACCAATGCATTTGCTTTGCCGATGAAGGAGCCCACATATCGTTATTTAAGACTCACCCGCTGTATAAATCTGTTCAGTGCATCAGTTAGCAGTTCTATTATACAGCCACATTTTTACTTGCTGCTCACGTTCCCTCTTAGGATCAGAGGTAGGCGAAAAACCTGCGGAAGTCGCTAGATTTGTATTAACGTGTTGGACACTTGTTTGCTTACTTTATTAGTAAACAATTGGTACCTCAGACAGTTGATGGTATGTTATTTTTTATTTTATGATTATAACTTGTTTTTGTTGCAGTTGTTTTCAGTTTAGTCCAGTACTTTCAAAGTTCTTCTCGTGTTTCAGTGCTTAATAATTACGATAATTAAATGATATGGTATTTGTACTACCAAGCTTTATTGTTGCCAGGAAGACTACGTTTGAGATTTTTTTTTAAATCTAAGTTTCAAACGTGTCTTCAAGTTCAACAGAAGGCAGGCGTTGTATTTCTGTGCTGTTTATTTTAAAACTACGGTAAGACGATGATGCATAGCCTATTTGTCAACAACTCTCGTGGGTTATGGAAGAAACCTGTTGTATTTCGAACGCGGTGTGATAAAGAATGTTATGCCCCGAATATTGTGAATCATTTCGTAAGAAGTGACCGCTGTTTTGACTGATCACGGGAAAGCGGGTGTTCTATTTTTTGCAGTTGCAGCGAATAGAAAGAACTTGCGTGTTCGTGCCCGTTTCGCCTCGCTGAATTTGTGTCCGCGGATTGACAGCTCTCGGGTTTATCGTTCACAAGGACCGCTAATGTCACCCTGCGCAGTGCACCCTGTCCAGGTTGCAACGAACTGCTGGACGAATTGGGCTTCAAATTGTTATGTTGTATGAATAGGTGACTTAAATATGTAGCGCGTGCTCTTAATCGCTGGTAACAATAAATAAACAGTCAATGCAGATCAAAGGAATGACATTATTAAAGAAACTAGTGTCCTTTAAATCTTTTTGTAATCCTGGCAGCCTTGCTCTCTCCCTGTGTGCGTGTGATTATATCAGTGATTTTGCTACAGTATTTAAGCCAGTGTAATACAGGTAAATACCAAGAAAGGTTAGATTTTGTAGTTTCAAAATCGACCGTAGTTGAGTAGACTACAAGGCTTAGTGTGAAACGGTATCCCTGCGACTGGTTATTGAAGGTGAGAAATTTCAAAATAATTTATAGTGTTGTTGCAGAAGGAATAATATTTCAAAGACTGGTATTTTGGGTTCAGTTTGAAATCTTAATTTTTTATCAGAATCGACAGAGGGCAGTGTTGAGCGGCTTTGTGAACTGTGATGCCATGGTTCATCCTTCTACTGCAATTTTAAGAAGCTCGTTTCAAGTCTGGAATATAACTTTCTGCCTAATGTGCTACAGCACGTGACGGTTAACTAATTTATCCAACTGCATTCTCGTTTGTAAAAATATTAATTGGTTTTCACTTTTGGTGATGCCTCCATTCTGTGATTGAATCAGCAACATCATTACATTTATTTATTTATTCATTTATTTATTTTTCTTTTGATTGGAGTGGGGTTGGGACTGGGAGATGGTGATCGCTCTATCCCACATAGCATCTCTTGTTTTGATTCCTCAACCTTCACTTCCGGGAGTTAAAAGATCGGGAAGCTTATGCCCCTTTAACACGCTGTGTCCAAGCCAGAAGCTGATGGATCGCTCGTAGCCTGCGCGTGCAAGGTTTGCCAGCACATCCGTGTTTAAAAATAAACGGCGGCTGCGTGGCGATGGTGTCATTGAACGGTGCGTGCCGGATACGTGTACTGGATCACATTTAATTAAGCGCGAGCGATTAGGCCCGGGGCTTCTTGTTTACAGCCCTCGCGCTCACCCCTAGACCGCGCTTTGTTCAAACTGCGGATTTGTCATTATTCGAGTCTGGCTGTTGTTTACACTCTGAATAAGCCAAGTGCTCTTAAACCTTAGGGCTTTAGTTCCTTGTGATCAGATGCATATTGCACGGGAAAACCGACCTCCGTATCTATTACTGCCCTTTTAACATAATTATTCAGTGTTACAGTGAGCGTAGGCTATTCCCGAAAATGATAACACTGCATGCACTCACTTCCTCAAGCCTGTCTAAGACAGCCACAGTCTGTTCATTAATGTATTTATTGTAATGTTCAGCAGCTCCGTTTTTAATGAGAGACACAAAAGAATCCATTCGTATTCGGTATGTTAATCATACTTTTTGATGTCAGACCTCTGCAGAAATCTGGCGCTTTTTCGTCTCTTGTTAAACGGCTTTCTGAATTGGGGGCAGTCCGGTCTCTCTTGCGCGAGCGCCTCTCATTTCAAATAGCTTGAGCTTCACTCTATAAACTCATTTACACCTCCCATACCGTTATCAGCCTTGCCTACAGAATGTAATCGATTTTCATCTCTGGCCCTTTAATGCATTTGGAAATATATATGCCGATGCTGTGCCCTGTCCTGTGTTTACGTTGTTGTCCCCCGACCTCCCCCCCCCCCCCCCCCCCCCCCATCCGCTGTAAAGTGGTAAAAACGTCCATCTGGTTATGCTATTTTCTTCTTCAAAATCGCAACATTGTCCGTCTACCGGTGTGAGTGTTTGTGCATGTAGACGTTTCTAAACCTTGGCCCATCAGTTATTCTTTTAACCCACTGGTAAAATGATTCTTTTTAGGGCACATTTTGGATTCCCTTCGTGCCTTCTGGGCCTGTCTGTCTGACTGGGTTTGTTGTGCCAGTCAATCGCATCTGAAAACGTGGAAGCCGTTAGAATTTAAAAATAGATTTTACTGACATTGCTGCAAACCTCGTCTTCATTGGAATTCTAGACTAATGCAGTGTTCAGATTGCACTTGGTCAAGCAATTCATTTGTTAATTCAAGAAGAAGAAGAAGAAAAATTTACCCGTGGCTTTGTATTAAACTTTGAGCAGATGCCTCTGCCGTACAATTAATATTCATATGTGCCGATGCAAAAAGTGTTCCACTGAAGTGTTTTGCTAGCCTCTCCATTCACATGTTAAGCAACCTCCTTGGTTTTCATCTTTAATGAACTTATGAGGGCTCTTGTAAGTTCTCGGTCTGTGAACTGCGCCAAGTTTCTTTGAAAGACAATCTAAACGGAGGCCTTGTCAGGAAAGTTGTCACAATCCTATTGTACCCATAGTAACCACAAGGGGTGGGGCGAAATACAATAGCATTTGATAACGGCATGGCCAGCTCATGAATAAGTATGATGGAGATGAAAATAATGACTTGATGGACCTCATCAAATTTTTAACGTGCGTTTCTAAGCCGTTGTCGCATGAATTATTGCTCACTTTGAAGCATCAGTTGAGAGGACGATGGTGATAAATGATTAATGCAGGGAACCTAACCTGCCTTCGCCACCGGCATTACCAAATGGAAGAATCAACATGCCTAACGCATTTCTGCAGTCTGCTGGAAAAGGTGAAAGTCATGGAACTTGACTGCTAGACAGAGTTATACCCTGTATCATATACACAGGACACAAGGAAACGCTTGTGGGGAAACTTATAAACTTACCCTGCTAACAATATGTGCATGTTTAAAGGTGTGGTTCATAATATTGGGTGGCCGTAAGACTTCCTTTATTTAACACCGTATGCCTGTGTGTTTAACATTTACATATATGTGCTGAGCATGTAGGAACGCTTGAGAAGCCCTAAGCCTTGCTTACCTGAGCTCTGTCTCCCATAATAGCTCTGTTGCTCTGCTGCACTGAAGGTATAAATTCACATTTTTATGCTCCCTGGAATTTTCTGTTGTGGCAGTAATGTGGTCTAATTGGATGCCGCTAATCGGTGAGTTGTGTAAATTTAGTCCGTTACAAGGATTAGCATGCGTGACATGGGGGAGCGGTCTCGCAATAATATTTATGGATAAGGTGCGCAGTCTGAAAGCATAATTAGCCCATCGGCGTCCCTCGCCTTGTGCAAACAGCGGATCCGCGGATAAACGGCGCTGGTGAGCCGGGTGACGGCTGCGAGGCCTGTTCTGTGTTCTGTTTGTGCGGCTGAAAATATTTTTGTGCTTGGTCTCGTTGTCAGACCCCCTGGCCCATGTAGTGCACGGGCTGCCCCCCCCCCCCCCCGCCACCCACCCACTCTCCCAATAAGTCAAGGGAGCTGGCAGGCAGATGCTGCCGGTGTTTAGCTTGCAGCACGTTTTCACCCCTCTGCCAGTGGCGAATGACGGCCACCATCTGTCCCCAGTGCAAACCCTGACTTTGGGGTGGCGGGGGGAGAGGGGTCGGGGGGGGGGGGGGGGGGGGGGTCAACGTCAAAGTGGGGACCGTCTGCCTGTGCTGATTTATCCCCTCCGAGAGAGACCGGGGCGCTTGAGGGCGAGAGGTCATGTGACTCCATAAACCGACCAATCAGTCAGTCGGGTTTAATGTAGCGTGTGCCCCTCACAGTAGCATTATGGCGCCGTGGCGTAGCGCTGCCGTGTGACGGTGGCGGGGGGGGGGGGGTGATTCTGAAGGAGAAAATTTATTTTAAAAAAGCCGTGTTATGGAAGGGAAGGGACCAATCACCGATGTAGAGAAATATAATTTTTAAAAATAAAAAAAAAACAACAAAAGATAAACGGAAACGAATCTGTAACCAAAAGCCTCCCCCCCATCCGCCATCGCGGTTTCCTGCCGAGCCGTCTGTCTGTATTTTCAGTCTTGCCTGCGACACGCAGAGGAGTCCCAATGCGCATTTTATTTTTACATTTGTTGAGCAGGCTTCCGCTGTTTACACTGGAAGATGCTGCTCTTTCTGAGAACCACTTGTACCGCTGGATTACTTTTTATTTTTTTGTTGTTGACCGGTGCAGCTGAGGTAACGCATGAGGGTCAGATCCACTGTACGGTGCCCTGACTGCTACTCCATACTGCTGCTACCAAGGATGGCCTGCCACAGACAGCTGTTTCTATTTAGAGTCATGACATTGCATTGTACTACATTACAGTGCATTATGGGTGTTTACCAGATGTTCTCGTCCAGAGTGACTTGCACAGATTCCTTTTTTTAAATTTTTTTTCCATAGTATCCATTTATACAGCTGGATAAATACTATATGACCAAACGTATCTGGATGCCCCTTGCTCTGGGGCTGTTTTTCGTGGTTTGGGCTTGGCCCCTTAGTTCCAGTGAAGGTAAATCTTAATGCTACAGCATACAATCACATTCTAGACAATTCTGTGCTTCCCTAACAGTTTGGGGAAGGCCCTTTCCTGTTTCAGCATGACAGTGCCTCCTGGCACTCAGCGAGGTCCATATAGAAATAGTTTCATTGAGAACAGCATGGAAGAACTGGACTGGCCTGCACAGAGCCCTGACCTCAACCCCATCCAACACTTTTGGGATCAGTTGGAAAGCCAACTGCAAGCCTGGCCTAATCACCCAATCAGTGCCCGACCTCACTAATGCTCTTCTGGGTGAATGGAAGCAGATCACTGCAGCAATGCTCCAACATCTAGTGTAAAGCCTTCCAAGAAGAGTGGAGGTTGTTACAGCAGCAAAGGGTGGACCAGCTCCATATTAACGCCCTTAATTTTGGGTGAGATGCTGGATGTCAGGTGTCCGCACACTTTGGGCCCTACAGCGTATTCCGAAGCGGTTCAGGTGGTGTACCTTGCTGAAGCGTACAATGGCAGCGTCCTACCTGGGTGAGGTGAGCTTCAGGTTACTAGGCCCTACCTTCCTTTACCCATTATCAGGCCACACAGAGGCCACTTAGAAAGGATCATTAGTCCACGGTGCGTACGTGCGGAGGACGGCTCTGCTTCTCTCGCGGTGCTTGCGGTTTGAGTGACGACTCCGGGAACGAATCGCGGTCTTTGTTTTTAACACGGCCGGGGGAGCAGTCATCCGATGTCGGCGGTGAAATGAATAGTTAATTTGTCAGACGAGACGATGGAATCGCCGACCCGGGCCTGGAGTTTCCTGTCCCCGGGCCTGGAGTTTCCCTTCCCTGGCTCGGGGGCCTGTTGTGCTGCATTAAGCACCCTTGACTAATGGGAAGCCTTTAGTGTAAAGGCCGTAATGATATTTTGAGTGGGGAGTCCAGCCCTCCCTCTAGATTTTTTTTTTTTTTTTTTTGCCAGTGTGAAGATAACTGATGTGCCTTTGGATGTCACGCTGATTGCACAATACGGAGAGCACATTTTAATTTAAATTTTCTTTTGCAGTTACTCAGTGACATTTCAGAGAATAAACGTACACTTGGGTGAACTCACTGTTCTTTGATGGTTATTTTTATATTTATTTTTAGGTTATTTTTAAAATTTATTTAAAATAATCTGTTTTAGATTTATTGCATTTAAAAAAATTGAAATTATGAGTTTGTTTAAAAATGATGCGAGTGCTTCTTCTCACTTATTACACTAGCTGAGCTGTGCGGTTGTTTTCCCTGGAGAACCGTAGTACTGTAATTACAGACATGATTCAGACAGACTGCAGGTGCCTGACTGACCAGCAGAGGCACTGTTCTCTAGTGAGGAGGGGAGTACCCAGCCAGTTGAACCAATTAAAATGAAGCCCTTATTCTCTGGGTGACACTGTGGCCAATCACACGCTGGCCTGGCGGGCTGCTGGACACAGGCGCAGCGGCCTGGTCAGAGTTGCGTTCTGGTCTACAGGTGCATCGTTCATAAAGAGCGCACATCAAGCTCACAGCAGGTCGTATTTATGAAGGGGCTGTTTTTATGACGGAACAAGAGAGGCGATTAACCTCTTACAAATGCCTTAAATAAAGAATGCCTTATCTTTAATTTTTGATTTGTACAGGTCCCTTTACATGGAGGCAAATTGAATTGCCGCTTTGGTGCAATATATTTAAAAAGAATGTCATAAAAAGAAAAAAAGAATTCAGTTCTCTCCTTCAGTAATGTGAAAATGACTGCTGCACACTGGATATTATATTGTTTCATGTTCCACGTCATTTCACATCAATGAGGTCTGTAATTGTAGATTGTCGAGACCAAAGTCATCATGAAAAATTAATTTTCATGTGGAATAGAATCAAAGGCCATGTTTTTTTTTCAATTATTTGAAGTTAAATAAATGAATTGTTCAAACAGTGGCTGGGATATGGAGTAATTTTATTAGCAGTTTGTGCTGCATATTTGTCAATTATTTGCATAATTATTTATAAAAGATTCTTTTACATCGCACAAGTTTTGCTGTAATTACACAGCTGTCGAACAAAAGGAAACCCAGGCTTGGAAACTAAACAGATTTTAATACTGCAGATGACATGTGCACTCACCATTATGACACATTATAAATGTATATTAATGTGTATATTACCCCTTTAAGGTATTTGATCACAAATGTGTGATTACAGTGTTCTTGACTGAGCATTCTAATGCTGATGTCACAATCACTACTGGTGACTGTGAGTTCTGGAACTCTGACCTAGAATTTTGAAAAACATTCATTCCAAAAAAAACCTACTTCTCAACTGTTAAAATCACAATGTAGAGGAGGTGTCATGTCAGTGAGCTCTGAACTAATCGATGATGGAGACCAAAACTTTTAATGTCAGTCATGGACACAGACCCGACCAAATCAGTAGAGCACCTTTTTTCCTGTATAATTGCACAGATACGAAGATTACTTCTGTCTTCTCCACTTTGGTGCCGGTTTCTCATTTCCGTTCTGTGGGCACATAAATCTGCGGTTAGGCTGCGGTTAGTTAACTCGACTGCGGACACTTTATGAGCGGTTTACGGCTAACTTTCGATTCCCGCCTTTATTACACCTCAGACGCTTCTCACTCCATAACGTCTGCCTTCAGGTTTCTCTCAATTATCCGATTGAATAATCGCGCCCGTTGTTTGGATAGGAAATCGCGGCTCCCGGTATTCCTGTTGTGAAACCGGCAGCTGTTCGAGGGGAATCTCGAGCCTCCCAGACACGTAGCGGGCTGCAGCGTTTAGCGGTTTGAATTGCCTGTTTTGATTGGACAGAGCAGTAAGGCCAAAGCTTATTATTCCATCACTGTATTAAGATGAAAGGATAATTTCATAAGCCTTGGCACATCATAGATATGAGCTACTAAATGTCCAACTTTAATGTGTTGCATTCTCTGAGAAACCCCATTATAGTGCTATTATATTATTATACTAATATACTAGTGCTAACAAAGCTATTATTATTATTTTAGTAGCCCAAGAAAGAAACATGTACTTGTATGGTCTGGCCAACATCAGTGGAAATCATCAGAAAGAATGGATAGATCTCCAAGAGCTGTTCTATATAATAAGGGTTATAAAAGTATAATTTAGCATTCCGTTGTATTTTTAGCATCAGCTAAGTTATGCGCATTTAGTGTTTTGGTGGAAGAATCTGACTTGTTGAATTTGACAGCCTTAAGTAGCAGTCAACCCCATCAAATAGCTGTTACCAGACCCACATTTATTTTGAATGGACTCCAAGGGCTGTTTTTAACTGGGGGGCAGTGTAGTATAATGGGTAAGGAGCTGGTCTTGTAACCTAAAGGTCACAGGTTTGATTCCTGGGTAGGACACTGCCGTTGTACCATTGAGCAAAGTACTTAACCTGCATTGCTTCAGTATATATCCAACTGTATATTCAGTATATATCCGGCTGGATGCAGTGTAAATGCACTGTAAAAGTTGTATATGTTGATCTGGATAAAAGCATCTGCTAAATGCCTGAAATGCAATGTAATGTTAACGGTAGAAGTTTGCGTAGAGATCAGTGTTTCTGTTTCAGTCTGTTGTTGCTGAACTGAAATGACAATGAGGAATACGCTCATAATCTCGCTGGTTAATGGAGTCGTCGTTTTTGTAATCAAGGCTGCAGGCTCGAACCGTTGGAATTGTCATGGACTTCACCCCTCACAGTCAAGTTTAAAAATCATAGCAGACTTATTTTTAATCATTGCACAAGATTTTCGTTGCACATGAGTTAATCTTAAACAGACGGTAATTGTATTTATTTAATGCCGACGCATTCTAGAAGTATTTTGCTGTGGTTGCGCATATCAGACTAATTTACTAAGGGGGGTGGCCGGGGGGGTGGGGGTGGGGGGGGTAATCGTGTTTTCAGCCCGGTCCTCAGACAGATACAGCTTCAGCGCGGCGTAGTTTTCAGTATCGCGTCCAGGCAGCGGTGATGATGATGATGATGGTGACATCTTTGTCATGTCGCGGAGATCAGATCTTTCGCTGGCGGCTCTGGGCTCGGCTGCCATGCCTGTTGAAGCCGAGGCTTCCTCAGCGTTCCGCCGGAATGACTGAGGCGCGCGGGAAAGTGTGAACACCGTGAATCTGTGCGGCTCGAGCTCCCCTCCCGCTCGGCAAACACATCAAATATAACGGCCCGGAGACGCGCGGCTTTGAAGTTCCCCGCGCGCCCCCCCCAAACCCCCCCGCCGCTCGGGGGGAACGGGGGAGTCGGCCCGTCGCCAGGGGCCCCAGTTTGTTTGTCACCTGGGTTTGAGAATGCCCTGCCAAAAGCATGACACCCCCCCCCCCCCCCCCGTGCCCATGCCCCACCCCCACCCCACCCCCGGCCCTCCAGTGCCAGCTGGAGCTGCAGAGGCCCATTAATTCCCCTCTCTGCTGGCAGCGGGGCCCGCATCGCGCGGGTGACATATTTGCTGATTTGCGCCGTGCTCCTGGAGGGGGGGGGCGGGGGGAAGGGAAAACAAAGTAAAGAAGAGGAGGGGGAAAAAAAGAAAAAGAAAAAAAAGCGGCGTCCTGTTTGGTTTTCAGATTACGGCCACTTGTTGCTTTTGATGTATTGCGGCATTATTTAGCCTGCAGTGGAAGACAAAAAAAAAAAAACAACTAAGTGTAGTTGTTGCTTTGACTGATTTCCTCACAAATTGCAGGAATGTTTCAATGGCTGGGGGGGGGCTGCTTGTTATGTTCCGGTGGAAAAGGAGGGGGGTGCGGGGGGGGATTGGAGGGGGGGGGGCGCGCGGGCTGCTGCTGCTTCAGGTTTGGCGGCTGTTCCGTCCCGCGGGGAGAAGCCGCCGCCGCGGGTCACTGATCGCTGGAAATCGGCGCGCGTGGCCTGAATCCCTGATTCCCTGAATCCCTGATTCCCTGAATCGCTGATTCCTGGAAGGCCCGTCTTGGCGCGTCGGCGCTCCTCCAGGCAGTGACAGGGGCACGGCACGAATTTCTGGGCCCTGTGCAGACTCTGTGGGGACCCCTTTTAAACTGTAGACCAAAGCAAAGCTTTTAGTCCAGGCCTTTTGAGCCCCCCCTCCCCTCCCCTCCCCTCCCCTCCCCTCCCTTGCCTTGGGGCCCTGGGCACTCCGTTCCACTACCCCCCCCCCCCCCTCCCCCTCCGCCTTGGGGCCCTGGGTACTCCATTCCACTACCCCCACCCCCCACTGTGATGCCCCCTGTCAGCTGTACACACCATTCCACCGCACATCGCTCCAGTCCGCGGTGTCTGTGACCTCACCTTGCTGGGTCAGCGCGGAGCCGTCGTTTCGTGAAATTTGACACGGCCTGGCCGAGCGGAGTCTGTCGATTAATATTTGATGCTGCCGCTGGGTTTCAGTTTGTCCTCATCGTCTGTCTCTCCCTCTCACTCTGGCAGATAATTGAAAAGAAAATAGACATTTCGTAGCTGACGCGTTCCGCACACCTTCATCCTGTTCCGCACACCTTCATCCTGTTCCGCACACCTTCATCCTGTTCCGCACACCTTCATCCTGTTCCCCGCGAAGCTGCAGGGCTGCAGCCTGGGCCCTTCTTTTAGCTGCAAGAACTATTTTGTGCCGTTAGAATAATTTCTGTGAAATGGCTCTACTTTTCTTTTCTTTTTAAAAAAGAGAAAAAAACGAACTGCCAAATTTTTTGGGTTTCAAAGCAAGTTTTTTTAAAAAAGAAAATAGTGCATCTTCAAAAGGAGAGAAAGCATTCCTGTCCGCGCTCCAGTGTGGCTCCATTGTTGGGGCGGGTCGCATTCGTGTCAAGGTGGCATGTCGGCGCGGACGTGCTGGAATTCTCCCTCGCCCAATGCGCTGCCCCCGCTCTGCGGAACAAGGCTTCAATGAGGAGAACACAAGGGAGAGGGGGGCGGGGGGGTGGGGGGCAGCCCACAATCGATCTGCCCCATTGTGGGGGTGGGAACACTGTTCCCATTGATGCTGTGGAAAGCGCAGCCGTGGAGTGTTGGAGAGGAGGGGGGGGGATCTCTTTCAATGGGGGCCGGTCGGCCAGTGGAATGGGGGGGGGGGGGGTCGGGGAAATGGATGTTAACACCATTGTGGCACGCTGTGGGAACGCTGGAGATTTAAAGCCCGGAGGAGCTACGGGAGCCCATCTGGGTCATAAGACGCAAGGGACCCTGGGAAAACATAAGGAGGAGGGGGGGAGTACTTGTGCAGTGGCATCATCATCTTGCCATTGTCATCATCATCATCGTCAATGCTAATTTCCCATAGGTGTGAGTGAATGGTGAGTGAATGGTGTGTGTGCCCTGCCATAGATTGGCAGCCTGTCCAGGGTGTATACCTGCCTCTGGCCCAGTGCATGCTGGGATAGGCTCCAGCACCATGACCCTGACCAGGATAAGTGGGTATAGATAATGGATGGATGGATGATCATCATCATCCTGTCCCCGTTGACTTTGGAGTGAAAGCGAACTTCCCTCAGGGGTTCCCGTAACGACTTTCGAACCGTTATCTGCGTATTCCTCCTCAGCCCTCGTTACCGCTTCCTGGGGCACCTGCGGCGCTCGCGGTGTCTGCGCCTCCGAGGGGAGCCGTCAGGATAACCGGAGAACCAAGGCAGGAGAGACCCCGAGGACCTGCTTCGCTCGTGCGCATAATTTTCTCCCGCAGATCGCAGTGATGTCGTTAATTCAACGGATTCTGGTCACAGTAAACAAAAAAAGCTCTCCCGAGGATGCTCGCTGCTTTCAGCACTCGCGGACTGGAAGTGATACACGCCCACTTCTGCCTTTACCCGCAAACATAAAGGGCTGGCTTTAATTAAATTAACGGAATAGTTATGTTTGTGTGTGCTTTTTTAAAATAACCGATTTAGCAACAGACCGTGATTAGCTGTCTTGGCGACGGTGTTAAATGCATTCGCTAGCCTGGGGGCTGGTGCGGAGAGAGGCGAGCTCGCCGTGGCGCTCTGATAATTCAGTCCCGCTGGCAAATCGCTCGTCAGCTTATTCAAAAAGCCACTTCAAAATGAATCGTAAACAGCAGCAGCCGCTTTCCCACCTAGCTCTCATCATCCCGCTCGGTTCTGACGGAGACTCCGGGAAATGAGTCTAATCATGTTGGGAACTTAATTACGATGAAAAGCAACCGTTTCATTTGGACTGAGAAACGAACGACTATGTAAACGAGTCATTTTATCTTCGAGCTGGGGAAGAAGGAACTTGAAGTGGTGAAAACCCATCGAGTCGTGGGAAGGTTAACGGGAAAACGCTCCAGCTTTGTAACTCACTGGGGGCGAGTTGGCTTGATTGCAGAATTATCAGCAGAATTATTCCAGAATTATTATGAGCGGCATTTGTGCAGCGTGAGACCGCCCACCCCCCTCCCCATGGCTTTGTCTGAATCACCTTGACATGTACACGAAATTAATTGAAATTTACTAAACGCATAAGCATTTCTGCTTTGATGAAGCAACCTCCGTTTAAATCCTGGTCCCTGAGTCCCTCCCCTATTCCACTGAATTAATTTTAAACACGCAGCCCGAACAGGGTTTTCTGTGAACGTGTCTTGGTGCATCACACGTACTGCAGCAGGTGCAGCTGGCCGTTCTGTCCGGATGCTACGCCTGTGGTATTTGGCTGGGAGCAGTTTGGGCTTCTGTGGGACAGCTTTTGCCAAATCTTGCCATTTTCCCTTCCGCTTGTGGTTGTGGAAGCCAGGTGTGCTGTGATTTGAAAGTTCACTTTGCCAGTGGAAAGTGTTGTTGCTACACTGGCCTGCTACTGCTAACAGTTGTGCGAATATTATGTGTGCATATCTGGGTATGTACTAATCGATGTACTAAGCTTTGAACCGGAAAAGCACTCTCCAGACATTATTATTATTATTATTATTATTATTATTATTATTTTCAGCCATAAGCGATTGGCAGATTTTATTCTCAGTGTCACGTTTCAACTGTTAACCTGTGCAAGAGCCAGTTTTATCAGCTTATTAAAAACATTATTTTTACCGCTTGGTTTATTTCTCTGGAGTTCTACAGTGCTGTCATTTCCTGGTCTGTGAAGGACCTGGGGTTGGATTCTGTGAGGGACCTGGGGTTGGATTCTGTGAAGGACCTGGAGTGGATTCTGTGAAGGACCTGGGGTTGGATTCTGTGAAGGACCTGGGGGTGGATTCTGTGAAGGACCTGGGGGTGGATTCTGTGAAGGACCTGGGGTTGGATTCTGTGAAGGCAGTAGCTGAGCCGTCCAAAAACAGAGGTCTCAGGCAAGCCCCCCCTGCCCTGGTCTTGCCCCGGGGCAGTGCTGGGGGTGTGGGGGGGGGGGGGCGGGGGTTGGCGAATGGGTGGGTTCTGTCCACAGCGGCCCAGCTTTACCGTGTCCCACAGCCACCATGCCACCGCTTTGGGAATCTGCTGGCACATCTGTGGCATCAGGGGGCCGCAGTTTGCAAACACCGACCGGGCCCGAGACCCCAGTCTTTGGGCGGCTCGGCTCCTGCCTGACAGTCCCAGCGGCTCCCTCTCATCACAGCTGGGCTCTGACAGCCCTCCTGGAGCTCAGCGGCAGCGCTGCAAACATGGCGCCCGGGCGGACATGAGTTCCACGTCGCCGCGCAGAGACTTCCCTCCCGCTCAACTTCCTTCGATTAAACTCCGGCGCACTCTCCTGCTCCACTCACCTCTCCGCGCCGGCTTGTTCGGTGAGGCCGGCAGTTGTTTCTATGGAGATAAGTAGCTTTCTTCAGGGGAATAAAGGGCTGTCACACACACACACACACACACACACATGCACACACACACACACACACACACACAGACACACATACACGCACGCACACGCACACACACACACACAGACTGCGGTGACAGTGATTAATGTCCAGTCAGAAAAAAAAAGCGCGTTGAAAAGAAAACTCGGGGCCCGTCCACCACAGCCAAACCAACAGAGACTGCCCTGCCGTGGAGGTTAAACACCGCTCAGGCTACTGTTTACGTTTCACTGCTTGCGGAAAGGGCAGTGCTCTTTACGACGGGAGTTTTAAATCACTGCATCGCGTGATTCTCATTGGCTGGTCTTGCTAACTGCTCTTGTTATTCTTTCACTGTTTCCATTCATAAATATTCAACCAAAAAAAAAATGCTGAGAATGCTGCATTTAGAAACTTGATATTTTGCTAAGGCGAGGCACATTTTCCTTGGGAAAAAATCTCCAACAGAATCTCAGTGTGGGCTCAATGTGGGTTTGCCTCTATGCACAGTAGCTCAGTGTTCCTGTGTGTGCCCCAGTGTACCTGAGCGTTCCTGCACACAAGCTGCCTCTGTGGTACCTGTGCAGGGCAGCAGCTCGGAATTCTCCAGTCCAGGACAAAATATATTTTGTAACACATTAAAAATAGTTACATGCCATATCCTGGGACCCCGCCTCGGGCCTGGATCCAGAACAGAGTGTCCCAGTTACACCCCCCCCCCCCCCCCGGATCTGCAGCCCAGGACCTATGCATTCTTCTTTATGTGTCTGTGTTCGCCTGCATGCTTTTATAGCCCAAAAATGTGCTGCAGAATTCCGACACACATTAAAATGTTCAGTGTGAATTCAACTCCAACAAAGTCCAGTGGGGACAAGGTACCTCTGTGGACCCAATGCAGTGCTTTCCTGCGCGTCTGCATGCTTTGTGTCTGTGTGCCTTTTCCAGCCCAGAATGCACCACTTCTCTCTCTGCTTGTAGCAGGCAAAACTGGTAGAGCGTTTCCTCCCCCCCCCCCCCCCGAGTCCCCAGCGTGCCTCGGAGAGAGGAAGCCTCTTCCCAGGGTGCACTGAGGCGAGATCGGCGGCGAATCACTTATGCAGGCGGTTAGCATGCAAGGCGGGAGGAGCCTGCCGGCGTCTTAACGAGCGAAGAGTTCCGGCGCACGGCGCCCGCGGCAACGCGTCTGCCTGTCAGAGATAGCGGCGGACTTCCATTTCCTGTTCCGAAGCGCGGCTTCCTTACCTAGGAATTAAGGGGCGAGGGATGGGGGGGATGGGGGGTGGGGGGAGGGGGGTTAACGAGTGGGGTAGTGCTCCGTTGATTAACACTGGGGATGGGTAACTTTTTTCCGGAAAGTGATAACTGCAAATTTCCATGTATGAAATGAATAATCCCCCCCCCCCCCCCCCCCGGTTTCCGGGGGAATGGAATTCAGGGCCATGCTGCAGACGGACGGCTGTGCTTTTTCAGGCTCCGCTTTAATTAGCCGAAACCGCCGAGGCTGCGCGGGCTTTTAACCGCTTCCCTTCTCCCGCTACCTGACCGCCGTGGCCCCCAAATTAAATCCTTCACTGTAAGACTCGGCGTGTCCATGTCCTCCTGTAGTCCCTCTTCCACTTCCACATCTGGGTAATGCCCCCCCCCCCCCCACACACACACACACACACACACACACACACACACTTCCAGGTAATGCCTCATCGCTGTTTTATGAAAAGGGAGGCTGTGTGGGATTTTAGGGGTGTGTGCTCGCCCCTCCTCACCCCCCCTTCCTCTTACCCCCCCCCCCCCTCCACATAAACACACACACACACACACTCATTCAGGTAATGCCTCATTACTGCTTTATGAAAAGGGAGCCTGTGTGGGATTTTGAGGTGTGTCTTGGCCCCGCCCTCCCCTCCCCCCACAGGAGGCTGTCCCAAACAATGATGTCCTCTCTCTCTTTCGGACCTGCGGTTCTCAAACCTGTAGACCTGCCCGGGTTCGAGTTACCGCAGATGTGGTTTAAACAGGACGCCGAAGGAGGGGATGGAAATTTAGGGGGGGGGCGGCTGCGGTGGTCCCTCTCACAGACTCACCGATTCTCGCAGGGAACCCCTCCAGCATGACGCAGGGTGCGGCTTCTGCCCCAAGGGGAGGGTAGAGTCCCCTCAACACCTCCGGCGAAGGAGAGCCGGACAGTGGGCTGCCTGTCTGCACCAGGTCAGCCAAATGTTTGAAGAATTAAAGCAAATATTTCTGCGCACAATGAGGCGCTGTGCGCTGGACAAGGCCCCCATTGATGCCCGACGAGGGGGTGGGGGGAGAGAGGGAGGGGGTGGGTGGGGTGGGAGGGGGTGGACCGCGGTGGAGAAACGCTTTGGAGAAAAAAGGTGCGTCCGGCAGCGTCGGCAACCCCCGCGGCAACAAAGGAGCCCCAGTGCTCGCACGGAGACGCAGCTGCGCTGAAACGGAGCCCGTTAGCCGCCGCTCTGGACCGCGGCGAAGACAGCGGGGAAGATGCAGTCAGAGTGACAAGGTCCACTGGCTCTGTGTGAGCCCGTTAGCGCTCCACTGGCTCTGTGTGAGCCCGTTAGCGCCCCACTGGCTCTGTGTGAATCCGTTAGCGCTCCACTGGCTCTGTGTGAATCCGTTAGCGCCCCACTGGCTCTGTGTGAATCCGTTAGCGCTCCACTGGCTCTGTGTGAGCCCGTTAGCGCTCCACTGACTCTGTGTGAGCCCGTTAGCGCTCCACTGGCTCTGTGTGAATTTGTTAGCGCCCCACTGACTCTGTGTGAATCTGTTAGCGCCCCACTGGCTCTGTGTGAGCCCGTTAGCGCCCCACTGGCTCTGTGTGAATCTGTTAGCGCCCCACTGGCTCTGTGTGAATCCGTTAGCGCTCCACTGGCTCTGTGTGAGCCCGTTAGCGCTCCACTGGCTCTGTGTGAATCCGTTAGCTGTGAGCCTGTTAGCGCCCCACTGGCTCTGTGTGAATCCGTTAGCGCCCCACTGGCTCTGTGTGAGCCCGTTAGCGCCCCACTGGCTCTGTGTGAGCCCGTTAGCACCCCACTGGCTCTGTGTGAATCCGTTAGCGCCCCACTGGCTCTGTGTGAATCCGTTAGCTGTGAATCCGTTAGCGCTCCACTGGCTCTGTGTGAATCCTGGTCATGTGATTAGCATAAGAAAACAGCCACGAACAAGTACAGATAAGAAGAAAAATGATGAATGCCGAAACGTTCTTGCTCACAGTTTATGATCAAATGTGATCGTGCGCATGTTTCGTGAATGAGGCCCAGTGTTTAAGGCCAGGCCTGGTGCAGTATTTGGATAGTCTCTGTTTTGTAGGTAAATGGAGAGTGTAGAGGGGCTGAATGGCCTACTCTTGGCACTGTGTAAATATAGCCTGCTCTCGTGGTTGTGTAACTGTGCGCTGTCATGCAGAGATTGGACTGCGGTGAAAGCGTTCGATATTAGATTAGAGTTCTGCGTTTGCGTCTCTGTCGAGCGAGACTGAAGCGTGCGTCGGCTCCGCGGCGTCTGACCGTCCCCCGCGCTGACGCGTAGCCCTCCAGAGCCGGCGGCTGTTGTCATGGTGAATTTTGGCAAACGAATGATGCGTGTTTGTTGATGACAAATCTGTAAACAGGGGATTTACAGGAGGGGACCCCCTCTCCCCCCCTCCCCCCCCCCCCCCCGAACTCGAAGCCCGAGACCGTTAATAATTGGTGTGAGCTCATGGGGAAAGAGACTTTGTTTGTCTTTTCTCCAGTCAAATACTGTGACCCCCTCCCTCCCCCTCACTCCCCCTCACTCCCCCAACTCGATTGTTGAGCTACAACAGTTACCCTGCATTCAGGGGTGGTTCAGTAATTTTTTTATTTCTTGACGTGTTTGACTGCTTCCCCGGCCTGACATTATGCTCTTATCGTGCTCTCCTGTCTGTGTCGGCTTCTTCCCAGCCAAGTTCAGCCCCTAAAGATGCGTAGCTCTTCCCTAGTAACACCCACTCTCTGTATCACCCGGGTTTGCAAGATGGCCGATTCCATTTCTGTGGTGCACGGAGTAAGCAAGAGATAAAAATGGGCTTGCAACACGTAGCTGACACCTTTTATTATTTTTCTTTATTATTTATCATCCGGGAATATTCACGTTGTGTTTATATATAGGGGCGACATAGCTCAGGAGGTAAGACCGATTGTCTGGCAGTCGGAGGGTTGCCGGTTCAAACCCCGCCCTGGCCGTGTCGAAGTGTCCTTGAGCAAGACACCTAACCCCTACCTCTAACTGCTCTGGCGAATGAGAGGCATCAATTGTAAAGCGCTTTGGATAAAAGCGCTATATAAATGCAGTCCATTTATATTTTTGACAATTCATATTCTTGCTCTTGGGGACAGCAACATCGCAGGATGTAAATCCATAATCTCCAGGTTACTAGTCCTGTTTATATGAATGTGTTTTCATTGCTGTAAGTGGGCAATCGCTCAGTGTTTTTATTGGTGTGCACATGAGAATGTGGTGCCAGTACAAAGAAAGGTTAGAACGAAGTTCCAGATCTCTCTGTGACAGAAAAATTTGGACTTTAAATTTGAGCGTGTTGATGCTGGTAATGAGTTTAAAATGCATGACTAAAACTGCAGATGTACCTGAAGTGAACCCCCACCCCACCATCAAACCTTCTGTAAATGCAGTCACCGCCTGAGATGTCAAGCTGGGTGCAAGATACTGTAGGTCCTTTTTTGCGGAATTCTGCGGAATGTTACGGAATGTCGAGGGGAATGGCTCACGTTCACGGTGATAATTCCCGATTCCTTTCCCTGTCTGAGCCTCGGGAACCGCGCGCGACCGTGCGGGAACGTCAGGCTCAAAGCTCTTCACTTCCACATCCGAGATGGCCTGTGCTGGTTAAGCCATTAGGGCATGTGGAGAAGCTCACTGTTTTAGAAAGAGAGACGTTTGTAGTGAGGGAGATGGGGGAAGTCCCTGTGACCACGGTAACTGGTCCTAGCCCCCCCTGCATGCCCCCCTCATCCCTATCCCCCTCAGCCATACTAGAAAGGTTCCATATGGAGTTTATTATTCCGCTGTGTGTTTCCAGCACCTGTGGATTACTACATGGCTCTTAACCTTGCCCAGGTATGTGGCCAGTCAGCAAGCACTCAAACCATTCCACAGAACAACATTTACACAGATGATCAGGTTCAGAGAAGACCTCACTTGTAGGGACTTTGTTTCGTCCCCCTATCGCCCGTGTCTGTGTGTCGCTGCTCTCACAGTGCAGGAGACTGAGATGACTGTGTGTCGCTGCTCTCACAGTGCAGGGGACTGAGATGACTGTGTGTTGCTGCTCTCACAGTGCAGGGGACTGAGATGACTGTGTGTCGCTGCTCTCACAGTGCAGGGGACTGAGATGACTGTGTGTCGCTGCTCTCACAGTGCAGGGGACTGAGATGACTGTGTGTCGCTGCTCTCACAGTGCAGGGGATTGAGATGACTGTGTGTCGCTGCTCTCACAGTGCAGGGGATTGAGATGACTGTGTGTCGCTGCTCTCACAGTGCAGACTGTGTGCTATTAATGGCAAACATGATGTTAATTATTTATGCTGGAATTGCAGCATTTCGTGAAGCAGTGGTGGCAAATCCGTGCAAGCACAGACACGCACACACACGAAACCATGCGCACACACACACACACACACACACACACACACACACACACGAACGCATGCACACACACACACAGACACACATGCACACACACGCACATCCGCACGCACGCACGCACACACGCACGCACACACACACACACACACCCGCACGCACACACATACACACTTCCTCCTCCTCCTCCTTCCTCTGGGTGCTCCTCCAGGATTCGTCGTGCTGAAGAGGCGTCTCAGTCACCTGTCATCTCCCTCTCTCCCCCTCAGACGGAGGCCAGGGCTGCCGCAGATTTGTCTCGGGGCGTAAACACGTGTTTGATCTTCTGTCAGCGATCGAAACCCGCCCCGCTCCGTCCCCCCGTGTTTTAATTAAGACAGCGACAGCTAAATACCCCCCACGCACACACGGGCCTGCACAAACCCACACACACACACACGGGCCTGCACAAACCCGCACACACACACACGGGCCTGCACAAACCCGCACACACACATGCGCTTACACTCCTGCACACATGCTCACACACACGCTTACACACATGCACACACACACGCTTATACACGTGCACGCACACACGCTTACACACGTGCCTGCACAAACCCGCACACGCATACACGGGCCTGCCCAAACCCGCACACACACACACGCTTACACGCGGGCCTGCACAAACCCGCACACACACACACGCTTACACACGGGCCTGCACAAACCCGCACACACACACACGCGCTTACACACGCTTACACACATGCACACACACACGCTTACACGCTTACACACATGCACACACACACGCTTACACACATGCACACACACACGCTTACACACACGCACACACACACGCTTACACACACGCACACACACACGCTTACGCACATGCACACACACACGCTTACGCACACGCACACACACACGCTTACACACATGCACACATGCTCACACACACGCTTACACACATGCACACATGCTCACACACATGCGCTTACACTCGTGCACACATGCACACACACATGCGCTTACACACATGCACACGTGCACACACACACGCTTATACACGTGCACACATGCTCACACACATGCGCTTACACTCGTGCACACATGCTCACACACATGCGCTTACACTCGTGCACACATGCACACACACATGCGCTTACACACATGCACACATGCTCACACACATGCGCTTACACTCGTGCACACATGCACACACACATGCGCTTACACACATGCACACACACATGCGCTTACACTCCTGCACACATGCTCACACACATGCTTACACGCTTACACACATGCACACACACACGCTTACACTCGTGCACACATGCTCACACACATGCGCTTACACTCGTGCACACATGCACACACATGCGCTTACACACATGCACACATGCTCACACACATGCGCTTACACTCGTGCACACATGCACACACACATGCGCTTACACACATGCTCACACACATGCGCTTACACTCGTGCACACATGCTCACACACATGCGCTTACACTCGTGCACACATGCACACACACATGCGCTTACACACATGCACACATGCTCACACACATGCGCTTACACTCGTGCACACATGCACACACACATGCGCTTACACACATGCACACACACATGCGCTTACACTCCTGCACACATGCTCACACACATGCTTACACGCTTACACACATGCACACACACACGCTTACACTCGTGCACACATGCTCACACACATGCGCTTACACTCGTGCACACATGCACACACATGCGCTTACACACATGCACACATGCTCACACACATGCGCTTACACTCGTGCACACATGCACACACACATGCGCTTACACACATGCTCACACACATGCGCTTACACTCGTGCACACATGCTCACACACATGCGCTTACACTCGTGCACACATGCACACACACATGCGCTTACACACATGCACACATGCTCACACACATGCGCTTACACTCGTGCACACATGCACACACACATGCGCTTACACACATGCACACATGCTCACACACACGCTTATACACGTGCACACATGCACACACACATGCGCTTACACACATGCACACATGCTCACACACATGCGCTTACACTCGTGCGCACATGCACACACACATGCTTACACGCTTACACACATGCACACACGCATGCGCTTACACACATGCACACATGCACACACACATGCGCTTACACACGTGCACACATGCACACACACACATGCGCTTACACGTGCACACATGCACACACACATGCGCTTACACACATGCACACATGCTCACACACATGCGCTTACACACGTGCACACATGCACACACACACGCTTACACACGTGCACACATACACACACGCATGCGCTTGCACACATGCACACACACATGCGCTTACACACGTGCACACATGCTCACACACATGCGCTTACACACGTGCACACATGCACACACACACGCTTACACACGTGCACACATACACACACGCATGCGCTTACACACATGCACACATGCACACACACATGCGCTTACACACGTGCACACATGCACACACACACATGCACACACACATGCGCTTACACACGTGCACACACATACATGCTTACACACGCACATGCACAAATTCATACATGCACAAACACACAAATTAATGAATGCATGCACACGCACACACTTACACACACACACACACACACACACACACACACACAAAATTCATACATACACAAACCCATTCACAGATTGACATACACATGCACAAACATGCTGTGTTTGGGGACTGACAGTGGTCTGCATTGCGGGAGACCAGACGCCACCCCCCCCCCCCCCCCCCCCCCCCCGCCCCCCCCCAGGCTGGGAGAGACAGCTTTCCTCCTTCCTCCTTCCTCCTGACACAATCTGGCGATGTCATCAGCGCTGGTGGGCGGGCTGTCTCCCCGTGGGAGGGGCTGGCGCTGACCGTGCGCTGGCAGGAAGTAGTGCTTCCTCCCCCTCGGCCTGGCTGACAGGACGCCATCGATCGACCAAGATCCTGGCAAGCCCACCCCCCCCAACCTCCCCCCGCCCCCGCCTAACGTTGCTCTCAGGTTGTCAATCAACTGGGCTTGTAGCCCCGCCTCCCTGCCTCTGCCTCTCTCCTTCATCAGGTGTGCTCACGCTGTTTCTCTCATCCTCTCTGCCCTTTCTTTTTTTGCACTCATTCTATCTTCTTCTTGCTCTCTCACGCCCCCTCCCCCCAACTCCTCTCCCCTTTACCATCCTCTCTCTGTCTCTCTCTCCCTCTCTCTTTCTCTCCCTCCCTACTCCCCAGAGGTGGCCCGTCTCTGTTAATCACCTGTACCTGTACCTGGAGCTGGGGGGGGGCGGGGGTGTGTCTGTAATGGCGACTGTTTGTAATTTTAATGCCAGCGTGTGGATCCTTCCCAGAATTCCACACCGAGCGCTTCTGCCTTTCTCTCTCGCTGCACAGGGATTGAGCGGATCGGAAAAGAGGAAATTCGGATCGGAAATCCGTGTTGTTCCATGCAGCTACACTCCTTCTTGTTTTCTTAAAATGATTTTCTAATCCACGCTGGTGTTTTACTGGTAATTTCCTCTATTTGAGTGTGTGTGTAGTGATTGCAGTGTGAATATTCGTTGATTGTCTTTATTATGGCTATTGCCTGTTGCTTGATTAGGATCTTCACCTTCAAGGGTAGTATAAGCACAAGGACATCAGAGCAGTTGTGTTGCCATGCCACTTCCTGATTTCCCAAGATGCTCGGGGGTGCCATTGCGAGCATCTTGGAAAATCTGCGTACATTTCTCCGGTGACACGAAGTCTCCCTTTTAAATTTGCACCCCCAGACCATCTTCTCCCCGTGTCTTAGAGGGGTGTTACATTACATTACATTACAGGCATTTAGCAGACGCTCTTATCCAGAGCGACGTACAACAAGTGCATTAGTTCCAGGTGCAGAGGTACAAAAGAAAGAAACATACTAGAGCATACTAACATACTGTTAGCAGGGCATAGCTGTAAAAGAGCATGTGTGATTAATAAATAATAAAATAAGACTAACCCACTCCTTGGAAGTCGCTGGCGTGGTGTTCCGGATGTGCTTGTCAGCAGTTGGTTTTTGTCCGTTAGCTCTGGAACAGGACAGTGCTGTCATTCCCTCAGGCAAGTCACTGCTCCTGGGTAACTTATAAATGGGCTCCAGCATCTCTAGGATGTGTTTGTGGGGATTTTTTTGGGCTAAAATAGGGACAGCCTGGGGGATGAGAGAATGACACGTCTTTCATCCGGCCCTCAGGAAACGGTTGGAGGAAGTTTCCCGCCGAAAGTTTAGACGCTTTGTTTGCTCTCCGTCACAGCTGCCGCTCGTGAGGGTCGGTTCGGTCGAACGGGGATTTCTGTGAGCCGGAGGGGGGGGGGGGGGGGGGGGCTGTTCTCTGATGAGGTTTCTGTCCTTGGAGGGAGGAGTGGGGGGGGGGGGGGGGCTTGGGGGCCGTCGATGTGGACTGTCGAACATGGCTAACGAAGACAAACTATCGGTTTCCTGGGGTCTTTAAAAACGACGCTCAACGAGGACCGTTTGTTTCCGATGGTCGGCTGGGCAGATAGGCCAAGCGATTTTTCTTCTTTTCTTTTCTTTTCTTTTCTTTCCCCCCCAAGAAATGATTTATTCTCGCCATTAAGTGCAATCAGGTCCGTTGGGGAGGACGTGTAAGTGGTCCCTTCGCGTGTTTCACTGGTGTAATTACTTATCGGATTGATATTTTATTCAGCGTCTTTGATTTTTGGCTCGTGTCTGAAACTCGAGAACGCGTTTCGACGCGTTCGCCATGAAAGAGCCTCTCTTCCTCTGGCCTGGCTGTCACAAAGCCGCTCCGTTCTCACTGAGAAAAATGTGGCAGGCGGTCCCTGCTTTGGAGTTTCAGTGAGAGCGTCTGAGAGGAGAACTGATCCTGCGAAGAGTTTGATCTTGTCTGCGTTTGATGCTTTTATCTCTGATCTTCACTAGTCATCACCAGTCACTAGTGCGCCTGGCTCTGAATCAAAAAGAGAGGAGAATCGCACAGGTGCCTATTTACTGTAAACCAGAGTGGTTTTGATTCAAAAGGTTTTATCAAGAAATCAAATTGCAAATTGAAGTGAACCACTCTCCTTCTTCAACATGCAGTATAATCAAACTCTGGGTAAAATATGATTATGAAAAGTAGCATTTTGTTTCACACATATACATTCCCTTTTATACAATGGTTTACTTTTTTCACCTGAAGCTGTCGGTCTGTTCCCCCCCCCCCCCTCCCCGGCCCCCCATGGTGATGTTTTTGCATGGCTTCTTCAGGCTCTGCCCTTTCTGAACCCAAATTAATAGCCTACTTTTGTGCATCGCTTATAATTTGAACCTGTCGCTTGACTCTGTAATTCAGGGCTAATTGCTAAGTGCTTTAATTTCAAGTGCAGTTAAGGGAGCGCTTCGCACGGAAGAATATTCAGCAATAAAGGCTCGAATAATTTAGTCAACTTTTTTTTCTTTTTTTTCTTCTCTGTCTCGCCCCCTTCCAGCCCGGAGTGGAGTTTAGCGTTGGGTTTGCGCGTAGCGAAGCTGAATGCAGCGAGGAGGGGCTCGATTCGGCGGGGAAGTTGGGCTTTTTTTCCCCCCTTTTCTCCGGTCCCTCAGACTAGCGACGGGCGGTCCGGGAGTCCAGCTTGTGGAAAGATCAACCACTTGCCCAACCTCTGATGTTGAAGTCTGATGTCTTTGGGGAGGAAAGTCTTCCTCCCCGTTGGTCTCGCTCTTCCTCATTCTGTTAGCGGCAGGCACTCGGCGTCCATTTTCCCTGACCTGGCGAAATTTTCCCTCCAAAACTTGTTTTGTCAGACGCAGATGCGGTCTTTCGCTTCTCCTGAAGAGCCAGACTCGGGGAGATAAATCGCCTGCAGCTTTATATTATATATTATATTACAGCCCTTTATTATTATTTTTTAACCCCCCGGCCCCCCCCACACCTTTCCTTACTGTCATATTGAGCAGAAAGTGAACTCCACAAACGCAGAGACATCAGCTTTTTCTGGCCCGGGAGGAGGGCAGGGGGGCCGAGGCGGGGAGGGGGGGGGGGGGGTAATCAGACATCAAACCGCGGGGCAGTGGGGGGGGGTCTGGGAGTAGAAGGTGCCTGGGTCAGTTTCTGCGTGTGATTGTACAGGGTAGGATAAGGGTAGGATAAGGGTTGCGGTGGGCTGTGGGAGAGGTAATCCCAAGTACGCGGGTGACAGGCTCTGTCTTTTTTTTTGGGGGGGGGGGGGGGCTGTGACTGTGTCTCTGACTCTGTCTGTCGTCAGTAGTCAGTAGTGGTATTTTGCGCTTCTTCCGATAGCAACAGGACAGCAAACTTGGACGTGTGAGTTACCTCCCCTCCCCCCTCCCCAGATTGGACGGAGGCCACGCATTGGCACCGCTTGGCACAGGCTCAGTGCCGTCAGGGGAGGTGGGCAAGGCTGGCATCTTCACGCCAGGCGGGAGGCTGGTCTGGGGCGAGGTGCATTTCCAGTGCCCATATGAAAACTGGCGCAGTGAAACAGCTGGGGGGGGGGGGTTAGGGTTAGGGTTGGGGGGGGGGGGAGCAGGATAACCGAGTAAAGTCCAGAATGACTCCCTTTACCCGTCCATGTTCCAGATTTTGGGGGGCGGGTGGGGTTCCAGTCTTCACTCGGTGCAGTGATCCCGCTAACCCAGTGATCCTGCTTCACGAAACAGGGCCCTGCCTGTATATCACTTATGCATTTAAAAAAAAGTTATTTTCATTTGAGAGTAGGTAGCATGAGATTGTGGATACCTAAGTAGCCAGCTAAAATGGACACGGTTGGCTTGTTTAGCCCGATAGCTAGCTAGCTAGCTGTATACCTCACAGCATATTGCCTACCTTTTGGCATTTACACTCATCATTTATGTGCAGTACAATATTCATTTTTTTCATAATACCCTTGTGGTTTTTTCCTTGTGCCGAATCACCCGGCGCAGCAGCGTCAGTCACGTACTCTCCGGCGCTGTCCCCCCCCCCACCCCCCCCACGGGTCACCCGCCGCGTCCGATGACTCCCAGACGTCCTCAGCGGGGGGGGGGGGGGGGGGGGGGGGGGGGAGAATAATTGCTGTCGCTCAAGCTGTCAGGTTCCAGGCTGCATGGAAATGAGGGAGGTGGGGTGGGAGAGGGGGTGGAGGGGAGGGGCGGAGGGGGGGGGGGGGAAGGGGAGGGGGGGTTGAGTATTCCTGGTTTAGAGTGCATTCCTCACGTCCTTTCATTCCTGTTTCTTTTTGAAGACCGGCTTTGCTGAGAATTCCAGCTTAAACCAGCCTAAACTGGTCAAGCTGGTCTAAGCTGTGTTTTGGAGACTTTTAGCTGGTCAACCAGCCTGTGCAGGCAGCTGGTCTGCCAGGTTGACCGCCAGCTTACTCTATGAGCTTAACCAGCTTTGTCCAGCTTGAGACCAGCTTTGACCTGCCACAGACCATCTGTGACCAGCTGGAAGTGTCGAAAGCACAACTTAAACCATCTTAAACAAGCTCCGAATCCCAGCTGGTATTGGCTGGAGTTTTTCTGCAGGGGTTGGTCTCCATTGCCTGCGAGAGAAAGCACATGCTGTACACCTGCAGGTTCCTGTTCGCCAGAAATACAGCGTTTGATAAATCATCAAAGCTGTGGCTGAAATTCGTTCAGAGGTCTCTGAATCAAAGCCCACCTCCACCACAGCTCTTTTGGCCCGAGGATCTGTAGCACCTGCCCACGTCTTTCTTTCTCACTTATTCACTCGCTCGCTCACTCACTCACTCACACACACTCACTCACTCACTCATACACACACTCACTCACTCACTCACACACACACTCACTCACTCACTCACACACTCACTCACTCACACACACACTCACTCACTCACTCACTCACACACACTCACTCACTCACTCACACACACACTCACTCACTCACTCACTCACTCACACACACACACTCACTCACTCACACACACACTCACTCACTCACTCACACACACACTCACTCACTCACTCACTCACACACACACTCACTCACTCACACACTCACTCACACACACACTCACTCACACACTCACTCACTCACTCACTCACTCACTCACTCACTCACTCACACACACACTCACTCACACACACACACACTCACACACACTCACTCACTCACACACACACTCACTCACTCACTCACTCACACACACACAGACTCACTCACTCACTCACTCACTCACTCACTCACTCACACACACACTCACTCACTCACTCACACACACACACTCACTCACTCACTCACTCACTCACTCACTCACTCACTCACACACACACTCACTCACTCGCTCATTCACTCACTCACTCACTCACACACTCACTAACTCACTCACACACACACACACTCACACACACTCACTCACTCACACACACACTCACTCACTCACTCACTCACTCACTCACACACACACTCACTCACTCACTCACACACACACACACTCACTCACTCACTCACTCACACACACACAGACTCACTCACTCACTCACTCACTCACTCACTCACTCACACACTCACTCACACACACACTCACTCACTCACTCACTCACTCACTCACTCACTCACACACACACTCACTCACTCACTCACTCACACACTCACTAACTCACTCACTCGCTCATTCACTAACTCACTCACTCACTCACTCACTCACTCACTCACACACACACTCATTCACTCACTCACTCACTCACTCACTCACTAACTCGCTCACTTGCTCACTCACTCGCTCACTCACACACACATTCACTCACTCACTCACACATTCACTCACTCACTCGCTAACAGAGCTGCTCCCTTAAAATAAATACAGTTCTTACTTTGACCACTAGGTGGTGAGCGAGAGAGCTTGGTTGGGCACAGACAGCCCCCTGAAAAACAGTCACATTTTTCATTTGGTTTTTTAAAATCCGTTCGATCGAACAGGTAGTGCATCTCTTTAGAGTGCCTTCTGCTTTTGAAGGATGTTTAATCGGTGTAATAATGAACAGCGGCTCTGCTGTCTGATTTTAATTATGTGGAGATGCAGTCAGTGGCCCTGTCTCAGCTCCCACTCATTCACAGATCACCATCCTTGAAGTGTGTTTGGCACATCTTCTGCAGTAGCTTCAGGTGCTAACCTGTTAGCATCTCCAACTTACACTGTGCTTTCCAAATAAAAAAAAAACATTTATTCAACATACTAGAATGCCAGGTTAGATGTAAACCAGTCCAGCCAATCCCAGCATAGCAGTTTTAAATATCTACTTGTCTCCCATTAATGGGAGTGTGTTTGTAAATTTAAACGTGTGTCTGACATTAAAACTCCTGGACCTCTGGTGTGATCCCGGCTGCAACAAAATCTGCTCCCACTGCATGCTGGGATATCATGTGAGGAACATGCAGATCCCAAAAATGGCGACGGGGGGGGAAAAAAAGCATGTTTTAACACCGTGGTACTTCAGTGAGGCACACGCAGAGAAACCGCTGCTCCTTTAAGAACTCCCTCAGTCCGGGTAACAGGTGTTTTCAGGTGGGGAAGCTCAGTGATGTCGCAAAGTAATAAAAAATGCTAAAGACCTTGGGTGCTATCCTGCTTTTATAGGCTTCTGAAAGTATACATACGGAAGCCTATAACAAGCAGGATATGTTCAATACAGTGCTGTCCGTAAGTATTTGGACGGTGCCACAAATTTAGTTGTTTTGGCTCTGTACTCCGGCACATTGGATTTGAAATGAAAGGATGAATATGAGGTTAAAGTGCAGACTGTCAATTTCCGGGTGTTTAATGCCCATATTGGGTGATCTGTGTAGGAATTACGTCATTTTTTTTAGACAGTCCTCCCTCCCCTTTTTTTAGTGAGGACTAGAACACGCGGGATGTTCAGTATATGTGTGTTTTGTGGGTGGGGTGAGGGACAGTGTGGGGCCGTCTCCACACTTTGTGTGTTCTGGCTGGACGAGAGGGCTGTTCATTAAATGGTTGAGTGTTTTTCACCAGAGCTGCACCTTAGGGCTGTCTGACGGGCCTGCATTTCAATTACCACGGAGAGAGAGGGAGAGGGATGGAGAAAGAGAGAGAGACAGAGGAGAGAGAGAGAGAGAGAGAGAGAGAGAGAGGGAGAGAGAGAAACAGAGAGACAGATTCTCCCAGGTCTGATGTAAGGGACGATGGAGAGGTGTGGTCTTATTCAACCTTGAATGAAGGGGTGGGGAAAAAAGGTGGTACCAGGATGGGCAGAGTACAGAGTTAATGAATTTAACAGTTCTGAGGCAGTTCCGCAATCTGTTCACACTTTAACTGACTCTCAAAATGCCAGAACCACGATGCAGTGCCTACCTCAGTTAGTGTGGATCTCCGACCCAGAGCTTCACTCTCTTCAGCCCCACAGATAATCTGAGCCGCACCTCGGGAGTCCCTCCTTATTTACTGCTTAATTACTCTGAGCCTTCCACTGCTGGGCTAGCTGCTGTAGGCCTGGCTTCAGTCTGATCCAGAGGGCACACACACACGCACTCACACACACACATGCACACACACACGCACTCACACACACACTCACACATACACACACACGCACGCACACACGCACGCACTCACACACGCACGCACTCACACACACGCCACACACACACACACACACACACACACGGACACACTGACACGCTCTCATGCTCTCACGCTCTCAGACGAACACACACACACACACACAAACGCACACACAGACACTCTCTCTAACGCACACACACAGACACACAGGCATGCTCTCAGACGCACACACACACTGACATGCTCTCATGCTCTCACGCACTCACACACACATGGACACACACACACACACACACGGACACGCTCTCAGACACACACACACACACGTCCACACAGTGCCTGCAGACCTAATCTTTATTGGGAGCTGCTGGTGTGGGACTTGCAGCATCTGCTGGTGAGTGTCACAAAGAGATTGAGTGAGGCATAACAAGGACATTAGAGACCACTGAGAGCCAATCGTGGGGTGGGGTGGCATCTGGGAGGTCATTCACAGTAATCCTCAAATTCCTCAGCATCACCCCTCCCCCCACCCTTCCCTCCAACACACGAAAGGAGGGTCGCATCACGTCTCCCATGATGCACTGCAAAAGAAGTGGCTTTGCGAACCAGGTGTTTCTGCACTGGAGGTCTGAGTGACGCGATATAAGGAGCGAGAGCACGTTAGCATGTTAGCTCTGTGAGGGACACGCTCGGGTATACGGAGCGAGAGCACGTTAGCACGTTAGCTCTGTGAGGGACACGCTCGGGTATACGGAGCGAGAGCACGTTAGCACGTTAGCTCTGTGAGGGGCATGCTCGGGTATACGGAGCGAGAGCACGTTAGCGCTGTGAGGGGCATGCTCGGGTATACGGAGCGAGAGCACGTTAGCACGTTAGCGCTGTGAGGGGCATGCTCGGGTATACGGAGCGAGAGCACGTTAGCGCTGTGAGGGGCATGCTCGGGTATACGGAGCGAGAGCACGTTAGCGCTGTGAGGGGCATGCTCGGGTATACGGAGCGAGAGCACGTTAGCACGTTAGCGCTGTGAGGGGCATGCTCGGGTATACGGAGCGAGAGCACGTTAGCACGTTAGTGCTGTGAGGGGCATTCTCGGGTATACGGAGCGAGAGCACGTTAG
>CM077286.1:1694891-1712861 GCA_039654925.1 Anguilla pacifica
TAAAAATGAGCCCCTCGCCTTGCGTTTCATTCCCCTCGAGGAAGATTAGCCGTCTCCAAAACGAAGAGGTGAGGGGATGGGGATAGTCTCACATACTCCTGCAGGACATGGGTGGTTTAAATCTGCAGGACATGTGTGGGGTAAATCTGCAGGACATGGGTGTTCAATCTGCAGGACATGGGTGGGTTAAATCTCCAGGACATGGGTGGGTTTAAATCTGCAGGACATGGGTGGGTTAAATCTCCAGGACATGGTTGGGTTAAATCTGCAGGACATGGTGGGTAAATCTCCAGGACATGGGTGGGTTAAATCTCCAGGACATGGGTGGGTTAAATCTGTAGGACATGGGTGGTTAAATCTCCAGGACATGGGTGGGTTAAATCTGCAGGACATGGGTGGGTAAATCTGCAGGACATGGGTGGGTTAAATCTGCAGGACATGGGTGGGGTAAATCTCCAGGACATGGGTGGGTTAAATCTCCAGGACATGGGTGGGTTAAATCTGCAGGACATGGGTGGGGTAAATCTCCAGGGACATGGGTGGGTTAAATCTCCAGGACATGGGTGGGTTAAATCTGTAGGACATGGGTGGGTTAAATCTCAGGACATGGGTGGGTTAAATCTGCAGGACATGGGTGGGTTAAATCTGCAGGACATGGGTGGGTTAAATCTGCAGGACATGGGTGGGTTAAATCTGCAGGACATGGGTAGGTTAAATCTCCAGGACATGGGTGGGGTTAAATCTCCAGGACATGGGTGGGGTAAATTCCCAGGACATGGGTGGGTTAAATCTGCAGGACATGGGTGGGTTAAATCTGCAGACATGGGTGGGTTAATCTCCAGGCCATGGGTGGGTTAAATCTGCAGGACATGGGTGGGGTTAAATCTGCAGGACATGGGTGGTTAAATCTCCAGGAACCTGGGTGGGGTAAATCTGCAGGACATGGGTGGGGTAAATCTGCAGGACATGGGTGGGGTAAATCTGCAGGACATGGGTGGGTTAAATCTCCAGGACACGGGTGGGGTAAATCTCCAGGACATGGGTGGTTAAATCTGGTGCGCTCGGGGACTGATGTAATCACCGAACGATGCTCTAATAAAACAGCTGTCAGAGAACGACTTGGCCGCTGGGAAGCAGGGGAATGAAAGTGACTCTAATCGAAAGAGAGGAGCGTGTGTGCGTGCGCCGGTGGTGCGTTTGTGTGTGTGTGTGTGTGTGTGTGTGTGTGTGTGTGTGTGTGTGTGTGTGTGCAGACAGTCCTCTGCAAGTCACCCGGCTCTGTTATGCTCCCGAGAGGAGAGGAGACAGAGGCGGAGCTATGGAGTGGGCGGAGCCACGGCGGAGGCGGGGCCATGGCAGAGGCGGAGCCATGGCCATTGCTTCTTTTAAGGAGGGGGCTCCAGCCTGTACAGGGCACTCTGAGTGCCTGAACTTGATGTGGCGCTGTATTTGCGTCCTTTTTAAATACATCTTCAGACAGATTGCCCTTAACGGAGTGGGGCTGCAGTGTAGTATAATGGTTGGGGAACTGGCCTAGCAAACCAAATGGTTGCAGGTTCAATTTCCAGCTGGGACACTGCTGTTGTACCCTTGAGCAAGGTACATAACCTGCATTGCTTCAGTAATATATCCAGCTGTGTAAGTACATACTGTGGAAAAAAATGCAGAAAGCTCCTTTTAGAGTGTGATAAATGCCCACACTGGCAGGGATTGGCTCCAATGTGGTTTTGCACAGCTATAGCTCTGAAGTTGCATACTCTGAATGCGATTGGACCAAACTTACGGTGCAGTATGGAGAGTGTTAGCGCAATGAGAAATGCCATCGTAGCAGTCAAACACAAACTCGCCATCTCTCTCTTTCATCTTCTCTTTAAATGAAATGTTTCCCTGAGTACACTGTCTCATAAATAGTTCATTTTCAAATCTACGAAGGTCATTTAATAATTCTGTACTGAAGCACTTCAAATATGTGCAAGTAATTTTGCTTTGATGTACTGCAAAAAAAAAAAAAAAAAACAGTTACTGGTGGTGAAGATTTCTCATTTTGCAAAGGCTGGTGTTCTTATTAATAAATCGGTAATCATATTATTATGTTCTCAACCATGAGATTTTTTTTCCTCAACCTAGAAAAAATATGAGTATCGATCAGACTCGAGGTATTTCTTTTAAATGCATCGGGAAAAACAATACAGAGCTACATAAGAAATAATTCTTTTAAATATGTTTTTAAATTGTTGATATCTGAAAGCTAAAGCCAGAGACAGTAGAGCTGTAACGACTGACGGCCTGGTTTAAAAGCAGCCAATGGGGGTTCAGAAATCTGCCCCCTGGTTTTTCTAGAACTTCCGCTGTTCCGCCCCCTGCAGAGATATAGGTGCTCAAACTTGTTGCCACACGTGACCCCCCCCCCCCCCTCCCAAATCCCGCTCCTGACCTCAGGACCCGTACCAGTGCGCAGAGCCCAGTGGAGAAGCTAGCCGAGCAGGCTTCATTAGTGCGGGATGTTGAGAGAGCGCTCGAGAGCTCCGGGCTCCACAGGACGTGTGGGAAACAGGGACCCTGACTTCAAAAACGCTGTCAGTTGCTTTCATAATCCCGTGTAGCCACCTCTTAATCACTTAGGAAGGATTAGGAAAGCCCCATCAATCTTTTTTCTTTTCTTTTCTTTTTTTTTTATTATACCTAATTACAGAATTGGCCTCTTCTGTACCGAGTACATCTCGCGCTGGAGAGAAGCCAGGGAGCGATGGTTCCTTCCGCCTTCTCCTCTCTCTTCCTGTCGGGAGACAATGAAAGGAAGCGGTTTGGGAACAAAGACTTATCGTTATGAATTTTTAATAAAGCAATGAAGATGCCATCAAAATAAATCACAGCCTATTAAAGAAGCAAAAAAGCCAATTAAAATGGAAAGGTGATTGTCGGATTTATTTATTTTTTGTGCCGTGCCACGTCTCCACCTCCTACGCCACACACACACGCACACAATCACTCACACACACGCGCACACACACACACACAATCACTCACACACACACACACACACACACAATAGGTTTTGATTAACACCGCTTGGAAACAGTTAATTATTTCCATCAGGAGTGCAGGCTTTGGAAATTGCATTTACATGCGCACTGTTGGAGCACCTTTGTGTAACTCGCCCCCCAAGATTAAAGTGCTAATTTATACTGAAGGTGATGAAAGAGACGCGCAATCGCTCATGGTGAATAACCCTCCATTAAGGTAACATTAAGGCGCGCAGGTGGACGTTTTTAGAGCACGCACAGCCTATTTTATGGCTTTGTTTCTTGTGGAAGTGAGCGTGAGCTATGTTTACAATCTGTTTTTTTTCCCCAGTGTTTAGGTTTTTTAAATTTTTTTTTTTTTTAGACACGGATGGAAATGGTATCTCTCTGAGACATGGAGAAATAAGCTAGCGGTGTGCTAGCTAGGCCAACTTTTAACCAGAAAGTTACTGCCTCGGGAAGCCACTGTGATTCAGTGATTACTCTGAATTGCACCAGTAAAATGTCCAGGTGTATGAATGGGGGAGGAAAAAGGAAAACATATGGCCTGGACATCTGATAAACATATAAACAAATAAATAAACCGTATGTTTCCAATGATCATAAATACCAAAGTGGACAGTCAGCAGGTGCCAGATCTTAGTTGTCTGTGCCAGTCTGCCCTTACCTGTTTAAATCTCCTCATTAGTGGAGTAGGGGCTAGGCATGCCCTGGCTTTGCGCATTTCAGTTTTTAGTTGGTCTGGAATCCTCATTTTTTAAATGTATTGTTCTAGCCTTTGATTGCTTGTTCTCCCTCTCTCTGCTTTTTATTCTTCGCACTTAAAATTATTTTTGTTAGTCCACAAAGTACTGATACCGCTGCGGCACTTCATCATGTTCAAGGTTTACTTCAATTAAGCTGCTCAGCAACAAAAAAAAAGGCCTTATTAGCTTTGCTCACTTATGTCAGAGTGAAGTCAAAACAGAAACGAGGTCAGTCCTCGGCCTGACAATTTATTAGCGCACAATAACTTTGAAGAGCTTCATTAATGCGGATTAAAGCCTCGGGAGAGCTTTGAAGAATTCTGTTCTCAAATCCCGGGGGCTGCTTTGTGTTTATGAATGACACTCGAGTCACCGCGCTCGTCGGTGCCGCTGTAGATTTCTGTCATGCGCAGATTGCGTTTTGAGAGGTTGTTGCGCATCCTTACGAAATCTGCTGACGTCGTTTCTGATGGATGGATGCTGCAAGCCGGCTGCAAAAACCATAGTTAATAAAGATATAGTGGGTGGCTCTCCGGGCCTTGGCGATGTGCTTAGCAATCAGCCTCTTTGCGGTGTGTGGGCATAATCAGCCGTAGCGAGGGTTGCGGAGCAGCATCGCCCTGCTGCAGAATGTTAATGTGACACTGAAGACGGCGGACAGACACATCAGGGCGCGCCCTCCTTGCGTTCCCTTCATGAGAACCGAATTGGCTAAATTAAAAAGTGTCTATCACAGCTCTGCCTTGTTATTCTGCACTGTACGAGTGTGCAGGCTCCGTGACTTCTGTTCAAAATGAGAGGACGTTTTCAACAACAAACAACCCCATGAGATCCGTGTCATCAATATTTAATGAAAAACTACAACCATTGATCATTTTTTAAAAAGTGTTTTGTACCCTTGTTATCTTTTTCTTAAAAAGCCCTGGAGGTTTTAGCATACATCGTTTCTATTCCCTCGACGCTGCATTCTGTAATCGGTAATTGTTGCGCGTAATATCCCCCCAGTGTCAATTGCGCTCGCGATGCTCGCGGCCATCAGTTATGTCCTTGATGAAATTGAACTTCATCTTCACGCGACTAGTTTCATGACTCTGGAAAATAACGAGACTGTGGCAAATAACATGCCTTGAAAAAAAAATGAAAAAAAAAGCAAGCCATTTTTGACTTCCGAACCGGTAAGCTCGCCTGTCGTCTACCAGGCTATGTAAGCAGCTATTACAGCTGTTGTTCTCATTTAATTTCCAATTTTTCTGGCATGAAGCCTGGGTCGTGCTCTGAAGAATCGGTAACAAGAAATCTTGTTGCAATGCCACACGGCAATTAAAATGAGGAGCAGATGCTATTCCAGTTATTGTGAAATGAATTAAATATTGTCATGCGCAATTGCGAGCAACCTAGAACTGTTGAATTGAAATGTACCCTGGGACATTACAACGCACTCCTTACCGCCCCTCGTGCTAAATATTATGTTATTGCAGGCCAGTACTAAAAAGTATGTATTGGTTTTTCTTGCCTGCCTGCCAGTCCCATTTATACTTACACTATATTTGCGTGCAGATACCAAACTGCGCTGCCATCCGTGAAAAGATCTGTCGTCATCAAGCCCATTAAGCGGATGACGTTTAGTATCATTAGTATATCTGTCTTGCTTTACCGCACGTTACGACCCCCACTCGTGGATTCATAATTCCCTTCTTACCCGCGCAAAGACTGCTCTCCGGAGCCTCTCTCCAACGGCGTTTACAGTAGCGGCCTGTCGCAGCGGTTCGGGAGACGCAGTAAATCTTCAGACCGCGTGCATGTCGAGGCATTTGATTTTACAAGGCAATAAAAGGATACTTATACAAAAGCCACTGCCAAGAGACTGCGGGATCCCAGAATGCACTTTGCTTTAACACGATAAAATACAGAGCAGACTTAGTGGTATTACCCACCCACGAGCCGTTCTCTTGTATAGTATCTGGATTTTGACAGCACGAAGCCGAAAGTCAAGAGCCATAACTGTATCTTTGTGTCGGGCGGTTTGTAATTAACCAGCGCTCTGTAAAAGACATGTCAGCGGCTTCTGGATGTTCTGACGGGAACCGCCCCAATCGACATCCCTTATCGGCTCAGCTAGACTTTAACTTAAGCGCCATTAGCCCCGGTATTTTTAGAGATGTGAAGAAATTGCATTCGTGTTTGAAAATGCTTCCAGTTTCCTCTGCAGAAAGGCAGTATTTAAAAGAAAAAACGGATCCAGGTGACTAAAATAGCCTTCTTGAGGGGGAATAAATTGACTATGTTTTTTTGTTCTTGCCTCCGAATCTTTGTCAGCATTTCATTCGTTTGCTTTTGCGGTTTCAGTTTTCAGTTTTTCTTGCTCGGAGCAGGAAACTCTGTTACTCCGTTTCTAATCGGGCGCTTGTGTCGGTTTCTTCTATGTGCGCGTGCAGCGGAGTAATTCCTTTAATGCCGAGGATGACACGCTCCTGCTCTGGGGGGGGGGCACCCATGCTGCTCATGTTACTGCTCTGGGGACCGCGTGCTGCCCCTGCTCTGGGGTGGGGGGGGGGGGGCACGCACGCTGTGCCTGCTCCTGCTCTGGGAGGGGGGGCATGCACGCTGCTCCTGCTCCTGCTCCTGCTCTGGGGGGGGGGGGGGGCATGCACGCTGCTCCTGCTCCTGCTCCTGCTCTGGAGGGGGGGGCATGCATGCTGCTCCTACTCCTGCTCCTGCTCTGGAGGGGGGGGCCCGCAGGCTGCTCCTGCTCGGGGGGGGGGGGGGGGGGGGGGCGCGCAGGCTGCTCCTGCTCTGGGGGGGGGGCACGCAGGCTGCTCCTGCTCTGGGGGGGGGGGGGGGGCACGCAGGCTGCTCCTGCTCGGGGGAGGAGGGGGGCCCGCAGGCTGCTCCTGCTGAGTGGGTGGCGGGGTGGGAATGCTGGTGTGGGAATGGAGCCGGGACTGTGGCAGATTGGACTGCATATTCATGGCTCAGCGGAGACGCGTTATCCCACGGCAAGGATGGCGGAGGGAGGTGTGCGTGGGCCTACTGCAGTGGCCTACATAGGGCCCAGACGAGCAGGCCCACCCCCCCCCCCCTCCCCAGCGCAGGAGGACAGCTGCCCTAAACTGTAAAAATGTGTGAGAACGTTTCCAAGAACATTTAGGCATTCGTCTTTTTGTTTTCTTCTTATCCGTGTTTGCTCACGGCCGTTTCCTTATGCTCATCACATGAACCGGATTGTGCATAAAATTTACAGACAGTCAGCATTCATCATCTCATACACCTGGGATATGCTCAAAAAAACAAAGGTCTGCACGTGTGTCATGGATCCCATATTGTTTGTTTTTCTCTGGAATATTTTTAAGAACAAAAGTAAGAATAATTCAAGAAAAGGTTAAATAGAGGTTAAAAGAAGATTCAGCGAGAACCGAAAATTTCAACATTTGCCTGAGATTTTGAAGGAATGGTTCGGAAAAACCGGAGGAGTAGCGTTAGGTTGCTGGCATTATCCACATTTACCAAGGTAGAACCGGTGTTACACAAATGTCTTTAGCGCTATTTATTCCTGTTACTTAGTTCTGACATTCTGTTGATGAATGAACCCCCATCAACTCGCTCACTGCCAAAACGGTGCGAAGCGTTGTGTGAATTAAATGCATCTGTTTGTGAATACACCATCTTTTTTCTTTTTCTTTTTTTTTTTTGCATTGAAACATCTTTGCGTTAGGAGACAATGAGAAAATGATTTCATATTATTACCCCTTGACATGTATGTGATTTATTTTCCCATAAATCTCTCTTAGCTGTTTCCCAAAAACACAAACACCCTCTCCTGCATTGTACAGGTTTTAAACCCGCTCTCCAGGTAGAATGTGACACCAAATCATGGAACACTTTTACCTGCAAGTGCAAAGGGCGTATGACAGTCTTCAAAATGTGACTCTGGGGAGATTGATTTCAAGCTTGGAATAAAAAATAACTTCAATGCCAAGGCATGGCAGCCGCCGCGGTGAGAGAGAGACTGGTGGCCTGTGATGGATAGCAGACGGGCGAGCTTCACCGGAGGGCGGATATCACTGCTGGGTTATTTCTATCGAGGGTCCCGGCTAAGACGTCTTCCAGAATTGGCACGGGCGATTACTCCCGCTGAGCCAGCGCAGGAAATTAAGTTTTTAAGATTTTAAATGCAACGCACCAATCGCGGCAGGTGGGGGGGGGGCGGGGCAGCAACGGCGGCTCGGTGAATCCGCGGGACGTCCAGCGCGGGAGACCCCTCGGACCGCTCCCGCTGCCCGGAACAGCGCATTTAAACACCGCCGCGAAACTTTGCGGGAAACGCTGGATTCCAGGATTCCTCTGGCCGGTGTCCCGATGTGCAGCCAGTGATTGGGGGGGGTTTTGGGGGCGGGGCTGAGAACGCCGGGGTCCAGCGGAGAGCGACGGGGCGGTCTCTTCAGCGCGGAGCTCCTCTTCCTCGCCAGACGTTACTTCACCCCTTTTCCCATCCGTTGTCAGTTTATCCCAGACGAGCGTGCACGTGATGGAGCTGGTCTGTGTGGCCGTGCACGTGATGGAGCTGGTCTGTGTGGCCGTGTACGTGATGGAGCTGGTCTGTGTGGCCGTGTACGTGATGGAGCTGGTCTGTGTGGCCGTGTACGTGATGGAGCTGGTCTTTGTGGCCGTGTACGTGATGGAGCTGGTCTTTGTGGCCGTGTACGTGATGGAGCTGGTCTGTGTGGCCGTGCACGTGATGGAGCTGGTCTGTGTGGCCGTGTACGTGATGGAGCTGGTCTGTGTGGCCGTGCACGTGATGGAGCTGGTCTGTGTGGCCGTGTACGTGATGGAGCTGGTCTGTGTGGCCGTGTACGTGATGGAGCTGGTCTGTGTGGCCGTGTACGTGATGGAGCTGGTCTGTGTGGCCGTGTACGTGATGGAGCTGGTCTGTGTGGCCGTGTACGTGATGGAGCTGGTCTGTGTGGCCGTGTACGTGATGGAGCTGGTCTGTGTGGCCGTGTACGTGATGGAGCTGGTCTGTGTGGCCGTGTACGTGATGGAGCTGGTCTGTGTGGCCGTGTACGTGATGGAGCTGGTCTGTGTGGCCGTGCACGTGATGGAGCTGGTCTGTGTGGCCGTGTACGTGATGGAGCTGGTCTGTGTGGCCGTGTACGTGATGGAGCTGGTCTGTGTGGCCGTGCACGTGATGGAGCTGGTCTGTGTGGCCGTGCACGTGATGGAGCTGGTCTGTGTGGCCGTGTATGTGATGGAGCTGGTCTGTGTGGCTGTGTACGTGATGGAGCTGGTCTGTGTGGCCGACAGCAACAGATTAATGCCTTTTAAACGGCCATTTAAACAGAACAAAGGCTCAGCCGCGAACGCCTTTCGGATTGTGCGTGGAAATATTAAAAAGTTTTTTCTCTCTCTCTCTGTAGCTGGCAGTGAGTGATGAATGCTTTCAGCTCAAATTCAATAAGGGCGCGGGAAGAGGCTGGCTGGGGGGGGGGGGGATAGTGCCGCTGTGTCATGGCTGGCCACCGCGCGGATCCAAATTGCCCGTCAGGTTCTTCAGCAGCCGCTGCTCTGGCTGGGGTGCGGGTGGACGAGATTGCGGTGCTTTGTTGAAATGCCTCCCACCTGCCAACGCCCTGCCGACGCCCTGCCGATTAGGCAGCACTAAATGGATGGCTCCATACAGGACTCCAGCAGCACGGCTATGAAGTGCTTTTTTTAAAGAAAAGAAAAATAGAAATGAAAAAAAAATACTCGAGAAGTTCAATTTGTGTGAATCTGGAGACCACATAAGCTTTTTCTTTTTTAAATTTAGGAGCTAACACCACAGCCTTGGCTTCCCCTCGAGGAGCTAACACCACGGCAAACTTTGCCTCGATTTTTCAAACCAAAAACGCACTCTGCACAAGAAAGCGGAAATGAAAGAGGAAAGGTTTGAGACATTGCTATATTTAACATAACATAACATACATAAGACAAGAACAGGCCATTCAGCCCAACACTTTTCCAAAAAAGGAAAAGTCCCTCGAAACGTTGCAGTTTAGTCCCTCACAGTCCCTCGCTGGTGGAGAAGTTAGTTGGTAGTGGTACAAGGGAAGTGTGCAAGAGCAGGTTTAATAGTGTTTGAGGCAGTAACTCACACACACACACACACGTGCAAGAGAATCAGCATGACTACTTTGTATGCTGAAGTAGTGAAGACGTGACCCATATCTGAGTGAGTGAGTGAGTGAGTGAGTGAGTGAGTGAGTGAGTGAGTGAGTGAGTGAGTGAGTGAGTGAGTGAGTGAGTGCTTCAGCTGTTCCGTTTTGTAGTGCTAATCTGATTGCAACTAATAATTAGGAAAAACAAATCGGGGAGGGGGGGGGCCTTGAGGAAACTGAAATCAGGATGCAGAAATGATCTGCTTGTGTATTAGCAGTAGATTAAAGTAGGGGGCGATATAACAGGCGGCAATGTGAATTAAAATAAGTGCCAATGAGAGGTTTGAAACCATCCTTTAATGTACAACTTTTGACTCATATAATGAGACTAATTTTGGCAGTGGGACTAAAGCTCTGTGCAGTGTGCGATCGTGGGACAGTCAGGAGAATCTAAAAGTGTCCAGCAGCAGGACGTCTGCGGTCTTTAGACAATGAAATTAACGTAAGATGCTTACGAATAGAATGCATAAATCTCCTTATCCTGAAAAGGAAGTGCTCCTGGATGTGAAGAAAGCCCTTTTCTTTGTGAGCGGTCATTGGAGTTTCTTCCCGAAATACAGCAATGATGCAGCGTCAGATTCCGGAGTTGTGACTGTGCTGGGCTGTCGTCAGCATCCCAGAAAACACGCCCCCCCCCCCCCCCCCCGGAATTTATGGAGGACAATTTATGGACCTGCAGTTACGGCAGGAATTCTAAATTTGGAAAGCAGGGAAAAAGGCCATTTTTATTTTTGTCCCTCCAGTGGGGGTATTTGCCATACGCGTGCACACGCTGGCTAATGTGGTTACAACAAAAAAATGTTGGCTCAGCTCTCCTGCTCTGTGGCCCAGATTCAAGGCAAGTGTTAGTTATTCTTCTGCAAACATAGTTTGGCAAGTGCAACCGTCGCAAAAATAACTTGCCAGACTGTCTTTTTTTTTGTGAAGGGGGGGGGGGGGGAGTAACACTTGCTTTTATTTGTAATTGTAAGTCAAATTTGATTCCAGAACCATGGTGTATGGCATTGGTACAAATGTGCCCCCCATGTCCCGGGGGAAGCTCAAACGCCCCCCCCCCCACATGCACAGCAGGACAGTTCTGATGAGCAGTGACGAGTTTAGAATGCGTTACCCCATCCTGGGTCTCCCGCCTCGGCCGCAGTGTCTCTTCCTCGTTACCACGGCACCCGTATCGCGCGGAAGCGGAGTGGAGCGGCGAGTTCCAGTCCGGGGGGGGGGGGGGGTCGTGCGATTTAAGGACATCGTTCCCTCCTCTTTTTTTTACTGCGGAGCTCAACCGTGCCACCACCGGGGGGGGGGGGGGGACCCAGGTCTTCACAGAGCCGCGGTTCCCGCCGTGGCGAGTGAACGGGCCGGGGGGTGTGACAGCCGCTGGCCTGGGGGCTGAATGGCGGCTTTGTGCTCCCGCGGTGGCGGCTAGCTCAGCCGGGCTAATTACGCAGCCCCAGCGCCACTCTGCAGCCGTCTGCGCCGAGCCACTTATTTCTCTTTATAAAATCATTTTATGAAAGCCGGAGCCGGGGAAAAGGGCCGCGGCTTGCCTGGATGTGCTTGCGTGCCGTTTACTCGTTTAGTCTTATAAGATTAAAAAATAATAATGATAAACGAGAATCGATATTTGTGTTTTTTTCTTTGCCGAACGCAAAGCGGCCTGTTAGCCGCATTCGCAGCTGACAGGGGAGGCCCGTGCTCCTCTGTGACTGGAGAAACACGCCTCTTGTCTTAACGGAATGAAGGGATTTAATCCTTTTATCTGACGTCCAGTCAGAGAGGAGGGAGGCCGCCTCACTTTCTCTGCCCAGCCCAATTACCAGACGTGTGCTTTGTTCCCCGGTTGACCTGGCGACCTCGTGCAGAAATTGGATTTATGAAATTAGTTTTCATCTTTAAAGGGCTCTTCGCTTTGGAGGCCTGCTGAATAAGGGTTATTGATTGATTGTTGATTGATTAAATTAATTTTCCTTATTTTTCCAGTCAGGTGGTTCTTGTTCTTGTTTGCATGTGTCAGCATAAATGCGAGTTTCTTTTCGGTGGAAGTGGAAGTAGGGACAGCCGGCTCCAGAGGCCAGGTGCATGCTGGGTAGTGGCCAGGTGCGTACTGGGTAGTGGCCAGGTGCATGCTGGGTAGTGGACAGGTGCATGCTGGGTAGCGGCCAGGTGCATGCTGGGCAGTGGGCAGGTGTCTTGCTGGGGGCAGGGGGGCAGGTTTTCACGCTTGGCTCTTGTGTGCCGGTTACAGGCGTGTGTAATGAGAGTGAATTTCTGCTGGGGGGGGCTTGGAGTCCCGCTGAGCCTCAGTCAGATTCGCCGTGTGAGAGAACGGTGACTCATCATCGCCCACTTCTGGAACGGGAGGAAGGAAGGGGTGGGGGTGGGGGCAATAGACGTCACTGGCAATAGACGTGACCCTCCCCACCCCATGCCCCCCCCCCCCCCATGACCCCTCGTCCGCTGAGCAGCAGGGCTGAAAGGGCGGTTTGTGACGGATTCGGGCGACGCTGCCAGGCCTGTTATTCTCACACCATCGATTTGCTCGCCCGGGACGCTTATCCCTGGCCCCTCACGTTTCGGCATGCATTCCAGCCCCAGATCGATTATTTCACTGCCTTTTATTCCAGCTGAATGACGTCTGGTTCTACAGAAAAGAAAAAAAAAAGATTACAATGAAATGGAACCAACAACACAAGGAAAGTCTGAGATAAAAGGTAAACTATGGATCGATTTTTGGACAGTTTTTTAGAAAATGACTGTGGGCCCCGCCTTTGTGTATTGTGCTGAAGAGTTCGGCTCAGGTTTTGGGCATGATTGGGATGGTCTGGCCTCAAACAAACAACCCCAGCCACTGCAGGCCATGGTCAACTGCAAATGAAGAAAACTGAGTTGATATTGCTTTGTTTTCCCGAGCTTCATGTATATCTGTGAGTGTGTGGTGTGTGTGTGTATGTGTGTGCGCGTGTGTGTGTGTATGCGCATTTGGGCACGATTTATGTCTCAGTAGGGTGTCTGTACTAATGGAATGTTGTATTGTATAATTTATTATGCATGTTTTTTTTTTTTTATAGCCCCTGTATATGGGGGCTGGATTTGATTGGATGTGTATCAGTACTCATCAGTTGGTACAAATAAGCCAATCAGAAAGAGGAAATGCTGTTTGAATGTATCCTCCCTTTGTTTGAGTTACGTCAGCACGGACGGGTCAGTTAATGGGCCCACAGACCGGATCTCTCCCCGACCTTTCTGCCGTTCGTTTCCCACGCGGTTCCAGCCAGGCGCTAATGAGGGTGCTATTCTGCGACAGGGCTGAGGGGGACTGGACCTCCGCGAGCCGTCTGGTCTGAGTGGACTCTCCACTTTCCTGCGCGGCTTTAATGGGGGCCGCGCTGGGCGGGGAACCTTCGATGAGGAGAACGTGGCGGAGAGCGGCCCGCTGAGCGTGTCTTCTTAATTAGCGATGATGTCGCCTCTCCGCCGCCGTCTGAGGGGGTGGACTGATCCGCGGAGCGTTTGGCCTTTTTAGTGAGTCACCCCCCGCCCCCCGGGTGACCTCCGTCACCCCCCCCGGAACACGGGCTTCCCCGGCGGACGCGGGCGGCTCGTTAGCGTAGCGGGGTTAGCGGGAGGGTTCCGCTCGCCGCCGACCCCTCTGCCGCCGCGGCTCTTCCTCATCCGCCAACCTCTTCCTCATCCGCCACGCCGCCGACAGCCGCCAACCCCGCCTCACGCCCGCCCATTCCCATCAGACTCTGGGCTTGCACTCACACTTTTTGCAGTGTTGCATTATGGGGTATTGTAGCGAGGGGAGCAGTACTGAGTGTTGGTGTGGCTGGGCACGGCTCATACAGGATGTGACCTCAGAGTGGTGTTCAGGCTGACCGTACATCCAGAGCCCGCTTGGGGGGGGGGGTTGACCTCTCCATCTGAGGACAGCGATTTCCCCACGCCCTGCTGGGAAACAGAGGACCCATTTATGCCCAAACCGAGTTTGTGTGTAAAGCAGACAGGGCTGTTAAAAACAAAGTTCAGTCGGGTATTACTGCAATTTGGGCTGGGGAGAACAGTGCAATTTGTGCTTCTTAATGTGTTTTCTTCCTTTTGTGGCTGTTCTGATTGGGCACATACTGTAAGACGGACCTATTGACCACTTTTTCTGCAATCAGTCTCTTTTCTTTCTCTGCTGTGAAGTTGCCCTTCTTTTTTTTTTACTCTGCTAATTGTTTTATCAGACAAGGAACTCTACAGTGGCCTCACTTTGGGTGCTGGGCCTGAAATGTGCGGTAATGTGCGCATTTAGAGTAGTGATGTCTTTAGAATGTGAATTTTGCTGCAGCTAATCGAACTGGAATTTAAAGAGTGTAGAACTGCGTGACCAGCGGGAAATCTTTCTGCTCTGAAGCCTGGGGTAGTTATAAGTGTGTAATTATCTTTCTCTGAAGACTGGGGGAGTTATAAGTGTGTAATTATCTTTCTCTGAAGACTGGCGGAGTTATAAGCATGTAATTATCTTGCTCTGAAGACTGGGGTGGTTATAAGCATGTAATTATCTTGCTCTGAAGACTGGGGTAGTTATAAGTGTGTAATTGTCTTGCTCTGAAGACTGGCGGAGTTATAAGCATGTAATTATCTTCTGAAGACTGGGGTGGTTATAAGCATGTAATTATCTTGCTCTGAAGACTGGGGTAGTTATAAGCATGTAATTATCTTGCTCTGAAGACTGGGGTAGTTATAAGTGTGTAATTATCTTGCTCTGAAGACTGGGGTAGTTATATGCATGTAATTATCTTGCTCTGAAGACTGGGGTAGTTATAAGTGTGTAATTATCTTTCTCTGAAGACTGGGGTAGTTATAAGTGTGTAGTTATCTTGCTCTGAAGACTGAGGTAGTTATAAGCATGTAATTATCTTGCTCTGAAGACTGGGGTAGTTATAAGCATGTAATTATCTTGCTCTGAAGACTGGGGTAGTTATAAGCATGTAATTATCTTGCTCTGAAGACTGGGGTAGTTATAAGCATGTAGTTATCTTGCTCTGAAGACTGGGGTAGTTATAAGCATGTAATTATCTTGCTCTGAAGACTGGGGTGGTTATAAGCATGTAGTTATCTTGCTCTGAAGACTGGGGTAGTTATAAGTGTGTAGTTATCTTGCTGTGTAGACTGGGGGAGCTGGAGGAGAGACTCCATCGCTCTGTGTAGTCAGCGGCACATGTTTACTTTTTGGCTGTTGGGTTAGAGAGCTTGACCTGTCCTCCGTTTGCACTGGATTTCCCCAGAACCCCAGAAATGCCTCATGCTTGTGTGAGGAGCTCTGTCTCCCCCCCCCCCTCCAAACCAGACACTGGCACACCACCAGCACCCCCCCCCCCACTCACCAGACGCATATGCACCCCCCACCTCCCCCCCCCCACGAGACACTGGCACACCCACCCCCCCCCCCCCCCACCAGACACTGGCGCACCCCCCCCCCTTTCCCCCGTAATCTTAGATCTCAACAATCCGGCCCATCAGACGCCAGCATGCCCCTCAGGTATGACATCACCTGTCCTGTCCGATACGGAGTTCCCCGAAGCCGTCGCGGTACGTGCGGAGTGGCGCATTCCTGAGCACGCTCATAACAGCCGGCGTCTCGCTGCGCTCCTTTTCTCTACCCTTCCCTGTGCCCCCTCACCCCCTGCCAAATCATTAGTTTTCCCCCCTATTCTATACCCCACAACTGCACCCCCAGCCCCCCTCCCCTACCCCATTGTAAAAAGACCCCATAATAACCCCCCCCCCCTCCTGAGCAGGCATTAGAGGGATTTGGTAGGGTCCAGGCATTGAGGGTAATTAGGCATGGTCAATATAACCCTGACTGAGGAGGGGGGTGTGAGTCTGGTTAGGGGGGGGAGTGTGGTGTGGAGAGAGTCAGTGGGTCAATCTGGAAACAGCAGGGGTCTATAGCAGGGAGCAGGGGGGTGAAAGGTCACTGTGGGAGCCGTGTGTGTGTGCTTGTGTGAGTGTGTCTGTGCTTGTGTGTGTGTGCGCGTGTGTGTGTGAGTGTGCGTGTGTGTGTGTGAGTGTCTGTCTGTGCTTATGTGTGAGCGTGTGTGTGTGTGCATGTGGACATGTGTTTCTGTGTGTGTGTGTGTGTGTGGATCAGTGAAAGGAAGCATGACTGTTTTTGTTTTGTATATCCATGCATGTGTGTGAGTGTGCAAAGAACTTCATCTGTTGCTCTGTGTATGTGCAAATCAGTGCATCTGTTTTTGTGTGTGTGTGTGTGTGTGTGTGTGTCTGAGGAAGTGCATTTGCTTGTTTTAGGTGTGTGTGTGTGCGCTCGTGCGCTTGGTTGGGCTTGCAGACACACCCCTCCTCCCCCCTCCTGGTTTTGGTTGGAGGAATGGGGCCCTGGCTCGATGGTCCCTCCCCCTTCCCAGAGGGCTGTGGGTGGCTTTGGGGGGTTCAGGCTCCTGAGCTCTATCAGTCTGGAGTCAGTCTGAAGGAGAACTTCACTCCTGTGTTACTCAAGAACTCGATCCCTCAGGACTGCAGGACTGCACCTCTCCCCTCTCAGGAGAACTTCTCTTCTGGATTACTCTAGAGCCTGAGCCCACAGACCTGCACCTCCTACCCTCTCAGGAGAACTTCTCTTCTGGATTACTCTAGAGCCTGATCCCACAGGACTGCAGCTCTCCCGCTCTCACACTCAGGCGCGGAGCGATTCCACCGGTAAAGCAGATGAGCTAGAGGCGGGAGCCCTCTCTGGACTTCCTGTGAGCACCTTTAGGGCAGGTAGGAGCCGGCGGTGCTGTGAGGCGTATATGAGCTGCAGCTCTGATTGGTCCGCTAAATTACCCATCTCTCAGCAAATTAAGAAAATGATGAGCATGCCAGCGCTTTTTTAAAAAAAACTTTAAAAAAACACGTTTTTCATTTATTAGCGTTTTCCAGTAGTTAACGACAAAGACGGTGTGAAAAGAAAATGGAATTTATTTGTGTATATTTCAGCGCCTCCTGATCGCATTGGGGAATTAGGTTTTGTCGGGTTTATGTTGCGGCTGCTGTTTGGACCTAATTGGTATTGTGTGCTGATATGTGCTTAATTGAACGATGCGAAGGAGCAGATGTTTGCATTCTGTCAGCGTGAGAGAGATTTGTCACTGCCTGCTCGGCTCCTAACAGGGGTGTCGGTGGCAGGTTGTTCTTCGCGTTTATGCTGCGGCGATACTAATGACAAGGATGCTACGGCATAAGGTGCGTCCCCATCAACAGATTTTCCATTAATTTAGTCGTGATTGGTCTCAATTATGAGTTTGTAAGCGTCTTGTGTGAAACCCCGAGCGATCGTCAAGGTTGCCCGCCAGTCAGTTAAACTTTTTAAAAACGCGTTCGCCCTCCTGTGAAGCCCCGCGTGAGCGGAGCGCCGGTTTAATCTGGATCTTAACGGACAGAAATCGATGCCCAGGAATGTATCAATTAGCGGCGAAATCGGCCCCTCGTTATGGACCGCCCTGCCTGCGGCCAGCGGCCCCCGGCAGACCCGGAGCAGTTTAATCAGCGTTTAATTGATCCGGGCCGAGATCCGGATGAGGAAGTCCGCTCTGAGTCGCGATTAGACCGCCTCCCCCAGAGCCCGGTGAAGAGCCGTCCGTCTCTGTGAGGTGCCGTCGATGGAGTTTGGATTAGAGTCGCCTCCTCACTGTATGGCAGTTGGCAGTTGGCAGTTGGCGGATGGGGGGGGGGATATAGGGGTCAGGGCTGAAAGGACATGCCTGTGAACTTAACGGCCTGCAGAGAGGGGTGTTCTCCTCTGGTAAACGAGTGTAGATGAAGTTTGGATTAGAGTCGCCTCCTCACTGTATGGCAGTTGGCGGTTGGGGGGGGGGGATATAGGGGTCAGGGCTGAAAGGACATGCCTGTGAACTTAACGGCCTGCGGAGAGGGGTGTTCTCCTCTGGTAAACGAGTGTAGATGGAGTTTGTGACCCTCCTCTGGCTCCGGCTCCAGCTCCGGCGACGGCTCTGCTCGGCCTGC
>CM077286.1:1712961-1717961 GCA_039654925.1 Anguilla pacifica
TGATTATGGTGGTCGGCTGTCTCATGGGTGATTAATACTGTTGTTCTTACGCCTGGCTGTGCTGCCATGGTGACATTGAGTTCTCCTGTGTGATGTTCTCTCTGCTGGTCTGTTTCTGGAGCTTTCCGCCTGATCAGGGCCCTTCAGGACGGTGAGGGTGAGGCTCTGGTTCTGGCCTATCGCTGTGCAGCTAAATTACAAACCGGCGTTGGGTAAAGCTGGACTAATGGAGACGTCTGGTATTTCAGGCCTTAATGGGCTTAGGCCTGGTGTCTCCATCGCACCACGTTCGAGACACACAGATAGAAAGGGCGATAAATCCGTAATGATGATGAAGAAGTCGAAGACACGGCTCTATTTTCAGAGTCCATGGATCTCCCGCCATCTTTGACTTGAGCCTTTGCAGTTAATTGGTTGCCGGGCAAAGGGAGAGAGATATGCATGCCTTTGAACTTCCAGTAAGTCTTTTCCCCAGGAACTGTCGTGTACTTACGAGGCCTAGTGCTTTACTCAGGGAAATGAGTTAGTTCTGGATGTTTGTTTCAGGAGATTAAATGCGTAGAAAGTGTTCAGTGGATTGTACAGTGCACGCTCTTTGTAAATTGCCTTTATGTGAACTGATTAATTAGTGTGCTCTCTTGTCCAGTTCCTGCCAGAAATATTGGCTAAATGTGGAACTGAAATGATAAGCTTCTGGCAATGTCAGTCCTGCCACTGGTGTCCGTTTCAGATGAGCTGTTAATCCAACACTTCATTAGGTTCATAAAGATCTTAAACCTGCAGTACATTTGCTCCGAACGCGACCAGTTGAACTTGGCTGGTTTTCTCCTCAGCTGGTGGCTGAGAGATTGAGTAGGTGGTGTTGATGAGGGGTGTAGGTGGTGTTGAGTGGTGTAGATGGTGCTGAGTGGTGTGGGCGGTGTTGATGAGTGTTGTTGAGTGGTGTTGAGTGGGGTAGGTGGTGTTGCTGGATGGGCGGTGCTCTGACCCTACCTGTCCCCCCCTTCTCCATACAGGTGTTTCCCTGAGGCCCACCTTGTCAGAGGAGCGGTTGGCCCACCTGCCGTCGCCATGACTACGTCACCGCGGGACATCGTCTCCCCGTCTGCGCCCGGCCTTCTGCTCTTCCTCCTCCTCCTCCTCCCCCCGACCATGTCCCAGCAGCCCCTGCTCCCCTCCACCCCCACCCCCGCCCCCACCACGGCCCCCGCCCTCAGCGGAGTGCACCCGCCGAGAGCACCCTATAGTCTCTTTCCAAGGTGAAGCCCTGCATTCCATTCACACACTGTGTTCGATCCACACATTACATTCAATCCACACATTACATTCAATCCACACATTACATTCAATCCACACATTACATTCATTTCACACATAAACATTCAGTCCAGTCCTTATATTCAGTCCACGTTATCTCCAACCTGCACATTACATTCAACCCGCACGTTACATTCAATCCACACGTTACATTCAACCCACAAATTACATTCAATCCAAACATTATATTCATCCAAACATTATGTTCTGTCCACACATTACATTCAACGCACTCATTACATTAAATCTGTACATAAACATTCAATCCACACATTACGTTCAATCCACACTGTGCAGTCATGCATTCGCTCCACAGATTACAGCCATACGTTCAACCCCAACATTACATTTAGCCCACACAGTGCGGTCCATGCATTATAGCACACCATGCATAATTGCCCTCCGCACATTGCAGACTCTGGTAGATTAGTCATTTTAACACTGCGGCCATTAATTCATAATAGGCACTTGAGCAGAAGTCATCCTTACATTACAGCCGTCTCCATTACACACAGTGAGCCATCCATTCAAGTTTTATTTCCCTCCCACCACATAGAAAAGGAATTTAGTAGCACAATTTTGCACTTCGTATGATACGTGCCCTATAATTGGATTAATGATTTACCTGTCAGGAGAACGGTGTTTTATTTGGTTTCGTTTCCCCGCTGGAGTAAGGTGTTCTTTCCTGATCCCGTGAACCTTGTGAGCGTCTGTTTGTGGGCGCGTGTCACATCCTGTGAAGCGTGGGCTTTAAGTAAAAGGCGCTGTAATCGGATACTCTCTGCCAGGATCGATTTTGATTGCGCCGCACGCGCCGTAGATCTCCTCCGCGGCGCCCTTCGACGGCGGCCCTTTCCGCTCTGTCGCGTTTTCGTCTGCGGAGAAAATATCACCTGACAAATATTTATTTAGCCGTTACTGTGAATCTATGTCTTGCGAGCTGATCCTACGCATCGATCCACGTGCGGGTAACGCACGGAAGGCTTTACTGTTTTATGACGGCACTCCTCCTTTTCATTTTCTCAGTCCGGATGTTCTGTTGCTTTTCTGGAAGATCAAGGCATCCGAGGCACCTCTACCATACCAAACAAAAATTGTATCTGATGGACCAACAGTATTCTCACCGTGCAACTAGATGATCCATCCATTATCTATACCTGCTTATCCAGGGCAAGGTCGCAGGGGTGCATTGGGCGAGAGGCAGGAATACACCCTGGACAGGCCGCCAATCTATGACAGGGCACACACACACCATTCACTCACACACTCATACCTATGGGCAATTTAAACTCTCCAGTTAACCTAGCCTGCATGTCTTTGGACTGTGGGAGGAACCCGGAGTACCCGGAGGAAACCCACGCGGACACGTGGAGAGCGTGCAAACTCCACACAGAAAGGCCCCAGGCTGAGATTCGGACCCACGACCTTCTTGCTGTGCTGCCCACTGCACCACCGTGCCACTCTGGTCTGTCCCTATGCTGTGAACCTGGCACTGTGATATTTCACAGTGTGAGATGGTGTGCGGCACGTAGCAGGGAGATGGCGTGCGGCCCTATCGCAGCGAATCTGGGGCAGATGTGGGACACTCTGCACGCAGTCGAGATTCAGACGTTTGTTTTGACTGAGGCTGTGTGAAATCCGACCTCCTCGGGATTGCTGTGCCTCTTTTTTCTTTTCTTTGTTTGTATTTTTTTTGTTTTAGAGACATGGTGCTTTTCTCGTCTCTCCGAGCGGAAGGGCTGGAGAATTGCGGGGAACGCTCGGTGGAGGGAGAGAAGGCGCTGGAGGGGGTTTCTGTGATTGGAAATCGGCTCTCTCTCGCTGCACAGCCGTGGTTCATGTGGACGTTTTCTCCCCAAGGCTGTTTGGGTTTTATGGCCACGGCCAAGTTCACCGTCATTTTCAGAAACGGTGTTTTCGCACATTCAATAACAACGGTTGGGTGAATATTAGGCAGGTTCTTTGCCCTCCAGTAGCCCCCCCCCCCCCCCACCTCCCAGTGCCATCAGAACAGCTTTACAGCACAATGAGCTCAGTTTGAGCTCATGGGTAGCACCGCTGACTGTACACCTTTCAAACCAGGGGCGTTCAACTTTCTCCGAGCCTGGGACCTCCTTTTAAAATGTTTTCCCAGATCTGTGTGGTAGTCTCTGCATATGAAGCCTGGCCAGGACCCCCTTCATTCGTGGTCTGTGGGCCCCCTGTGGAAAAGCCAAGTCCCCTTAAACCCCTATTTTACATGTTTTTCTTCTTAGCCACTCTGTAGAACTTTGAGGACAAAGAAGGTGTCCGCTGAACCTGAGCTTAGCTCCTTTGCTGCTTTGATTTGCGACTCTCCCACGGCTGAGCACTCGAGCCGCCTGAGCGTGGACTCACCTGCTGAAAGGCTGCCGGGGGGGGGGGGCATGGGGGGGGGGGGGGGGGGGGGCGGGGGGAGGGGTGTGGGGGTGGGGTTTGGGGGGGGTCCTCAGGCTCAGCTGGTTGTGAACAGGGATCAGTAGTGCCTTTGAACCTGGGGCTGAGAGGCAGCAGGTCTGTACTTCGCAGGGTGGGGTGGGGTGGGGTGGGGGGCATGTGGCCTGCCTGGTGGAGCGTGTCGGCTGCAGCTGGGTTCACTTCCTGTTGGGGGGGGGGGGGCGCGCTGGTCACCATGACGACCCACGGGCGAGCTCGCCAGGTGGTTTCTTTGCTCCGCCGTCACCCCACACTTCCTGTTCGGTATGGGTCAGAGCCCTTCCGTCTGGGAGAGAGAAATGTACCTGAACCCCCCCTTGTCCAACACCAAGCCCCCCCGCCCCTGGCTTAGTCATGAACAGCGAGGATGCTGCACATAATCAGCATTACCCACGTGTGAACACAGGCTATGAGGTTATTCAGCATGCTGGGCCTTTCAGTCTGTTAAATGTGTGTGCATGCAGGCGTGGGTCAAATACGGCTTCAGAATGCTTCCAGTTCTGGCAAAAAAGAACAGGTCCCTGTGAAGCTTGTTAGTGCCAGAATGTGCACTCTTATAAAAGAATCATTTTGTTCAGAATATTTGCTCAGAAAAAAAATAGATGTTTCTATTAAAACTTGTTGCAGAATTTTACTATTTTGTGTAGCCCTGTTACTGGAATAACGGTCATTGAGGGACAAGAACTGCTGGTTTCCCACCCTCCCTTTACCTGGTGTGTGTGTGTGTGTGTGTGTGTGTGTGTGTTTTTACCCAGGTGAGAGGACAGTGTGGCCAATCGGTGGCACTAACTGCTCCGTTAATTACCTGGGAGAAAATAAAAACCAGGGCCGGTTTTGGATTGGAGGGCCAGATTTGAGTTGCCGGGCTCTACAGGGTTAATGTGTTTGGGGGGAAAGAATGGGCTGAAATGGTTAGTGTGTGTCACAGTGGTGTTGAGCGCATTAAAGAGATTGTGTCTAATCTGCGGATCTGTGCAGGCAGAGCCTGAGTGATTACGGTGCTGTCTGGAGCCTGTCTCCGTGGCGTCGGCGGCAGAACGGGCTCCGATGCTTCAGACGCGCGCGCGAGAGTTGGGCGAGGCGGTGTCCGTGGAGACGGCGTTAAAAACGCGCTGGCGCTCCGAGGCGGGACGCCGAACCCGCCGAACATCATCCCCCGGATTATCCTGGATTAGGACCCGCCGCCAGGGGAATGGAGCTCCGCACACAGCACTGCAGCTGCGGCTCAG
>CM077286.1:1722961-1757961 GCA_039654925.1 Anguilla pacifica
ATGGGAGACGACAGCGGGGCACATGGCCACAGCTTTATCATCAGTTGAGCAATTAGCATTCGGAAGAGTTTGCCGACTCTAAAATATTCACTCCTTGGAGGGAACCCTTATTTTATTCATTCGTTTATTTATTTTTTTATTTTGCAGAAGCGAGCAGGAAGCCTGTTTTAATTGTGTCAAGGTGGGCGATTTAAAAGTTTGATTTAGGGTCCCACGATGAGGGTCCCGCAGACCCCAGCCTTTCAGCAGCTTTGGGGGCCGTTGCATTAATCCACCCCCCTGCTCCCAAATCTCTGAAAGATGCATAATCCATCATGCTAAATATCGAGCCTGAAGGCCCCTGGGTTCCTGCTCGTATTTATTCCCCCTTCTCTGCGCCTGCAGTCGGCCTGCGTGAGGTCACTGAGCTGCTGGCTGAGCGCACAAACCGCCTGTAAGCTAAGGGATGTGACTGCTGGCTCAAAAATAAATAAGTAAATAAATAAATAAATAAATAAATAAAACTTTTTAGGAAGTACGCAAGCAACTTTCACAGAAGTGCAGGCAATCTCAGCAGGCCGTCCTCTGGAGTCGTCTGAGCCTTAGGAGAATTTACAAATTGAGCCTGGTGTTTCTGTCCTCACAGCTGGGGGTGTTCTCAGGTAAAGGACGCCGCGGCCAACTGAAGTGAAATCGCAGCTGCGGCGTTGGGCGCTGGCGTGTCTGTTAGCCTTCCTCGGACTCCATTAGGGGCCCTGCGCTCTCCCCTCCTCTGCTGGAGTGCTTCAGCACTTCTCTCTGGCAGGGGAGCGCTGGGTTTTATTGGGCTGTTTAATCGGCATCGCAGCAACACTGGCCTCGTATTAATCCTCTGGAGGTGTGACTGTGTGTGTGTGTGTGTGAGTGTGTGTGTCTGTGTGAGAGTGTATGTGTGAGTATAAATGCGTGGGTTTGTGTGTGTGTGTATGTGTGAGTGTGTGTGAGTCGGTGTGTGTGGCATGTGTGTGTGTACGAGTGTGTGTGTGTGTGTGTGTGTGCAGGTGTGTATGAGTGTGTGTGAGTGGGTGTGTGTTGCGTGTGTGTGTGTGTGTGTGTGTGTAAGTGTGTGTGTGTGTGTGCGCACGTGTGTATGAGTGTGTGAGTGTGTGTGTGTGAGCGTGTGTGAGTGGGTGTGTGTGGCGTGTGTGTGTGTGTGTGTGTGGCGTGTGTGTGTGAGCGTGTGTGTGAGTGGGTGTGTGTGGCGTGTGTGTGTATGAGTGTGTGTGTGTGTGTGCACATGTGTATGAGTGTGTGAGTGTGTGTGTGTGAGCGTGTGTGTGAGTGGGTGTGTGTGGCGTGTGTGTGTGTGTGTGTGTGTGTGCGCACGTGTGTATGAGTGTGTGAGTGTGCGTGTGTTCACGTGTGTGTGAGTGTGTGTGTGGTGTGTGTGTGTGAGCGTGTGTGAGTGAGTGTGTGTGGCGTGTGTGTGTGTGTGTGTGTGTTTAAGTGTGTGTGTGTGTGTGCGCACGTGTGTATGAGTGTGTGAGTGTATGTGTGTGAGCGTGTGTGTGAGTGGGTGTGTGTGGCGTGTGTGTGTGTGCGTGTGTTTAAGTGTGTGTGTTTAAGTGTGTGTGTGTGTGTGCGCACGTGTGTATGAGTGTGTGAGTGTATGTGTGTGAGCGTGTGTGTGAGTGGGTGTGTGTGGCGTGTGTGTGTGTGTGTGTGTGTGTGTGTGAGTGGGAGTGTGTGGTGTGTATGAGTGTGTGTATGAGTGTGTGTATGAGTGTGAGTGTGTGAGGTTGAGTCCTCGTCTCTCCTGCCTCTGTCTCCTCTATTAGAATATGAACAGCTCCATTGTTCTTTCAGTTTCGACACTGGAGCTTTGATGTCTTGATCCATCTTTTAGGCGACGCTCATTATCTGCGAAATGGCCTCCCTTTTCATCTCTCCATTGTGTCCTGACATGCAGATGTAGGGTAATATTTTACCGGAATATTCTTTTATGTCTGCTTCCCGGCGGTGGGCGGTGATAAATCCACAGTCGTGCGTTTATCGCCTAATACTTGGCGCTCGTCGCACGTGGAGCTCGCCTCGAAATCACTCCAGGACAGGGCGGCTAGCGGACGAGTGATGTCACAAGCTCGGCTTTGGCAGTTTGGCGGTTTGGCCTGTGATTATTTTGTTTGCCATCATTACGTCTTAATTAAGGATCACTGGACTAATGGAGCCTTTTGGTCCCTGTCAATCCCTGGATATTTGGTGTGGTGGTATGGGGCCCCTGGGGATTTGGTGCGGTGGTGTGGGGCCCCTGGGGATTTGGTGCGGTGGTGTGGGGCTCTTGGGGATTTGGTGCGGTGGTGTGGGGCCCCTGGGGATTTGGTGCGGTGGTGTGGGGCTCTTGGTGCGGTGGTGGGGCCCCTGGGGATTCAGTGTGGTGGTGTGGGGCTCTTGGGGATTTGGTGCGGTGGTGTGGGGCTCTTGGGGATTTGGTGCGGTGGTGTGGGGCTCTTGGGGATTTGGTGCGATGGTGTGGGGTTCTTGGGGATTTGGTGCGGTGGTGGGGCCCCTGGGGATTCAGTGTGGTGGTGTGGGGCTCTTGGGGATTTGGTGCGGTGGTGTGGGGCTCTTGGGGATTTGGTGCGGTGGTGTGGGGCTCTTGGGGATTTGGTGCGATGGTGTGGGGTTCTTGGGGATTTGGTGCGGTGGTAGGATGCTCTTGGGGATTTGGTGCGGTGGTAGGATGCTCTTGGGGATTTGGTGCGGTGGTGGCGGGCTGCAGTTCTGCTATTTCCCATCATGCAGCGGTGTTGGCGTGAGGTGCCTGTTTCCCTGTGGGACACGCTCAGCCCAAACGTCTGACCTCGCCCCGTTACAGCACTCCTACGCCACCGCCGGGGTCCGATGAAGACCTGCGTTCCGCTGTCGATGTTCTCAAACCATCACCCCATCTCCGACGCGCCATCGCCCCATCTCCCTCCGAGAGAGAGCACCGTGAGGGCCGAGGTTTAGAGCGAGCCGCTCGTCTGCTGGAGAGGGCTTCCAAAGGGCCTCCCCCTGGAGAGGCCGGGGGGTCCAGGGGATGCTTCTCAGATCGTTGCGTTTGTGCTTCAGGAGATCTGCCTCAATCTAGTTGCGTAACGCTGAAGAACGTTTAAAAAAAAAAAAACAAAAAAAAAAACGTTTAATTCAGTCCTTGGACGAAGGAAATTTTTTGAAAGGCTATTGGGAGACCAAAAAAGAAAGAGAGAAATCTCTCTTAAGGAGAGAAAATGGTTTATGGAGGTTTTCACAGATCTGTTTTAGGATGTATCACCCTCAGGAGGTCTTTGTGACCTTGCTGTGTTTTGAACTGCTGCTGCAAATTGAGTGTTCTGCAGTTCGCGATAACAGATCAGGTTTTTTTTTTTGTTTTAAATGTGGATAAATCCATTTAGATAACCAAGCTCGGGACACAGAAAGATCAAGTGGGCCTTTCTAACAGTGGGGCACTCTTTCTTAGAGTTTTTTATTCCACATTAAAAGACTCTGCGGCTCTGCAGGTCTGTCCAGCCGAGCGCTTTTAATTTGCGAGCTCTGAATGTCAAGCAGGGCTTTGATTGAAAGCAGGTTTTTGTGAAGGCGCTGTTTTGACCGGCCGTCGCGTTGCATCAGTATCCGGGCGCATTACACGCTGCCCCCCCCCCCCCCCCCCCGCCCCCCCCCCTTCTTGGGGCTGTGGGTCCTGTCCTGCTGCATTTCAGCCGTACGAGCCCCAGCGTGTCCAAGCTGCCCGTCTCCAGGGCGACCCTGCGGAGTCTGCCCGTCTCCGTGGCGACCCTGCGGAGTCTGCCCGTCTCCGTGGCGACCCTGTTGCCTGTCTCCGTGGCGACCCTGCGCAGCTGAGGCGGGTCGGAGCTGCAGGCCGCCCTGGCCCTGAGGCCCTGAGGCCCTGAGGCTCATGCACACGGGCGTGTTAATGAGATGTTGGCCCCGCCCTTAACACCGCCCGGCTCCAGGGGCCACATTTTCACACATCTGAGCAAACAGGATCCCAGACGCTGCGCTGAGCTCAGGGCCTGGGGCCCCCACCTGCTCCCACACCCTGGAGCTGCACCCACTGACCCCCCCCCCCCCCCCACCCTGCCAAGCCTCTGTCCTTATCTCACACACTCACTCTCTCTCTGTTTCTCTCCCTCTCTCTCTCTCTCTCTCTCTCTGTTTCTCTCCCTCTCTCTCTCCCTCCCCCTCCCCCCCTCTCTCTCTTCCTCTCTCCCTCCCCCTCCCTCTCTCTCTCTCTCTCTCTCTCTCTCTCTCTCTCCTCTCCTCAGCTCTGAGCCCATGGATCTCCAGCTTCTCCCACCCTGGTGTGAGGGACTTCTCCCAGCTGACCCTGGACCTCAGCAGGAATCAGCTGATCGTGGGGGCAAGGTGAGGGGGGCCGGGGGGGTCAGTCACATGCTCCGCTCCGCCCAAACCGCCGCGCACATTCCGGGGGCTTAACCGCCTCGACCCCCAGCGCCCGCGGGTCCTAACCTCCCCCCCCCCTTCCCTCTCACTCTCTCTCTCTCTCTCTCTCTCTCTCTGATCTCCCTGCAGAAACTACCTCTTCAGACTGAGCCTCAGCAACATCTCCCTCATACAGGTAAGAGGGGTCGAGCCCCCCCCCCCCCCTCCCCCCCCCGCCCAGGCCCGTACCCGCTGGGCCCCACAGCTGTGCAGTAACTTGTGTTCTCCGTGGCGGTGTCCCTGAGCCGAGCCTCCTGCAGCGCTGTTGGGCTGTTGCTGTTCTTGGCGGTACTTGGTGGTACTTGGCAGGTGGCGGTCGGTGGCGTGTGATTGTCTGACTGTGGATCGCAAGGCCGGAGTGGACCTGGCCTGGCATCACCGGATGCCACTACGGAGACGAGACAGGGCAGAGCTCTGGGAGTCGGGGGTGGGGGGGGGTGGCCTGGAACTCTCGGGTCTCCATGGCAGCCAGAGTTCTGAACTTACCTGACCTGGAGTGTGGGGTGGGGGGGGGGGGGTGGTTGGGACAGACCTCTTCAAGCCGTGGTGTTGTAAGATGGATGGACGTGTAGGTGCAGTAAAAACATGCCTTTCGGTGCCCGTGACCAACGGGGTGTGGCAGCGTGGCTGGAATAACTGGATTTAGCGGTAAGGTGGTGCAGCGGAACAGGAGCCAGGTGCATGCTGGGACGGGAGCTCGCAGTCCGTCAGCCCCCCACCCTGCTCCCCCCCCCCCCACTCAGCGGCGTTTTTACGGGCTCTTTCCACAGTCCTGGCACGGGCGGCCCTGAGGGGTCCCGGGGGAGCGGTTGGCTCTCCTCCGTCCCGCTGCCCCTCCGCCTGAGCCCCGCTGTGTTTCCGGCATGCTCCGGGGGCGGCGGGGGGGCGGCGGGGGGGTGGGGGGGGCGGCGGGGGGGGCGGGGGGGGGCGGCTGCTCTCCTCGTTACGGATAAGCGCGGCGTTCGGCACGGCACCAGCGGGGGGGTTAAGGAGCGCTCCGCTCGCCCGCTGGAGAGCGGCGGCTGTCTCCGCCCGACGGAGAAGGGCCTGGGGGTCGACCAGCGACGGGGGGAGGGGGAGGGCCTCAGCCCAAATCGGGTCATTCGGCTCAGAGCGCCGTCATTCCGTCTTCCCCTGGATTCTGAGTAGAGTCTTTGAAATGGAGGCGTCTCTGTGTTTTAGGACCACTCTGACACTGGGAAGATTCAGCCATGGAAAAAACAGCCATTAGATGCAATTGATAGAGACTGTGGAGTTAAGTTAGGTGGGGTGGTGGAGGTGAGGTGTGAGGTGATGGAGGTGAGGTGTGAGGTGGAGGTGAGGTATGAGGTGATGGAGGTGGGTTGTGAGGTGAGTTGTGAGGTGGTGGAGTTGAGGTGTGAGGTGATGGAGGTGAGGTGTGAGGTGGTGGAGGTGGGTTGTGAGGTGATGGAGGTGAGGTGTGAGGTGGTGGAGGTGGGTTGTGAGGTGATGGAGGTGAGGTGTGAAGTGGTGGAGGTGGGTTGTGTGGGGAGTTGTCAGATGCTGGAGGTGAGGTGTGAGGTGATGGAGGTGGGTTGTGAGGTGATGGAGGTGAGGTGTGAGGTGGTGGAGCGCCGTCATTCCGTCTTCCCCTGGATTCTGAGTAGAGTCTTTGAAATGGAGGCGTCTCTGTGTTTTAGGACCACTCTGACACTGGGAAGATTCAGCCATGGAAAAAACAGCCATTAGATGCAATTGATAGAGACTGTGGAGTTAAGTTAGGTGGGGTGGTGGAGGTGAGGTGTGAGGTGATGGAGGTGAGGTGTGAGGTGGTGGAGGTGAGGTATGAGGTGATGGAGGTGGGTTGTGAGGTGAGTTGTGAGGTGGTGGAGTTGAGGTGTGAGGTGATGGAGGTGAGGTGTGAGGTGGTGGAGGTGGGTTGTGAGGTGATGGAGGTGAGGTGTGAGGTGGTGGAGGTGGGTTGTGAGGTGATGGAGGTGAGGTGTGAAGTGGTGGAGGTGGGTTGTGTGGGGAGTTGTCAGATGCTGGAGGTGAGGTTGTGAGGTGATGGAGGTGGGTTGTGAGGTGATGGAGGTGAGGTGTGAGGTGGTGGAGGTCAGTTGTGTGGGGAGTTGTCAGGTGGTGGAGGTGAGGTATGAGGTGATGGAGGTGGGTTGTGAGGTGAGGTGTGAGGTGGTGGAGGTGAGGTGATGGAGGTGAGGTGTGAGGTGGTGGAGGTGGGTTGTGTGGGGAGTTGTCAGGTGATAGAGGTGAGGTATGAGGTGATGGAGGTGAGGTGTGAGGTGGTGGAGGTGGGTTGTGTGGGGAGTTGTCAGGTGGTGGAGGTCAGTTGTCAGATGAGTTGTGAGGTGACGTAGGTGGCGGATGTTGAGTTCTGTAGTGAGCACGCTGAAGCTCACCTGTGGTGCACAGTCAGTCCCAGCGGCACACACACCTTCCCGCTGTAACACACACCTGCGTATCCGCCCGGCGATCAGGACCGCGGCGTCCCGTGTGGAACGCTGCGACTCTCTCTGGTTTTGCCCTGACATTTCAAAATGAACTTTTTGATGAGCTTTCTGTTGAGTTTTTCAAGGGCACTCCTTGGTGGCGCGGGGTCTTGGCTGGGCTGCCCGCGGGTACCCGCCCCAGCTCTGGCACTGCCCAGGAGGGTAGCGGGCGCGACCGCAGGGCGATGCCTCTCCTGTTTCAGCGGGCGAGCGGACACGCGGGCTCTTTAAGCCTGGCGTCCCAGCGGCGGGCGGGGGGGCGGGGGGGCGGGGCTGCCGGTGCCAGCAGTGCCAGCCTGTGCAGCGGGCGCGTCGCACGGGAGAGCAGCTGCTGCGTAGGCGGGATGGCGCTATGGCACTATGGCGGTATCAGCTCAGACTCAGTGCTCGCGCGGCAGAGGTAATGACCATCGCTGGGCTCCCAGGGCTGCTCTGAAGCTTTGACGCACGCGCACAAAGTAAAGCTCGTACTGGGAGAGCGCTCTGGTTGAGCAGGCCACTTCTGCTTTTTTTTTTTTGGTCTTCACGTTTACCTCCGGAGAAGAAAGACAGATGTTTTCGTTTTTTTTCCCTTGCTGAGATTGATTAACGTTGTCGTTGTGTTTTAAGCTCGTTAGTGCAGCTCTGCTTTCTCTCAGAGCTCTTGGGCTGATAGCGAGGGGGCGGGTTAATTACCAGGATCTGTTTTTGGGCTGCTGCGCGGTACCTTGTGTGGTGGTGGTGGTGGTGGGGGGGGGGGGGGCACATAAGATTTCGGGGGGCCACACGGGAAGGGATGATTCCTTCATCTAACTCCCATCCTCATCACTCTTTCTTCCAGGAGCGAATGAATCCGCCCACACTCTCCCTCTGTAGCAGCGCTGAGCGCTAACACACACACACACTCTCTGTAGCTACGCTGAGCGCTAACACACTGAGCGCTAACACACACACACACTCTCTGTAGCAGCGCTGAGCGCTAACACACTGAGCGCTAACACACACACACACTCTCTGTAGCTACGCTGAGCGCTAACACACTGAGCGCTAACACACACACACACTCTCTGTAGCAGCGCTGAGCGCTAACACACTGAGCGCTAACACACACACACTCTCTCTGTAGCAGCGCTGAGCGCTAACACACTGAGCGCTAACACACACACACTCTCTCTGTAGCCACTCTGAGCGCTAACACACACACACTCTCTCTGTAGCCACTCTGAGGGCTAACACACACACACACACTCTCTGTAGTCACACTGAGCGCTAACACACACACACACTCTCTCTGTAGCAGCACTGAGCTCTAACACACACACACACACACTCTCTCTGTAGCAGCACTGAGCTCTAACACACACACACACACTCTCTCTCTGTAGCCACACTGAGCGCTAACACACACACTCTGTAGCCACGCTGAGCGCTAACACACACACACACTCTCTGTAGCTACGCTGAGCGCTAACACACTGAGCTCTAACACACACACACTCTCTCTGTAGCAGCACTGAGCTCTAACACACACACACACTCTCTCTGTAGCCACGCTGAGCGCTAACACACACACACACTCTCTCTGTAGCCACGCTGAGCGCTAACACACACACACACACTCTCTCTGTAGCAGCACTGAGCTCTAACACACACACACTCTCTCTGTAGCAGCACTGAGCTCTAACACACACACACTCTCTCTGTAGCCACGCTGAGCGCTAACACACACACACACTCTCTCTGTAGCCACGCTGAGCGCTAACACACACTCTCTCTGTAGCAGCACTGAGCTCTAACACACACACACTCTCTCTGTAGCCACGCTGAGCGCTAACACACACACACACACTCTGTAGCAGCGCTGAGCGCTAACACACTGAGCGCTAACACACACACACTCTCTCTGTAGCAGCGCTGAGCGCTAACACACTGAGCGCTAACACACACACACTCTCTCTGTAGCCACGCTGAGCGCTAACACACACACACACTCTCTGTAGCAGCACTGAGCTCTAACACACACACACTCTCTCTGTAGCAGCACTGAGCTCTAACACACACACACACTCTCTCTGTAGCAGCACTGAGCTCTAACACACACACACACACACTCTCTCTGTAGCAGCACTGAGCTCTAACACACACACACACTCTCTCTGTAGCAGCACTGAGCTCTAACACACACACACACACACTCTCTCTGTAGCAGCACTGAGCTCTAACACACACACACACACACTCTCTCTGTAGCAGCACTGAGCGCTAACACACACACACACTCTCTCTGTAGCAGCACTGAGCTCTAACACACACTCACACTCTCTCTGTAGCAGCACTGAGCTCTAACACACACACACACACACTCTCTCTGTAGCCACACTGAGCTCTAACACACACACACTCTCTCTGTAGCAGCACTGAGCTCTAACACACACACACACTCTCTCTGTAGCCACGCTGAGCGTTAACACACACACACACACTCTGTAGCCACGCTGAGCGCTAACACACACACACACACACTCTGTAGCCACGCTGAGCGCTAACACACACACTCTGTAGCTACGCTGAGCGCTAACACACACACACACCCTGTAGCCACGCTGAGCGCTAACACACACACTCTGTAGCCACGCTGAGCGCTAACACACACACACACACACTCTGTAGCCACGCTGAGCGCTAACACACACACTCTGTAGCCACGCTGAGCGCTAACACACACACTCTGTAGCCACGCTGAGCGCTAACACACACACTCTGTAGCCACGCTGAGCGCTAACACACACACTAGCGTCTGGACGGACCTGTAATACTGCAGTCATTAAGCAGACCTATCTCTCCTGCATCTCATTGGGATGTTGCCTTTTGATAGATGGTGTGAATTAGCCAAATGTGTGTCGGGCTTTTTCTCCTCAGTAAGGAACTGAGAGCAACCTGTGTGTGTGTGTGTGTGTGTGTGTGTGCATGTGTGTATGCGCATGTGTGTGTGCGTGCATGTGTATGTGTGTGTGTCAGTGTGTGCGTGTGTCTGTCACTCTTGGGGAAAATATAAATATCTATTCATGAATTATTCAATTCTATTCAAACACATTTTCATAATAGCATTTTAGAATGCATTATTTACAAGGTATTTTAATCTATTTGGAAATATGTTTTTGAATTATTTGAATGTATTTTGAGTCGGTAATTGAGCAAATTAAGTATTTATACTGACATTATAGATGGAAACATTGGGAACTATTCTGAAGTCTTTTTATCTAGAATAACATCCCATGCAACATTTATTGATTTAATTTCATATTTTAATTACAATGTACACTCGTTGTGTACCAAACAACCTTTGCCCACTGTTGTACTTGTGAAAAAGGAAAAAAGACCTGTTGCCAAATAAGCAGATGCTTACCAAATGTCCAGAAGAATTATTCCGCTGGCTTTTAAAGAACGTATCAAAAATGTATATAACATTATGTATTTTCCATCCAATTCTATATTATATATTTATAAAATTATATTACTCTACTAATTATATTACATCTCTCCCAGTGCAGTCTTCCTGGGCATAGTCTTTGATATGTATTTAAATTAAATTTTTAAAGGATTTTTTAGGAATGTATTTTTATGCTTCAAATGCAAATATGGAAAGGCCTCTGTAAACTGATCCCAGCATGGTGCTTGCCTGTTTGTTTTGTGCATTTTATTCAGCGTGACTGTAAGATTGAATCTGGACTCGACGTGTGGCCAGAGCGGCAGAATTGCAGCAGCACCCCGTGTTTAAATGCGTTTTTGGAAGAAGCGGCTGTTTAAGTTGACTGTAAAGTGTAAGCGCACAGTGTGGGTCGTTCCCCCCTGTGACCCCACAGAGGCCGGGCTTGTCCCGTCCTGTACTGACATGTTAGACAGGCCAGCTGGGGATGGGCTTGCCCTGCACTTTGGGTTTCTCTGTGAAAATCAGTCACTAGTTCCCTCTGTAGTTATTATTATTATGACTTTACGTGCGTGTGCTGGCAGGAGATTAAGGCCCTTTTAACAGTACTGCCCCGCCCATGACACCACGGATGACGATTGGCTGGATGCTTAAGAACCGCACCAGGTGACGACCGGTTCAAACGTTTCATTGGTCTAAGTCATTTTTAGATAAAGAGCTCCACATCTGGTGACCCCTGACCCAGAGCATTTGACTGAATGCTCTGTTTTTCCTGGGTGGGGTGGGGTGGGGAGGGGTGGGGTGGGGAGGGCTGTCCATGTCTGGTCAGTGTTTGTGATGAGCATGGTGAAAAGACAGAGTGAAGGGTGGGGGATGGGGGGGGGGGTTTCTGTCTTTTCTGTGCCTGCATAGATGGACCCAGAGCTAATGCAGGCCAACCCCCCCCCTACCCCCCGCCCCACAGGTCCAGAGCACAGGGGGCACGCAAGGGGCAGAGATGGGGGATGGGGGGTGTTTAAGGGGGGGGGGGTTACTAGTTGAGTGCCTGTGTGTGTGATAAGGGGTCAGTGTTCTGAGTTTGGAATGTAAACAGGCGGGAGTTTGCAGAAGGATATTGGCATTCGCCAGGACTAACATCACACAGAGAGGCAACAAGCATGAGTCCTTACTCACTAATCTCTCTCTCTCTCTCCGTCTCTCTCACTCGCTCGTTCTATCTCTCTCTCTCTCCCTCTCACTCACTTGCTCTCTGCCTTTCTCTCTATTCACTCTAGTTCTCTGTTTCTCTCACTCACTCTCTCCCTTTCTCTCTCATTCTCTTACTCTCTCTCTCTCCCATTCACTGTCTTTCATTCTCTCTCTCATTCACTCACTCACTCATTCTCTCTCTCTCTCTCTCTCTCTCTCTCTCTCATTCTCTTGCATCTCTCACATTCTTTGACATAGAAACAGTCCAGATCGCTTATTGACAAGTCTGGACAATGTTTTTTTTTTTAACCTAAACAATAAACCCCCTTTTTTTAAATTGTCCACAGCATTCTCATTCTGAAAGGACCTGAGAAATGGACTGCGCTAATGCTCAGCTTCACATTGGCAGCCTGTTAAAACACCATTCCTAGAGAAATTATCAGCCAGAGGCACAGAAGATGTGCTCGGTTTAGAGGCGAGTGCTGTTGTTCCCTGCTGAGGAAGAGACAGGCTTGAGCTGAAGCCGCTGTAATGCGCGTGTGCTTCTACGCTCGCTGCTCGCTGCTTCTCCTCCACACCGGAGGATCTTTCCTCCGACCGGCAGCGGCGTTCGCCGTCCATACATCATCACATCTCGCTGCAGAACATTAATCAGCTGTGGTAATTATTTTTAAAATTAAAAACTTGATTGGCTATGCACCAGTGGAAAAAAAGGTCATTCGGAAGCGAGAGATGAGGCGTTTTTTAGCAGTGTGGAAAGCGGGAGGTTTTCAGCATGTATATATGACAAAACAAATCGCATGTTCTAATGTTTTCATTTGAAAATATTTTCCTATTTAAGATGGGGAAGATATATCCTATTCAAATTGACAGATATCAAATTGATAATCTGACAGCCCTATTCAGAATATGTGCAAATACACAAATTATGGAAGCTTTAAGATAATACAAAACATATATTTTTTAAAACAGTCCTGTGAAGTATACATTATATATATTTTTGTGTATGCAGCAGTATTTTCCTTTTTATCAATGGTCTCTGTCTTTCTGTCTCTCTCTCTCTTCATCTCAATCTTGATCTCTGGCTCATGCAAACACTAATTCAACTTCAAAATGAATTGTGTTGTTGATGTGACCGGATTTAACCAACATTGCAAACGCATTAAGCTGCCCCCCCCCCCCCCACCCCCACCCTTCCCAAACTGCTCTGGCGCTGAGCTGTGACTGTGGTCGCGTGATTTCTCCTGCTCCTAAATATAGACTCTGTCGGGTATTATTCTATTTTTGAGATGCACTCTAATGAGATTAGCTACGGTCATTTCATAGGTCGGTGTGTGCGTGTGACTTGGATGTTGATTTCAGCGCGAGCCCCAGAGGATGCTGGGAAAGGGCATCTTGGTTTTGACTTCTGGTCAGCGTTGGATTGGCTCAATCTGCCAGCATTTCCCAGCAAATGGAGAAACAGTGGTAACACTTTATTTTACGATCTGTTTATAAACTATCAATAAACCGTTATTAAACTGTATTTTAACCATTAGTAAACTGTTTATTAATATTAATAAATACTTGATCTGAAGTACATCCTGACTTACAGTTTACTTATGATTAAATTACTACTTAATAATGTTTGTATATCGTTTATAAGCAGACCTTAAAATAAAGTATTACCAAAACAGTTTACATAAGCATAAATCGCATTTATTTAAGACAACCGGAAAGCATGCTCGCCATTTAAGATAGCGTGTCATAAAACGGCTTGTTCAGTTTAGTTAGTCTGCACATGACATGCAATGAAAGGGCTTTGAATGGCTGAAGCCTTTCCTTCCACACAGATGTCATGCGGTGGCGTCAGCCTGTTCCCCTGCTCGCCCTCTCTTATGATCTCACTTCCTACACGGTGTTGGATGCCAGCATCCCTTCTCCACCGTGTGAGGCTTTAAAAGCAAGAACACGTGGCAACTGTGAAACACTTGAGCCGAATCCTTAGTGAAATATCGGTACTTATGAAAGTATTTTAGGTGAAATAGAATGCACTGTCGCCTCACAGTAAGAAGGTCCTGGGTGGGCAAATCCCAGCCGGGGGCTTTCTGTGTGGAGTTCGTCGCTCTGGGTAAGAGCATCTGCCAAATGCCTGTAACGAGTTTGCATGTTCTCGCTGTGTCTGCATGGGTTTCCTCCGGGTGCTCCTGTTTCCTCCCACAGTCCAAAGACATGCAGGTTGGCCAACTGGAGACTCTTAAATTGGCAATAGTCGTGTGTGCCCTGCGATAGATTGGCGACCTGCCCAGGGTGTATTCCTGCCTCTTGCCCAATGCATGCTGGGATAGGCTCCAAGGATGGATGCATGGTTGGAAGGTTACTATTCAAAATGATGAACCAGTCCACCCCCAACCTTAGAATGCACTGTGAAGTGGCAAACAGGAATGGATCCCAGGTTTTTTATAAAAGGTTGTGTAGCAAGACAGATCATGAAATCACCATTTTTTTTTTCCCCCCAGATTCACAGTTGTTAAAACGATTAGGAAGATCTTTTCTATCTGCGTGTGCTTAGAGAAACAGGGAGCGTCTTGTCTTTGTGCGTTTGATTCCACGTTTGATTTGTGTGTTTTTTTTACGGACTCGCGTGGCCGCTGTGCTCACGCTGTGGAGGAGGCCGATCACGCTGAGCGCTGATCCCAGCGGGACGCAGGGTACGCCGGACCTCGGGCGAATTCCTACCGTCACCGTGACACGGACGAGCTCCCGAACGCTCGCGGGAGAGCGCGACGCGCCCCGACTGCGACTGCGGACTGCGACTGCGACTGCGGACGCTGCGACTGCGACTGCGGACGCTGCGACTGCGACTGCGGACGCTGCGACTGCGACTGCGGACGCTGCGACTGCGACTGTGGAATCTGACTGCGGACGCTGCCTCATTATTTTATACGCAGGAGGGGGGGGGGGGGGGCACACACCGAGCCGTCTGTCTGCGCTATTCGACAAAAAACACGACAGGAACCAACACCTATTCCTCTCTCTCCGCGTCCCGCGAAAAAAACCTTTTTTATTTATTTATTTATTTTTATCATCATAAATGTGACCCCTGTGCCGTGTTTTAGTCTCCAAGGTGTGTTTTTCCATCGGGCTGAGGATCGCGGCTCGTTTCTGATCGTCGCTCGTGTCCCTGTGAGTGCGGAGCGAGGCAGCAGCCCTCAGCTTGCTCTGATTTTCCTCTCTAAATCGCGACGGCCCATTCTGCTCAAAATGGCCCCATTTTCGACATCATCATCGTTCCTGCGTTTTTCCCCTCTCCTGTCGGCGCTCTCTCCTCCCGGGGTTGGCGAGCGCCTGTCTCATTCATTCTCTGAAAGGCTTCTGCTGGAAAAAAATGAAAGAAAGAGAAGAGGAACTGTCACGGTCAAAGTGAGCGTGCTCGCGCTTCTCCGTCTCCAGGGAGCGGAGGCCATTTGCATTTGTTTTAAAAGCATTGCTTTTTCCGTCCCGGTTTCATAGCACACTTATGTTTAATTATTTTTACTTCGAGCTCGCCTCTTTACTTCCTGGCTTTCTGTTTTTGCTGGAGATTTCTGCTCGTACTTTTACACCTGTATTTTAAAGGTGCAGTGCAGCGTGGGGTTTATGCTTTTTGCTTGATGGTCTTGGTTATATGAGCAACAACGAGGGCCTTGGCTGATCATTATACAGGAGTTATAAACAGAAGCTGTACCGGGCTTTGACTGTGAAGTCTCTGAAATGGCGTGTCAGCAATATCTGAGCTAGAGAGAGAGAGAGAGAGAGAGAGAGAGAAGAAGAAAGAGAGAGAGTGAGAGAGAGAGAGAGAGAGAGAGAGAGAGAGAAGAAGAAAGAGAGAGAGTGAGAGAGAGAGCAGTAATATGGTTTTCGTATTTCCAGACTGTTTAATAGTGCCCCCCCCCCCCTTCTAGCGCGGACTAGAAGGGGACAGAAGGTTGACTTCCTCCAAAGGCCCAAAGGCTTTTAACAGTGGCATGTCCCAGCATGCATTGCTCAGAGTGTTCCGGACCAAAGTCAGTTGGAGACGAAGCCTGTGATTTGGGCAGAGGGGGAGCAGGAGGGGCGTATCATCACACACCACTCCCCCCCCGCGAGGTCAAAAGGTCACCGACTCCTGAACTAGGGGTGCTCCATCACTCGGGTGCATTCTGGTTTTTGTAGTTGAAAGGGTTCTGTCGCCACACGGGAAAAAAAACGTTTTTGCGATAAGTTTCCCGTGACCTGAAACGGCCCGGCAGGTAGTGGTGATGAAGGGGGTGCGAGAGCATTTAGTCTGGAGCCTGGGGGGGGGGGGATCGCCGTGTTTATCCCCCCGAGTCTGAGGCTCCTGTCCTGCTTTTCCCTCCGGAATATACAAAACAAGATTTATTCAGTCTGAAGGAAGATTAAATCACCTGCGTGCTGAAAAATGCCTCTAGTGCACAACTCTGGAGGAGAGCCAGGAGATGAATCGGGAAAGTTGTTTAATACACACATACACACACACACACACACACACACACACATACGCACACACACACACACACACATACACATGCACACACACACAGATACACACAACTGCACACATGTACGCATGCACACACGCACACACACACACATACACACGCACACACACACTCGCACACACGCACACACACACACACACACACATACACATGCACACACACACACACACACGCACACACACACTCGCACACACGCACACACACACACACACACACATACACATGCACACACACACACACACTCGCACACACACACACACACACACGCACACACACATGCACACTCATAGCCTGCAGGATCCATTTTAGATGTGTGACCTCATTGTTGAGTGAGTCACACATGAATTCATTACCTCATTGCGTGATTCATTCTCATCTGCAGTTTGCTGAGGCTTAATTATTGATGTGAGTTTTATCACTTTGGGGAGGGCACCCTTGGATGGTGCAGGTGGATCGCACCGTTTGTCCCTCCCCAGCACACAGCAGAGATTCTATCATGGTGATCAGCATCTGTAAGAGTGATCCTTCTCCAGGTGAGCCTGTTTGATCCTTACCTGAGCAGAACTCCTGTAAGATCTCACTCACCTTCCGACAGACCAGCCCCAACACCGTCTCTGCGATGCCTCCGCTAGTCATGTGGTAACGTTGCAGTAATGTTGCTGGGATATTGCGGTAATGTTGCTGAGCTGTTTCTGTAACGTTGCTGAGCTGTTGCAGTAATGTTGCGGTAACGTTGCTCATCGGTCAGGGGGCTGCAGGCTCCTGTAGCTCCTCCCTCTCTCCCCCCCGCGCTGGAGCCGCGGTCCATCAGAGCCGCACGGGACTTCAAAGAGCGCCACGGCTGCCCGCGACCCCGCCTCCCTGACCCCGCCTCCCTGACCCTGGCACAAAGCGCCTCCACCGTCAAACCCGCCAGACCCGCCAAACCCGCCAAACGCGCTCATTCAGCACGGCGCTGGGGCGGGCGGTGGGGCAGGGGGGCGCTGGGGCAGGGGGGCGCTGGGGCGGGCGGGCGGGGGGGCAGGGGGGCGGGGGGGCAGGGGGGCGCTGGGGCAGGGGGGCGGGCGGGCCGGGGGGCGCTGGGGCAGGGGGCGGGGGGGCTGGCCCATGCTGCACTGATTCTAGTTTAAAATGGGCGAGTCCAGTGTGAAAGGGTGGGGGGTGGGGTGGGGGTGGGGTAGTGAAAGGGGTGTTTTGGGGGGGGGGGGGGGGGGGGGGGCAGGATCCGCGCCCTCTCATGCCGGGATCAGTGTTCCGGGACAAAGGCGAAAGCCATTGAGAGTCTTGTCACATCTATCCAGGGTGCTGTGAATGGACCAGGCGGGGAGGGCATGAATAGGGGGACGTGGGTATAGGACGGAGCGGGGTAGAGCCGGGGGGGCGGGGGTAGGCTGGGGGCGGGGGGGGGGGGGGGGCTATTGAAGAAGAGGCGCTTTGAGATTGTGGGGTGGGGGGGGGGGCCACAGAGATGGATCGTTTGCCTAGGCTTCAGGGGGAGGGACCTGTCACACCTCAGTCGAAGAATGCTTTTATGCAAAATCTTTATTAAAACAGGGGTTCACAGAGACGGTGTGTGAGATTGTGTTAGTGTGTCAGTGTGAGCGTGGGAGTGTGTTAGTGTGTCAGTGTGAGCGTGAGAGTGTGTGACTGTGAGTCTGTGTGTGTGAGTGTGTGAGTCTGCGTGTGTGATTGTCAGTGTGTGAGTGTGAGAGTGTGTGAGTCTGTGTGTGTATGAGTGTGTGAGCGAAAGAGAGTTCGAGCAGGGGGTCGAGCTACAAAAGACAGTTAACACACAGGCCCTGTGTGTGGTTGTGTTCAAGGCCCTCCACTGTAAGGCTGTCAGAGGGGATTGTGTTTGGAGGCTGTTACACACGCCAGGTGTTTGATGGCATGCTGGGTAATCATCTTCGTGTCCGACCAAGGTGGTCTTCCGTGGCGTTATTCATGAGTCCTGATTAGTTGTCACACCTGCTCGTTTTCATTATAGACGGCGTATGCAGGATTTGTTTCACAAGAAGGGAACTGAATCGCGTCAGCAGAATAAGAGGCTTATCTTGATAATATGTGATTCAATTCTCACGTATTAACTGAAGTAACCCTATCTTATGTATGTGTGTGTATATATATATATATCATTTTCTCAAGACACAATCTCATTGGGAATGCAGATTATATTTAAAGGAGAGATTGCTTGTGATTTTTTAAGAGGGGAAAGTCGCTGCTTGTGATTAAGAAATGCGTTTTCCCGGCTCTGGGTTTGACAGCAAGCAGAGGAAACGCATGATTGTAAACAGCTAATTGAGTCCAATGAAATAGCAGGGATGCATCGCAGAGTACAACCTTCTGGTCTCGGGAAATCAAGCTCTGTGATTTATCGCCTTGGGTAAACGGCCCAGTTTCAAATGCTTTCCCGGGGCCGAAACTCTCTCTCCCAGTGCTTTGGGTGAAAATGCTGATTCTTGGTTTTCCCTGCAGAGGGAAACAGTAAAGTTTCGGTTGGGGGGGGGGGGGGGGGTATGGGGAGGTAAATCACCCAGGATGCAGGTGCTTTCGTGCGATCATGTTTCTTATGAGCAGAATGGTTCGTTATTTTGGTTTCAGCCTTGCGATTTTGTCAATAAAGTATAGGCACCTGGAAGTAGCCCTTTAAAGATTTAGCGTCAGGAAATTTCACCCCTGCGAAAACGCACCGGCCCCTCAGACTCGCCCCCCCTGCCCCCCCACGCTCTGCGCTTGTCACGCTTGTCTTATAAGGATTTATTGGTTCTGAGGCCTGAGCACCAGACCCTTTGAGCACAGGAAGTGCTGCCTGTCACCCGCCATAAACCGCTCTCACAAAACGCCAATTAATCCCCCGAATATACATCGTGGGATCAGCCGTTTCTGCGTCCAGGGCTTTTTCTGCGGTCCCTCCCAGTCTGTCCCTGTGGCTGAATTCTCTGTTTACAGTGCCCTTTCACGGCCCGCCTCGCCATTACCTTCCCCGCTCTTTCAGGGCGGCCATTGTTCGGGGGGGGGGGGGGGGGGCGATGTATAGAGAGGCGGCCGTGGTTTAGACTGACGGGGGTTAAGCTTACTGCCCCTCCCTGTAGGCTGGATGCTAATGACCTGAGGGATGAGTCACCACAAAGGCATTTGCCACCCCCCCCTCCTCATCCCCCCCCCCCCCCCCCCCCACAAAGAGGAGGAAAACTAAACAGACCCCCGAAAAGCACGGCCTTTGCCACCTGAAGTTGGCACGGAGAGACAGCGTGACGGTTGGGACTCGGGCAAAAACTTGATCTGCTCTCCTCTCTGCTCAGGTGGCAAATGTGCGACAGCTCTTGCTTTGCTCTGCTTTGTGGGGGGGGGGGGGGGGGGGGGGGGGCTGAGGGGGGGTTGAAGGTGTTGCCCATCAGGGGTCGCATTCGCAGTTTGCCACCATTGCAGCTGCCTGGGCAATTCAGCCCTTTAAGGTGTGAGGTCACAGATAACGTGATAAGAATGTTCTCAACTGAACATTCTGATGCTGATGTCACAGTCGCTGCTGGTGGCTGAAAGCGGCGGAGTTCTAGAACACTGACTTAGAATCTTGAAAAAAAAGAAAACATTCCATTAAAAAAAACAACCTCACTTTTTCAATTGTGTTGAAAGCTTTGAGGCTCTCGCTTGCGAGTCTGTTGGCTCTGAGGGAGGAGGAGGAAGTGGGGCTCCCTTCCAGCCCTTTCCTTTGGACGGGGTGTTAACCTCTCCATGTGCGCCAATTAAACCCAATATAAATATGGCCTTGGCATGGCTGCTAATTGCCAGGGCTTGTTTTCCCTCTGCGCGCGCGGTTCAATGGCGGTGCGGCTAATTGAATGCGGTTTCTTAGCCTGGGTGCCCAAAGGCAGCGCGGAGCAGTCTGCGCCGGGCGCCCCGGTGGTGACTGTGCAAACCGGCGGCGGTGGCGGCTGCTCCGTCACGTGAACCGATGGGTCCGCCGCTCTCACCGGCCTGGCTCCTGCCCTGTCGGGCAGGCTAGAGCGAGCCGGAAGCTTCCGTACGGGACAGAGCCGGAATGGCGGCCTCTCCAGCGAGCGCCCAGCCGCTGAGTCAGAGCGCCGCCGCCGCTGGGGGGGGGGGGGGGGGGCGGGGCAGGGGGGTGGGGGGGTCACCCAATAAGAAAGCGGCTACTTGTCCGTTTGCCAAACTGTGCGTTCCTTTCAGAAATGGAGGTCGGGCCAAAAAGCGTGTTTTTCTTACGGGCTACCAGGCCAAAAGCGTGTTATTATTACGGGCTACCATGCCAAAGAATGGAGCGAGAGAGAGAGAGAGAGTGTGTATGAGAAAAGCATGAGGGAGAAAGAGAGGGAGGGATAGAGAGAAAGAAAGAAAGAAGAGGAAGGAGGCAGGCAGGCAGGCAGGCAGGCAGAGAGAGGGAAAAGTTTTTCTCGTGAGTGTCCTGCAGAAAGAAACAGAGAGCACTTGGGAAGCTGAACTGTGCCTGGGTACGGGGTGGGGGGGGCGGGGTGGGGGGCGGGGTTCGGTCTCTGGGTGTCGCATCCATAATTAAACACAGGAGATGCCGCTCAAAGCGAACGTAATTGGGGAGCTGGGGTGGGGTCTCCGCATTGGGAGTGGGGGGGTCTCCGCATTGCTCCACTTGAATGGGAAAAGGAGATTGCATTTACATGCAAATGACATCTGCTTCCCCCAGCGGTCACGTTACCTCACTCCTGGAAGCTCGCGCCTCGGTTATCTCCACGTTTGCATGGCTGGTAAACATTAGCCGGTAATGTTACCCTCTAAACATCGCCCGGGGGGGGGGGGCAACGCTGCCAATTACAAACCGCTTTCCGCTTCGTGGCTCAAACACCAAACGTGCAACAGCACCGGTGTGTGTGTGTGTGTCTGTGTGTGTGTGTGTGCGGTGTGTGTGTGCGGTGTGTGTGTGTGTGTGTGTGTGTGTGTGTGTGTGTGTGTGTGTGGGGGGCGTGTGTGTGTGTGTGTGTGTGAGTGTGTGTGTGTGTGAGTGTGAGTGTGTGTGTCTGTGTGTGTGTGTGTGAGTGTGTGTGTGTGTGTGTGTGTGTGTGTGTGTGTGTGTGTGTGTGGGGTGTGTGTGTGTGTGTGTGTGAGTGTGTGTGTGTGTGTGTGTGTGGAGAGCGAGGCCGGTTTGTCGGTATGCAGGGGTCTCATGGTTTGTTTTGGTTTCCTAGGCAACGGAATGGGGCCCAGACGAAGACACCAGGAGGTCCTGTCAGAGCAAAGGGAAGACAGAGGTAACGGCCGGCCCCTGCGGAGCTCTGGGGGAAACCCCGCTCCCTCGTCTGACGGCACGGAGGGGAAAGGCCGTTTTTAAGGGCATAATGGGGGGGCGGGGACGGCTTCATCTTTTCAGACTATTAAAATATTCCCTTTTTCTCTCCCCCGTCGGATAAAAAAATGAGATTTTAGCATGCTGGGCCACGCTATGTCAGTCTCCCAGTGGCGCTGAATGCAGCAACCATTTTTGTTTAATTTTCTTTTTTAGAAATTGATTTTAATGCCATTTAAAGCGTGACAAAAAAAGCAAATCACTTGTCTTTGAAACCTAGACAATGCATCTGGTTCAAGTTGATTTAAAAAAAAAAATCATTTTCAGTATAAATATAGTGCTGAGTTTCCACTCAAGATTAAAAGATATTTCGATATGATTTTGAGATAAAGAAAAAAATGAAAGAAGTACTTTTTGAAAGCGATTCTTTAAATTTTCCCCACCACTGAGAGTTTGCTAATTGAGAGACGGATCTGGAGCGTTTGATATGATTCCCCACGTCCCGCTGACAGGCTGATGAGGATTTATGGCGTATGTATTTAGACCCCAGTATCAACATCAGAATGGAAACCCGCCACCACCCCCCACGGCCACCGTAAATCTCCCTGGAAGAAATATCGTCTGTCCGCCTTCGCTGTCATTAACAAAGAGTATAAGGGGTCCTGCAGAGGCTGCCACAGGCCTCCTGCTAGCAGCCAATCCCAGACCTGTGATGCCTGTTGATACTGCCCCCTGCAGGCGGAGTGCCAGAACTACATCCGCGTGCTGCTGGTGAACGGGAAGCGGGTGTTCACCTGCGGGACCAACGCCTTCCTGCCCGTCTGCACGACCCGGCAGGTGAGTGGGCGGGGCTGAGGGGCGTTTGAATGATGTGTAGGGAAGAGTGAGGAGTCTGCCCACCCCCACACCCCCAACAGTGAAGAAGGCCACGCCCCCATATGTCACCATGCCAACATTCCTGCAACCTCTGTTTCCCGGGCAACAAGTTCGTAAAAATTCTAAATAAGCCCGGCCTGCAAATCTACCATCACCCCCCCCCCCCCCAAGAGTCCTCCTCATCCTTGCTTCAGATCAACATGCATCCCATTTTCAACAAGTGGTCTTAAGAGACAAAAAAAAGTAATAATAAAACTGGAGTTGCCCCCTGTTCTGCTCTGATCCTTGCAGTCTCACATAACGGCAGGGCACACATTCAAAATAAATCTGAATGAGAATTGTGCGCTTTGAGCAGGATCCAGAATACCCGCACATAAGCGGCTGAATCTCCTGGAAAGCCGGTTAAGAGCTATCATTCTGCGCTTATCACCACACCTTTAAATCAATGGGAAATAAATCCCCACTGTTAGCAATTTTTAGCCTCTCAGATAATGCAATTATCGCTGATCAAATCTCATGATACAGCCGTTTAGTAACCTCCCCCCCCCCCCCCCCATAGGTGGCTCTGCTTTTGAACGAACCCTCTCATCTCTCCCTCACCTCCTCCCTCTCTCCCTCTCATCTCTCCCTCACCTCCTCCCTCTCTCCCTCTCATCTCTCCCCTTTTATCCTCCTTTAACGAGATAACCTGGCCACACATCAGCTTCTCCTCACAGGAAATTTGAGGCGGGCTTTTTTGGCGAATGCTGAAGCATTGATCCCAGAAAACCTTTTTGGGCGCGGTACCTCTACGCTTGTCTCTCTTTCCTTTCCCCCCTGTCAGCCTGGCCACCGCTCTGATACCTTTTCCCGCCACTTCCTTCTCTCGGTCAGACGTCCGTAATTCCCCGGGGGGGGCAGAAGTCCGTGTTCGTCCCCGCTCTCTCCCAGAGGGGCTGACGGGGTGTGGGGGGGTGGGGGTGGCGAGGAGCGTAAAAATCTAAAATCTCCGTTTCGCCTGGAGTTTGGAGGCACAGTTTAAGGAAGCGGTTAACCCGGTGTCTGGAAAGCGGTGTCGCCCTATCGAATGTGCCGTCGGGAGGTTGTCCCCAATGTGGCAGTTTAAACCGCATTTTTAAAGGGGCTCACAGCTGTGGCGGCTACTCTTAGCATTAATGCAGGTCAGTGTGTGGGCACACGTATGTCAGCTTATACGTTTTATTTCTTTAAACCAATTTATTCCAGACTTTTTATTTTTTGGAAAGCCCATATGTGTTCGTCTGCTTGTCCCGTCAACATCCACACGGGCACCGGCAGGATCCAATTACGAATGAGGGAATTTAGGAAATGATGTCATTATATTTGATGAATTTATATATCTATATGTAATGTCATTGAGATGTACTGTATGGAGCAGTATTCATGTTGTGGAATGTATATTAAAACAAATGTTTTAGAAGATATTCAAAAGGTATAGAGTATGAATATATGCCATATGTTGACATTTTCCATTTATATATTTAGCAAGTATTCATATTTGGTGGAGGTTTTTGGTTGTGTGTGATACTGTTTTGCTCCACTGTCTGACCTCAACCCTTGCCCCCCTCCCCTCTCCTCCCCTCCCCTCCCCCCGTCTCTCAGATCGGGAACCTGAGCCGGGTCCTGGACAGGGTGAACGGCGTGGCCCGCTGTCCGTACGACCCCCGGCACAACTCCACCGCCGTGGTGACGGAGAAGGGCGAGCTGTACGCCGCCACCGTCATCGACTTCTCCGGCCGCGACCCCGTCATCTACCGCAGCCTGGGGAACATGCCCCCCCTGCGCACCGCGCAGTACAACTCCAAGTGGCTCAACGGTAGGGACCCAGCTTTCACCGTGGATACCACACACCATAGATCTTTCACCATAGATAGCATATACCATAGATCTTTCACCATGGATACCACACACCATAGATCTTTCCACCATGGATACCACACACCATAGATCTTTCACCATAGATAGCATATACCATAGATCTTTCACCGTGGATACCACACACCATAGATCTTTCACCATGGATACCACACACCATAGATCTTTCACCATGGATACCACACACCATAGATCTTTTCACCATAGATAGCATATACCATAGATCTTTCACCGTGGATACCACACACCATAGATCTTTCACCATGGATACCACACACATAGATCTTTCACCATAGATAGCAATACCATAGATCTTTCACCGTGGATACCACACACCATAGATCTTTCACCCATAGATACCATACACCATAGATCTTTCACCATAGATAGCATATACCATAGATCTTTCACCATAGATACCACACACCATAGATCTTTCACCGTGGATACCACACACCATAGATCTTTCACCATAGATACCACACACCATAGATCTTTCACCATAGATAGCATATACCATAGATCTTTCACCATATATACCACACACCATAGATCTTTCGGCATAGATACCATATACCATAGATCCTTATGAATCTTTCACCTAGATACCATAGATCTTTACAACTCTTTCACCATAGATACCATATACCATAGATCTTTAACTATAAATCCTTATGAATCTTTCACCATAGATACCATAGATCCTTACGCATTTTTCACCATAGATACCATAGATCCTTACTAATTTTTCACCGCAGATAGCCTAGATCCTTATGAATCTACAGTTTTATTTCAGCCATTTTGTAATTCAGCTAATAAACTGTTTGCGTTTCCACCTTTGCATTTTTTAATGAAACAGAGCCCATGTAGGCAGCACAGGGTAGCTGTAGAACATTAACTACTCAAAATCGGGGCTAAAATGTCAGGACTTGGCCGTGCTTGAAACAGCATGTAATAAAGAGGTGGGTGAAACCAGTCCTCCAGGTCTTAAAACCGGCACAGTCTGCTAAGTGTCCTCTGGGTCTCTTTAATGTTCCTCATTAATGCGATCACTGATTGAGATTTATTTGGAGGTTCTAGGATGGCGCTGGGGAGTCTGTCAGAGTTCCGGCCACCCCGGACATTTTCATGCCTCCTCCGTCTCGCTCTGATTTCCATAAGCTGCGCTCGTACCCTTCAAAGGGCGCGGCCGCTAAGTTATTTATAGCGTAGCGTGTGATGGAACGGAGCAATATTGCCATCGTTTGAGACGCCACCGTGAGCGTGAGATTAGCAATACCAGTCCCGCTGCCGCTCGCCCTGCGGGCACTTCCCTCTCATTTGGTGGTGGTGGTGGGGGGGGCAGTCGGCAGGGGGGTGGAAGGGGTGATTGGTGGGGGTTGAGGGATAGGTAGATAAAGCTCAATCAGCCTGAATATGAGAGGTGTAATCTCCTGGATGCTGATGTTTTTCCTTTTTTTCCCGGAATACGCACTTTTAGAAAAATAACTTTGCAGAGGCAGCGGAATTGCCCCCCGATCCGATTTCCATTCTACGGCTGCTGAAATGCGCCCCCCCCCCCCCCACCCCGCTCCGGCGAGAGGGGGTTTCACAGGGGCAGGCCCCCCCCTGCTCCGGCGAGAGGGGGTTTCACAGGGGCAGGCCCCCCCCTGCTCCGGCGAGAGGGGGTTTCACAGGGGCAGGCCCCCCCCTGCTCCGGCGAGAGGGGGTTTCACAGGGGCAGGTTTGGTGGGGAGGTGGGGGGGCGGGGGGCGGGGGTGGACAGAAGTTAATCAGGCAGTTTTCTTGGGAGGTGCGGGGATGTCCTCTGAGCCCCGCGAACAGTTAAATAATTCACTGCCTGGGCGAAGTGCTGCAGGCCTGTAGGAGCACTCACTCTACATGCACGCTACACACGCACACGCTACTCACACACGCTACATGCTACACACACACGCTACACACGCACACGCTACTCACACACGCTACATGCTACTCACACACGCTACACACGCACACGCTACTCACACACGCTACACACGCACTCGCTACACACGCTACACACGCACACGCTACACACACACGCAACACACACACGCTACATGCTATACACACACGCTACACACACACGCTACATGCTATACACACATGCTACACACACACGCTACACACACACACGCTACATGCTATACACACACGCTACGCACGCACATGCTACACACACACGCTACACACACACGCTACACACGCACACGCACTCGCTACACACACATGCTACACACGCACACGCTACACACACACGCTACACACACACGCTACATGCTATACACACACGCTACGCACGCACATGCTACACACACACGCTACACACGCACACGCACTCGCTACACACACACGCTACACACACACGCTACATGCTATACACACACGCTACACACGCACACGCTACTCACACATGCTACACGCTACACACACACGCTACACTCTACAGACGCACACGCTACACACACATGCTACACACGCACTCGCTACACACACGCTACACACGCACACGCTACACACACACGCAACACTCTACAGACGCACACGCTACACACACATGCTACACGCTATACACACACGCTACACTCTACAGACGCACACGCTACACACACACGCTACACTCTACAGACGCACACGCTACACACACACGCTACACTCTACAGACGCACACGCTACACACACATGCTACACACGCACACGCTACACACACGCTACACACTACAGACACACACGCTACACACGCACACGCTACACACACATACTACACGCTACACACACACGCGCTACACACACACACGCACACGCTACACACACACACGCTACACACGCACACGCTACACGCTACACACGCACACGCTACACACACATACTACACGCTACACACACACGCGCTACACACACACACGCACACGCTACACACACACGCTACACACGCTACACACACACGCTACACACACACACGCTACACGCTACACACGCACACGCACACACACACACACGCTACAGGGGAATGCTGCCATGCTAGAGCCCGAGCTGCTGTCTGTTCCCTCGCATGCTCGCGCACGGGAATGTTCTGAAGCTCCCCCTCTCCGCTGCCCGTTTCCTGGGAGGTAATTAAGAGGACCAATCCGCTCGGGAAATGGCTTCCGCAGTTATACAGTCTGCGCTGACTGCAGAGAGTCTGCAGGGCCCTCTTCCACCGCAACCACCATCCTCAAGGATCTTTCCCCTCGCTGTTTTCAACGAGAACAGATAAAAATGAAGGGATGTGCTGTTCCCGCCAGCGCTCTCCACATCCGCAGCGGCGAATTGGCGGAAAAAAGAAAAAAAAGAAAAGCTTTGACTGAATTTCGCATTGGAGACAGACAAACTCCCAGCATGCAGTTCATCTCCGTACCCAAATTGAATCTTGATGGGAAACAAAGGGACGCAGTGGAGAAGCCGTATGAACTGAAAAATGTAATTTCAAGGACCGATCCATCCCAGGTAGAAGGGAGAAGCAGTGGGCGTGTTGAGCAGAACATCGGGCTGCGCTCTGTGTTACTGAGTCGTGATCCCCAGAATGGTGGGCGTCCGGTGGGGACAGGCAAGGACTTTCATTTCGGGTTCCAAGAAGCGCAAGAACCGCGTCGTTTACAGGGAGCGGACTGATCCCCCTCATTATGACTGCCAGCCATGCCAGTTTCTCTGTCTCTCTCTCTCTATCTCTCAGGCCCTCTCTCTCTCTCTCTTTCTCCCTCTCTCTCTCTCTCTCTCTCTCGCTCTCTCTCTCTCTCTCTCCCCCTCTCCCTCTCTCTCTCTCTCTCTCTCTCTCTCCCCCTCTCTCTCTATCTCTCTCTCTCTCTCAGGCTCTCTCTCTCTCGCTCTCTCTCTCTCTCTCAGGTTCTCTCTCTCTATCTCTCAGGCCCTCTCTCTGTCTCTCTCTCAGGCTCTCTCTCTCTCTCCCCCTCTCCCTCTCTCTCTATCTCTCTCTCTCTCTCTCCCTCTCTCTCTCTATCTCCCTCTCTCTCTCTCTCTCTTTCTCTCTCTCTCTCAGGCTCTCTCTCTCTCTCTATCTCTCAGACCCTTTCTCTGTCTCTCTCTCAGGCTCTCTCTCGCTCTCTCTCTCTCTCCCCCTCTCCCTCTCTCTCTCTCCCCCCCTCTCAGCGTGCTAAAGACCCGGGCTTATGAATCACACGCTCTCTGACGCTGGCTGTCTGGAGACCGAACAGTCTGTTTCGTTCAGCGGGGGGGAAGAAAATTGTTTGTCGTGTTCCCGCCCCCGTTCTGACGCACACTTCGTATTCAACTTGGCAAAGCGACATTTTAGCAACTTTTTCACCCTGTTAGCTACACATGCGTTCGCCAGCCAGGAAACAGTGAAGGGAAAAGCACAATATAGTGTTATTTATAGCGGAGAGGAAGTGTTTACTAATGAGCTCATGCACAATACTCAAAACTGCTCTGCCAGGTTAGTTTTAATGGAGATGGAGGGGAAAAATGTTATTGTCATGCTGTCTTACAGCGTGCAACATGGCTGCCAATTTTAACACTGAAAATAGTAACACTATTTCAAATGGAAGTGGCGGATTTGATAGCATAGCAGGAAACACATGCGCTACATTTGATTGGTGGAGATGGAGATGGAGATGTGGTGTGGCTCAAAGAAAGGCTCAGAGGCTCAAACAACATGCCGAAAATGAGGAGAACTGCCTGGTGTAATACAGGCTCTTGGTTTATCATGCAATGCTGTAGTTTACAGAGTAGCAGAGTATCAGAACATGTGTAATATGTTGGCATAATAGCACCGGCAGTATAAGACCTGGGGGGTAGCGTTGCGTAGGTATACAGGATTTGAGTGATTGCGCAGGTAATGATGTTGGTTTAGTATCGCCGCAGGAAACGGATGGTTTATGGTGGCGCACAGGTACTGAGGTACTGAGCGTCTCTGCAGAAAGCGTTAGCGTTAGCATGCGGGTTCACTGACGCTTTCCCCTGTGTGGGATCTCCCCGAGGCCACCGCAGGTCACGTCAGGAAAGCAGAATAATTCATTGGCTTAAAGGATTTGCCTTTCCTTTTACAACATATGTTGTGCCTCTCTCTCTCTCTATCTCTCTCGTGCTCTCTCTTTCTCTCCTGTTCTCTCTCTCTCTCTCACACTCTCTCTCTGTTTCTCTCTCTCTCTCACACTCTCTCTCTCATACTCTGTCTGTCTCCTTTTCTCTCTCTTCCCTCACTTTTTCTCTCTCTCTCTCTCTCTCTCTCTTTTTCCCTCTTGCTCTCTCTCTCTCTCTCTTTCTGTTTCTCTCTCCCTCCCCCTCTTGAGGAGTGCTGTTATCCTCCAGCAGATCTGAATCTCAAAAAAAGGCGGATAAAAAAAAACAAGATTTACAAACAGCTTATTAAATTTTGAACATTTGGTTAAGCTGCAAGGTCGGAGATGGAACAGGATTGCACAGACATAAGGATATTGTTTTTGTCTTGCAATCATAATTGCCTTTTGTAGCTGAGAATATGAGTCATATTCACCCTGGCTTTTAATTGGGAGAAACTTTTAATATCAGACTTATCTTTTTTATTAGTACGAATGCAATTTCCATTCCCTTGAAATTCCGTATAATTTAAATTCTTAAAGTGTGTTTCTCCAAAGGCTGAGTGCTGTTGCTGTGATTGTGTTTTCAGGTCTGTGTGTTTACATAATCGAATATTCCAAATTGCAGGAAAATATTACTCTGCATATTGTCATTATGGTATATTGTACTGCATTATGTTTTCAACTTATTTCTCAAAGTCTCACAATGTGTGCTGTAGTAAAGAAAAGAAAAAACCCAGACTATTCATCAAGTATAATTACATCATTACATTTATGAAATACCTCTTGGTGCTGTACAGTATCTCTAGCCCTCCTAACTCTAATTATAACACTGCCTGTTAGCATTTCTGTGGTTTTGTGCTAATATGCTAATATTACCGCAGAAGCCTTTTGAGGTCACTGTGTCAACTGGAAGGCCTTTGTGGTGTAGCCTGTGGCTAGTCTGTCTGACGGCGTGCGGCTAGCTAACATCCTCCCTCACCACCACCCCCCCTCCTCCTCCTCCGTCTCTCTGCCCCCCCCCAGAGCCCCACTTCATCTCGGCCTACGACGTGGGCCTCTTCACCTACTTCTTCCTGCGGGAGAACGCGGTGGAGCATGACTGCGGCAGGACGGTGTACTCGCGCGTGGCGCGCGTGTGTAAGAACGACGTGGGCGGCCGCTTCCTGCTGGAGGACACCTGGACCACCTTCATGAAGGCACGGCTCAACTGCTCGCGCTCCGGGGAGAATCCCCTTCTACTACAGCGAGCTGCAGAGCACCTTCTACCTGCCCGAGCAGGACCTCATCTACGGCATCTTCACCACCAACGTGTGAGTGCGCCGACTCGCCAACTCCTCTCTCCTCGCCAACTCCTCTGCTCTCCTCTCCTCTTCTCCTCTCTCCTCTCCTCTCTTCTCTGCTCTTCTCTGCTCTCCTCTCCTCTCCTCCTCTCCTCTCCTCTCCTCCCCTCTTCTCTCCTCTCCTCTCCTCTCCCTCTCCTCTCCTCTTCTCTTCTCTTCTCTTCTCTCCTCCTCTCTTCTCTTCTCTTCTCTTCTCTCCTCTCCTCTCCTCTCCTCTCCTCCCCTCTTCTCTTCTCTTCTCTTCTCTTCTCTCCTCTCCTCTCCTTCTCCTCTTCTCTTCTCTCCTCCCCTCTTCTCTTCTCTCCTCTCCTCCCTCTTCTCTTCTCTTCTCTTCTCTTCTCTTCTCTTCTCTTCCCTTCTCTTTTCTTCTCTTTCTTGTCCTCTCTTCTGTTCTTCCTCTCCTTTTGTTCACTTAATGCCTCACCTGTTCTGCTTCCTGCGCTGCTCAAATGGACCGCGATGAAAATCGATCAGAGACCCCTCAGTAATGGGTGATCAGCCTGTATCAGCCTGGATCAGCCTGTATCACAGGCGGGTGTAAGTAGGTCACCAGCACACAGATCCTTGCACAGCGCACTGTGTAGCGTAACGGGAGCTGGTCGTGTAATCTAAAGGTCACGGGTTCGATTCCCGGGTAGGACACAGCCGTTGTACCCTTGAGCAAGGTGCGTAACCTGCGTTGCTTCTGTATATATCAAGGTGAATGGGGTGCTGTGTAAAAGCTGAGTAAGTCGCTCTAGATGAAGAGCGTCTGCTGAATGCCTGTAACGGACAGGCATCCACATGAGCTCAGCGCTGAAAATGCAGCCTGCTGCAGTTATTCTCATCCTGACCTGTGATGTACACTTTTGCATTTCTATGCGCCCCCCCCCCCCCCCCCGGAGCCATTGCACACCCCGTTCCACCCCTGTGTGGTGATATGGAATTGTTTGGTGCAGATGCAGCTGTCAGTCATCGCATAATAAACCGCTTCCTCATCCGTCTATTTTATGGTTTTGCGACTGCCTTCCAATCTGGCTTTTCAGGGTCTTCGCTCACCTTCTCCTCTTCATCATGCAAACTTTTCTGTGCAGCCCAAGGTTTCTTTTTTTTTCTTTTTTTCTCCTGAATTGAAAAACAGAGAAATGTGTAGCGTAGCTTCTCCACATAATGAAAAAACCAAAAGTGATTTCAGGCCATGGAATAAACATGGGGAAGAGGAGACTACAATTACCCAGGATGTTTTTTATTTTTATTTATCCCTTGTTCCTGTTTTCCAGTTTCTCGTTCTCTAGCCGTGGCGGAGGGTGCGGGACGCTTTCCTTTTCGGTGTAAAGTTGAGCCCAGAGGGGGTTTTTTTGAGGCTTTGAAAACAGCCGCGATGCGCCCAGGAAACCACAAAGATTTTTGTTTTTTGTTTTTGAAAGATGAGAAAACATTCGCTGTCGGGCCCCGCGGCTGCGGTCGGCCTGTGCGCGGAGCGGGGGGCGGCGGGGGGGGCGGGGGGGGGGGGGGGTCGCGTTCGTCTGAAGCGCCCGGTGTGCGGTGGATGAAGGACACAGAGCCTTTCTGTTTAAAGAGTTCCGCATCGTCCGCTGGACTCGGGGAGAAGAGGACCGCGGGATGCAGGCGTGATCTGAGCGCGCTCGGCTCTCTGGGGGCGGGGGGGCGGGGGGGCGGGGGGGGGGTGAAGCGCGAACGCTCCAGAGGCCGGTCGCCGCTCACTGAAGTGCTTTTACAGGACGTTGCCGGGACCACAGACCTCCGAGGCGCCTTGTGTTCGCGAGTATCCCAGTGTGGTTTTCTGTGTGTGATGTCCTCGTCGGGGTCACCCCCTGCTCAGCGTCGGCTCACCCTATTCCGTACGGTTTTCCGTGTGTGAAGTCATCCTTCCGCTCACCCCTCGGCTCAGCCTGTGCGGGGGGCCCCTGTGGCCCCCAGCTCTCGTACGGTATGTTAATGCGATCGTGAGAACAGCATCTCCATCTGTCTGAGAGAGACTGAACACCTCCAGCGTTCCTTCCCCGGAGCTGGGTTTGAGGAGAGAGGGAGGAGGTGCTGCTCCTCCCCCGGAGCTGGGTTTGAGGAGAGAGGGAGGAGGTGCTGCTCCTCCCCGGAGCTGGGTTTGAGGAGAGAGGGAGGAGGTGCTGCTCCTCCCCCGGAGCTGGGTTTGAGGAGAGACGGAGGAGGTGCTGCTCCTCTGTCAGAGCTGGGTTTGAGGAGAGATGGAGGAGGTGCTGCTCCTCTGTCAGAGCTGGGTTTGAGGAGAGATGGAGGAGGTGCTGCTCCTCTGTGACAGGGCTCCTCAGAGAGTTCCCGCTCCTGCTGGCGTGTCTTTCCTCCAGCTGAAGGCGGGTCGCCGCTCCTGGAGGTCGAATTCGATGGTGGTTTTTAGGCTCGGCAGTTTAAAAAAAAATAGTTTTTGAGAGGCCTTTTTTTTTTTTTTTTTTTTTTTTTTTTTTAAAAGGGGTTTGTGAAATTGAACACGGCCTTGATGTTTTAATTGTTGAAGCCCCCCCCCCCCCCTCCCCCCGGCCTTTCCAAGTGTGACCAAACAGCCCGGTGGCGGGTAATGCAGAAGTGTGTCGGCCCGTAGGGAGTTTGGGGGTCACCCTGGACTTGGCGGCGTTCCCCCAGAGGAGAGGAGCGGGTAATGGCCGGCTCTTAATCCATGACCCTGTGTGCCCCCTCTAAAACCCAAAAACAGATCAGCGCTTCTGAGAAGCCCTTTCTTAAACAACACGGAACTTTGGAATGAGCTCTGCGCCTCTCCCCCCTCGCTGCGATGCTCTGTGATCTGACCCGCGGGGGCTGACGCCATCGCTCCGCCGCGGGGGGGGGGGGGGGGGGCGCTTCCCTGCTGCTCCTCTTCCCTTTTGGAGGGGGTGAGCGCGTTTGCTTCATCAGGGAGCAGCATGGGGCAGGAGGACTGCCTTCGGGCTCAGGCGTAGGCGTGATGTGGTTGACCTTGTGGCCTGCCGCTTCTCAAGGTCACTGTTTCGCGCACGGCGCCGGTGCGGATGGCGGTTCTGCAGTGGAAGACACTCATCCCTAATCGGGCCGTTTATTCCAGCTCCTGCCCTCTGCTGTGTGGGACATGAGGGCTTTCATCCTGGCTGCAATGGAGGGGCCTATTGAGGATGAACTTGACGTTTTGGGTTTTTATTTTTTAGTTGTTGCTGAAACTGTTCAGAGGCTAATGCAGCTCCGCATGACTGCTCATATCTGGCCATATAGACCTGTACAGTGTGTGTGTGATTTTCCCCTGCTTTGGTTTCTCAGTCATATGCTCCTATATAAAGACACACACACGTGTAGGTTTCTGAATGTATGTGCATGCCCCCCCCTCCGCCCCCCCCCCCATGATGATGTGCTCTCAGCCCTAAGGCCTGGGCCTACAGTGGGCGGGGCTGAGAGCCGTTACCCCGGGTTACCGCAGCAATTAAGCACCCAGTCACTTTGCTACAGAGGAAATTGCCCTGTCACCAGGCCTGGCAGCTCCCTCCCTCTCTCTCTCTCCCTCTGTCCTGCCTCTCTCTCTCTTTCACTCTCACACTCTTTCTTACACTCTCTCACACACTGTCTCTCTCGCGCACATACACTCACACACACACAGACACACGCACACACACACGCACACACACACAGACACACGCACACACACACACACAACACACACACACACACTCACACACACACGGACACACACACTCACACACACACACTCACACACACACAGACACACGCACACACACACACACACACACACACACACACACACTCACACACACACGGACACACACACTCACACACACACACTCACACACACGCACACACACGCACACACACAGATGCCAGCCTGGGGTTTGGGGTTTGAGAGAAGGGCCCCCGTTGGTTCCCTGCATGCCAGTGCAGGCCTGCACATAAAGACATGCTCTTACAGCAGGGCTCAGATCCTCCGCACACAGTCAGGTGTCCCTGGGACTGGGGTCCTTAAAGTGCTTATGGAGCTGCTCTCTGAAGAAAAAGATCCATACTAAACTTCATCACTCATCATTTTTATGCGTAAACAAAAAGGAAATTGAATTCAATTTCAACTTAATTCCCGACTATGAAGGAGGAAAAAAGGTCAAAAAAAAGTATTTGAAATCGATTGGGCACACACTTGGATGACTCGTGCCAAGTCAGTGGACCTGTACTGATTTATGAAAGCCTTTTCTCCTCAGAATTTATTCCATTTTTTTCTGCTTTTTTTCCGCCATTTTTAAAGTACTGTGATCTGGGCCCCCAGAGACAGGAACACACAGCCCTGCTCTCACGGGAGCGTTTGAAAATGGGGAGGATGAAAAAAGAAGCAGTTGAACCCAGAGAGCGTGACCTGTCTTTAGAGCTGAAACGCTGGTGGTTCATAAAGCTGGATAAAGAGTTTGTTAAAAAAAAAAAAGGAACATGAAAGAAGTAACAGCTCTTTGATGAGCTTTTAAGTGGAAATGAAAGTTGTCTTTCTTGTAGT
>CM077286.1:1760461-1765461 GCA_039654925.1 Anguilla pacifica
GTGCTCCAACTAAAATAATAAATAAATAAATAACTGCACTTAGCGCATAAAAAGGGTGGTTTTCTTGTGGATAAGCTCCAGTCCAAAGAATGAGACTCATTCTGCAGCGGGAGAAACTAATTTACTTTGCTCCCGCTGCAGTTTGTTTGGCTGGGACGCCATGCCAAGCAAGTTTTTCTGCGAGATTTATCAACTTCACCCGTCGTTACTTCAGAAGCTAACTGCAGTCCGCACCCACCTATCAGACACGCTCCCTTCTATCTGAGCGGAGCGAATGAAGGAGTGATGACATCACAGTGGCTCCCACTGCGTGTTAACAGATCTGTTGTTCCGGTTCTGTCACTGCCTGGCAAAGGTGCGTTTGTGGGGCGGACCAGAAGCCGAGAAGATCAGACTCATTTCCTGCCGTGTGGGGGCATGTGTCAATGTCATAAACCACAGTGTCTGTGTCAGAAACGGAACGGAATCAGAATCGTTTTACACGGAGGTGTTCTTGTCCGGACGGCATGAATCAGCAGACACAGCCGTCCGCGTCCCAGGACACGCCGTGAAGTTTCAGTGCAGGCGGAGTCCGTGAGTTAATCAGGAATATCCGAGTCCTGAGATCCCCGATCACTGACGGGGCCCGAGAACGAGTGTGCAGAAGTTTCTGGAAATACACGAGTGTGGGGGGGTTCAGCAGCTCTCCCGACCAACACCCCCCCCAGATTCCTCTGAAGTTTTAACAGGTGTGATTCCTTTCTCATTAAAACTCCGTTCCTCACGCCGCCGCTCTCCCCCCCCCCCCCCCCCCGCGCCCCCCAGTGCGGGACCATCAGCGACAGCGGGCCGAACGAGAACCTGACGGAGCGCAGCCTGCAGGACGCGCAGCGCCTCTTCCTGATGCACGACGTGGTGCAGCCCGTGTCCGTGGACCCGCTGGTCATGCAGGACAGCGTGCGCTTCTCCAAGCTGGCCGTGGACATCGTGCAGGGCCGCGACACGCTCTACCACGTCATGTACATCGGCACCGGTGAGGGGGGGGGGGGGGGAGCGGGGGGGGGGGGAGCGCGGGGGGAGGAGCGGGGAACACCGCCATGCTCTTGGGGGGGGGAGCAGGGGGTTGTTTTGAGAAGGGCAGTCGGGGGAACAGGCTGTCGCTTTGGGGAGGAGGGTAATGACTCCAGCCACACTCGGGAGTTAAATAGATGGTCATTTACTGCTAAAGCAAATGGCCGTGGTTGAGGTTCATCCCCAACTTCTGCTTGAGTGTTAATGGGTCTCTGAGGCAGAAACTCTGGGGGCTTTTCAGGACCAGGCTACGGTGCTGGATGCTGGATATTTAGCTGTAGATAAGCGGTGAGCGCTGGGTACCCGTTAGCGGTAGTTGTCGGGCTGAATGGTCTGTTCTCATCGTCAGGCTGTCACGTCAAGTGCGATGGTTCTGAGCAATAAAGGATTTCTGTCTCTCGTTCAGCTCCAAAGTGTGAGTCGGTTTTTATTCTGCTTGTTGTTGCTTTTACGGGTGAATTGCAGCTCCACCCATTCCCCCTCTCCTTCCTCCAATCAGAGTACGGGAGCATTCTGAAGGCCCTCTCCACGGCCAATAAGAACCTGCGCGGGTGTTACCTGGAGGAGATGCGGCTCCTCCCCCCGGCGTGCAGGAGCCAATCCTGAGCCTGCAGATCCTGCACAGCGACAGGTCGCTCTTCGTCGGGCTCAACGACCGGGTTCTGAAGATCCCGCTGGAGCGGTGTTCCAGCTACAGGACCGAACGGTGAGTACCCAGAATCCCCCTGGGCCCGACGTCCTCTCTGGATGGGCGTCGGCGGGTCGACTGGCGAGCTTTCGAACCGTCGACCGGCGAGCCTGGTGACGGCTCCGAGCTTAACTCCACCCCCTGCCGCCTGTGAGTCTTCCAGGAATGCTTTTCTAATGGCACGCCATTCTCCAGGGTTGCCGATGGCAACGGGAGGCCCCCCCCGCCCTGCTGTTGGTTACTGTTTGTCCTCATTTACTCCATCAGTCAGTGGCTCGCTGGCTGAAGTGCTGGTAATTGTCCCTGAAAGTCAGGCTCAATTTTGTCAAGGGGAAGAAACGGCTGTCCTGTTAATGATGTGTGAGTGCCTGCGCCTGTTTGTCCTTTAATGCGCTGTACGGGCATCTTACGCTTCAAAGGGTTAAACCTCTGAATTGCTAACCCCCCCCCCCCCCCCCCCCAGGCTGTGCAGGGGAGCTGAATCGGTCCGGGGGAGTGGTGGGTTATGGGATGAATTGGGTCATTACCTGCAGCTCTTCAGCCGAACACAGAGGAAGCCGAGCCCCCCCTCACAGAAGGGACCCAGCGTGCGCGTGACGCATGCGACGCGGGGGGGTGGCAGGGGGGGGGGGGGGCGGGGGTGTCTTCACGCTGTGCCAGTGTTCCGGTAACATCCGCCACTCAGTCTCCGATGCTGCGCGGTGTCTGTCGCTGTGAGCTCATCCCCAGCGCTGCCATTCTGGCAGAGTGGCCCCCCCGCAGTGCGCTGAAGCATCCCTCACCACCCCCCCCCCACCTCGCCCCCCCGCTGGACTGTGAGTCACCCGAACCTGGGCGAGTTGCGCCGCCTCCCCCTCCCACTTCCGCGCTCGCAGAGAGAACCTCTGGACTCCGCAGGGACGGCGGTATCCAGCTGTGCGTAATTCTGAATAGCGCCAGTCCCCCCCCCCCCCCCCCCGCAGCCCCCCCCCACGCAGAGTCCCCATTAAGCCCAGCCCTAACAGAGCAGATGGCTGTTCTGCAGAATAATCACCTTCCAGCCCTGCCTACCCCCAGCATCCCTTTACTCAGCCTAGACCCGATCACACACACACACACACACACACACACACACACACAGATACACATACACACACACCACACACATACACACACTCACCCCCTTACACACACACACACACACACTTACCCCCTTACACACACACACACACACACACACACACAGATACACAGACACACACACACAGATACACATACACACACCACACACACACTCACCCCCTTACACACACACACACACACACACACACACGCATACACAAAACCTGTGTGTGATGTCCTTTATGGGGACCACTTCTCACAGAAAATGTTTAACCCTTTAGAAGAGCAGATTTTTCTGAACATTTTTTTGCTGCATTCTCAGTGTTCTAGAACTGTATTGCTTTCAATTACCTCTCATGACTGCTGCATCGGCATCAGATTGTATCACTTATTTGTGGTCTTACACCTGAAAGGGTCGTGTTTGTGTGTGTGCGTGTGTGTGTGAGTGTGTGTTCACGGCAGCGAACCTTGATAATGCTTTGTATTTAAAGCGATGAAGATCATGCCTGATGAAGAGTAACTGAGGTCAGGGAGAAACGTCTTTGGTCCATTTGGGGGTGAAGTGTTCACGGGCAAGTTTATGGAGTTTTTTCCCCTCGGTTTAAAAAAAAAACCCTTTCTGTTCCGCACTGTGCCTGAGTGTGGAAAGTGTGGAAAGAGGCAAGGTCAGGACTGTGCGCATGCATGACTGCGGGTGTGTGCCTGAGACAAACAGGACACTTATCCAGCCCCCCCCCCCCCCGCCACCCCCCACCCCCCTGCCTTTCCCTGACAAGCCGTTCCAAAGGGGGTCCAGACGTGGAGCGAAGACAGAACTCAATTTGAGGAACATTATTAATATTTCCAGCTGCAATCACCTTGGGCTCGAAAAGTAATTTTTTATTTTTTTTTGTTGTTTTTTTTTTTTGAAACGCGTTTTTAAGTAATTTGTTCCTCTGCGTTTTGTGGGGGGTCGGGGGTTGGGGGGGGCCTTTCTGCCACGCAGGGCAGATTAGACCCGAGTTCATCTCCCCGCCGATCTGCCTAACAAGAGCCGCTTATGAATTTTATTTCATGCACAGTGCTCGGCCGTGTCGGTGGCGGATCTGGCCACGCTTCATTATAATTGCATGTGACCCCTCCGCTCTCGCCCCCTCCGCCTGGCGTGGGGCTCGGACCGCGCTCCGCAGCGGGGAAACTCGTCTGCTTTGCTCCCGCTGCGGTTTGCTGGGCCGGGACGCCATGCCAGGCGGGTTCTTCTGCGGGATCCATCAGCTTCACCCATTGCTGCTTTAGCAGCTAAAGCTGTCTGAGGGGGAGAAATGGCTTTGTTTGACACCCCCCCCCACCTCCCCCCACCACGCAAAGCCCCAGCCGTGAGAACACGGAACACGGAACACGGAACACGGAACAGTGATTGTTGTGGGACACGTCCGTCTGCTACCCGTCTGCTTGATGGATGAGCTGCTTGGTCCCGTCAAGCGGGATTGGAGTGCCGGGATTGGACAGCGGAAAGTTAGCGGACGTCGCTAACCGCAGAGTGACTCGGTGGGGAAACGTTTGCGTGCCCCCCCGGAGGGAAAGGCCCTTTCCTTTACCATGTCAGGATGCACAGTCTCGCACCGCTCGGCTCCTGCTTTCCAGAGCCTTACCACTGAGGCTCGCTGTATTTATTTCATTTTATTTTTATTTTATTTCACCTTTATTTCACCGGGCAAGTCGTTAAGGACAAATTCTTATTTACAATGGCGGCCTGGCAACCGACAAAAACCACTTAAGGGAAGGGGAGGTGCGCTAGAAGATAGAAGCGTGTACCGCTGGACCGCAGGTATTTAAAACTGTTGTTAAATAGTTCCGGTTTCCACCAATGCCTTGATTAAGGCTGTAGGATCCGCCCACTGACCACCGTTTGAGTTCCTGTGTTTTTTTTGTTTTTTTAGAATGTTTTTTTTTCTTCAAGATTCTCAGTCAGTGTTCTAGAACTCCACTGCTTTCAGCCACCAGCAGCGATTGTGACATCAGCATCAGAATGTTCAGCTAAGAACGCTCTAATCACACACTTGTGACCTCACTGCTCAAAGGGTCAGAGGGCATGTCCGCAGCCGTGAGGCGGCGTGAGCTTTGCGCATCGCAGATCTTCCGTTCGGTGAGAGCAGCCGGCTGGACTCCCGTGCGCCGCCCG
>CM077286.1:1767961-1810461 GCA_039654925.1 Anguilla pacifica
GTTGTTGCTGTCTCCTGGGGGGTGGGGGCTTGTGGAACCTTTAAAAAAATAAATAAATAAGAAATAAGCCTGACTTGGGCAAGACAGGGAGCTGAGTGTGTCCTGAGCCAGGGAGAGTGTGTGTTGAAGGGAGTATTCACCACTGTTTTTTTTTCCAGTCCGGTGATGGAATCTTTAAAAATAACATTCTCCCCCCTGTCCTGACACTATCAGGTGGCTACGTTTCAGGGTCCTGAGTCGGCCCTCTTAGACCTATTCATGCCCCCCCCCCTTTCACTCTGCGAGGAGGGGGGGGAAGAACAACAGTCAGCAACCTCCGTCAGACTCCTCTAACAGGGTCCCGATTTAGCAGCGCGGCCTGTATCAACACCCGAGTGCTTCCTGCACCTCCGCTCGGAAAAAGTTAAAAATGCAAATCCAAACCCAAATAAACACACGGGCCCAGGCCAGAAAAAGAGCCTCCATTCACAGTGCGGGGGTGGGGGCGGGGGCGGGTGGTGTGGGGGCGGGGGCGGGGGGTGTGGGGTGGGGGTGGGGGCGGGGGGGGGTGTGGGGGTGGGGGGGGGGGGGAGGGGGTGTTCCACTTGTTGCCACACACCCGACATTCCCAGGCATCGCAGCTCGAATTGGCTGTGATAGATTCATTTCATTAAGAGGTTTAGATTTAATTACTACTCCATTAGCCTGTGCTTCCCCCCCCCCCCCCGAGTCGTGCAAATGTTTTGGTGCTGGCGGGCATCTTTCCGATGCTCTGCGTTTGTCGGTGGGGAATTCCACCCCGATTCGTTTACCCGCCGTGCCCCCCCCCCCCACCTCCGTATGATATTATTGGGAGGGTAGGTGTTTGTGTGTGGGTTGTGTGTCCAGCTTGCAGTGTTGCCGTAGAGCAGGGGTGGTCAACCATGTTCCTGGAGATCTGCTGTCCTGTAGATCTTCTTGTCAACCCTAATTTGCCACACCTGATTCTACTAATTAGAAGCTCAATGAGATTTCGAGCTGTTAAATGATGTGTGCTTTGTTAGGGTTGGAGTGAAAATCTTCAGGATGGTAGATCTCTAGGAACAGGGTTAGTTACCACTGCATTGGGGGGGGTTTGAGTTCTTCTCTCTGACCGCGCCCCCCTCTCCGGTTCCCCTCTCCGCAGGCTGTGCCTCGATGCGCGGGACCCCTACTGCGGATGGGACCGCAAGCAGAGGCGCTGCACCACCATTGAGGACAGCTCCAACATGAGCCTGTGGACCCAAAATATCACCGTCTGCCCGGTAACCCTCACCCTACCCCTACCCTACCCCCTACCCATGCCCCTAACCCTAACGCTCATCCTAACCCTACCCCTGCCCCTTACCCTAACCCTAACCCCTACCCCTAACCCTAACCCTAACCCTAACCCTACACCTGCCCCTACCCCTTACCCTCACCCTAACCCTAACCCTAACCCTAATCCTAACCCTGCCCCTACCCCTTACCCTCACCCTAACCCTAACCCTAGTCCTCACCCTACCCCTAATCCTAACCCTAACCCCTACCCCTACCCCTACCCCTAACCCTAATCCTAACCCTGCCCCTACCCCTTACCCTCACCCTAACCCTAACCCTAGTCCTCACCCTACCCCTAATCCTAACCCTAACCCCTACCCCTACCCCTACCCCTAACCCTAATCCTAACCCTGCCCCTACCCCTTACCCTCACCCTAACCCTAACCCTAGTCCTCACCCTACCCCTAATCCTAACCCTAACCCCTACCCCTACCCCTACCCCTAACCCTAATCCTAACCCTGCCCCTACCCCTACCCCTAACCCTCTGGACCCAAAATATCATCGTCTGCCCGGTAACCCTCACCCTACCCCTACCCTACCCCCTACCCATGCCCCTAACCCTAACCCTCATCCTAACCCTACCCCTGCCCCTTACCCTCACCCTGACCCCTACCCCTAACCCTAACCCTAACCCTACACTTGCCCCTTACCCTCACCCTAACCCCTACCCCTAACCCTAATCCTAACCCTACCCCTACCCCTAACCCTCTGGACCCAAAATATCATCGTGTGCCCGGTAAACTGCCCCGCCACCCCACCACCCTTCCCTATAGCTCACACAGTCATCCTGTGTGATGTCACATTTTTGATAAGTGTGCTCAGTCATGTGACATTATCTTGGATATCAAGCACTATCACTAGGAGCTTCTAGGACATGGCTGCCCAACACTGTTCCTGGAGATCTACCGTCCTGTAGGTTCTCACTCCAACCCTAACAAAGCCATACCTCATTCAACAGCTAGAGATCTTGTTGAGCTACTAACTGGTAGAATCAGGTGAACCAAATCAGGGCTGAAATGGAAACCTCCAGGACAGTAGATTTCCAGGTGCAGGGTAGTGCAGCCCTGCTGTAGCTGTTGAGTGAGGTATGGCTTTGTTAGGGTTGGAGTAAAACCCTGCAGGACAGTAGATCTCCAGGGGCAGGGTAGTGCAGCCCTGCTGTAGCTGTTGAATGAGGTGTGCTTTGTTAGGTTGGAGTGAAACCCTGCAGGACAGTAGATCTCCAGGGGCAGGGTAGTGCAGCCCTGCTGTGGCGTATGTTGGTGCTGGAGAATCGCGGCGCGCTCTCTGACGCTGTTTCTGCTTGAACCCGCTGCAGCTGAGGAATCTGACCGTGGACGGCGGCTTCGGCCCGTGGGCGGCTTGGCAGGCGTGTAGCCATGACGACGGCGACAGCAGCAGCGCCTGCGTGTGCCGCTCGCGGTCCTGCGACACCCCCCCGCCCCGCTGCGGGGGCCGAGGCTGCGAGGGGCCCGCCATCGAGGTGTCCAACTGCTCCAGGTACGAGCCCCCCCCCCCCCACACACCCCCCCGCCCCCCACCCGTCACACACCTCCAGCCTGAGCCCACACTCACCCCCCCCCCGTCATACACCTCCAGCCTGAGCCCACAAACCCCCCCCCCGTCACACACCTCCAGCCTGAGCCCACAAACCCCCCCCCCCCCGTCATACACCTCCAGCCTGAGCCCACAAACCCCCCCCCCGTCACACACCCCCAGACTGAGCCCACACCCCCCTCTCGTCACACACCTGAGCCCACACCCCCGCGCCCCCCCCCCCGTCATACACCCCCAGCCTGAGCCCACAAACCCCCCCCCCCCCCGTCACACACCTTCAGGCTGAGGTGTTCGAGGGACCGGAAGGGCAAAGCTAACACACACAGCTCTTCAGCTTTCTCTTAAAGGAGCAAAATAACTGCAGTTTATGAAAATTAAAGAGAACATACTGTGTTAATGACTTCCCCCCTCCTCGCCCCCTCGCCGCCCCCCCCACCCCAAAGCCTTTGTCGCGCCGCCTCTGCGTCTGCAGTCCTCGCCCAATCAGAATGATTGAGCGCGCGCCGCGCACCCTTCCTCCGAAACCGATAGACCGCTTCCGAGTCCCCGCATAGCTGTGAGAGATTAAAAGCGAGGCGGTGAAAATTGAATTGTGTTTTTACAGGAAGCGGCAATTAAATCATGAAAAGTGTTCCACGGCAGAACAAAGCACTTAGCAAATTGCGCGGATGTTTTTACGGGCAGTTTGACGTTTCCCCTCCTCAAACCAAACCCTCACCTCCCTGTTCCGTGGCCCTGGCCTCCTGTTTAACGGGGAGCACCCGGCACTTCCAGGGGCCTTCAAGGACATTTTTACCAAAAAAAATTAATAAATAAATGTTTGGCAGACATCTGAACCCCCTCGACGTAAATATGAAAATGATATTAACGCTTCCTGTTTGGGAATAGTGTTCTGGACTAACAAAATGTGAAGCCCCTGAGGCCCTGTCCCAAATGAGGAAAAGCCATCGGCCTCATTGCATAAACCCCGGGGCATTTCTCTCTTTTACTGTGTTACTGTACTGGTTGGGGCGGCAGTGTAGTATAATGGGTGAGGAACTGGCCTTGTAACCCACTGGTGGGACACTGCCCTTGTACCCTTGAGCTGGGTACTTAACCTGCACTGCTTCAGTATATATCCAGCTGTATAAATGGATGCTGTGTAAATGCTGTGTGAAAAAAAGTTGAGTATGTCGCTCTGGATCAGAGCATCTGCTAAATGCCTGTAATGTAATGGAATGTGATGTAATGTAGTGTAATGTAATGTAATGGAATGTAGTGTAGTGTAATGTAATGTAATGTTATGTAATGTAGTGTAATGTGTAAGAACAATCTCTTCATGTGCGGCCAGCGTGAAGGTTTTGAGACAGGCGGCGTGTCCAATGGGGTGGCTGGAATGGCCACCTCTGGAATTTGATTGGCGCCACCCCTGTTTTTTTCCCCACCTAGAATAGTGCATTATCATTGGCTAATATAATTGTTGGCGATAGTGTGACCTTCCCCCACCCTTACTGCATGGGGTGGCGTTTGGGGCGGCGTTTGGGTTCTGCGTTCCTGTTCTCACGCCTCGCTCCCTGTCCCGCAGGAACGGGGGCTGGACCCCCTGGTCCTCCTGGGGCCAGTGCAGCACCAGCTGCGGCATCGGGTTCGAGGTCCGGCAGCGCTCCTGCAACAACCCCTCCCCTCGACACGGGGGCCGCATCTGCGTGGGACAGAGCCGGGAGGAGAGGTGAGGGGGGGCGAGGGGGGGCTGGGATAGAGCCGGGAGGAGAGGTGGGGGGGGGCGAGGGGGGGGAGGGGCTGGGATAGAGCCGGGAGGAGAGGTGGGGGGGGGGGGGTTTGGGACAGAGCCGGGAGGAGAGGTGAGGGAGGGGGGGCGAGGGGCTGGGATAGAGCCGGGAGGAGAGGTGGGGGGGGGGGGGGTTTGGGACAGAGCCGGGAGGAGAGGTAAGGGAGGGGGGGCTGCTGGGCTAGAGCCGGGAGGAGAGGTGAGGGAGGGGGGGCGAGGGGGGGCTGGGGGTGGGAGGGGCTGGGATAGAGCCGGGAGGAGAGGTAAGGGAGGGGGGGCTGCTGGGATAGAGCCGGGAGGAGAGGTGAGGGGGGGGCGAGGGCAGGGGGGGACCTGTCCTCTGTAGATGTTCATTCCGGGCCCCTCTCTTGTTCTGGCTGCGCAGTGTCAGGCTGATCCATACACAATCGCCTCCTCTGCAGCGATGAGGAGGCTGAGCGGTGAGGCGCGGGGTGAGCGGCGACCGCGCGGTTCTCTTTCTCCACGGCTCTCGGGGAAACAGTTTGGGGAAGATCGATGCGCCCCATCGCAGCCTCCGCTAAATCGGACTCTAATGAACACCGCCCCCCCCCCCCAATGAGCCCCAGCTCCTTCTTCTTTAACGGTCTTTTGGATTATCTGGGCTGTCTGCGGGGGCTAGCCGCCGTTCGCTTTACCGCCCCCGCGCCGCCACTTCACACTTTTGTTTGCCGGCGAATCGATAGCCCGGCTGCGGTAAATCCTGACGCCCGCGCCCATCGACCCAGGCGCGCTCGCTGCCCGTCCCTTTGTGATGCCCGCGGAGAAAGGGGTCGGGACAATGGAAGGTTCCGGTGCGTTCGGACCGCTTTGTGCGGCTGGTGCCTTCAGAGTTTGGGCCGCCGGCGATCAGCGGCGCTGCCGCGCTGTGTGTGAGGCGCCGCGGAGGCGCGCCGGGGGGAAGATGAGGACAGAACCAGGGATGGAAAATTCAGCGCACTCACGTCCCGGAGAACAGAGGGATCGTTTCGCCGTGGGACAGTCGGCGTTTCGCTCCACGGTGCTTTTTTGACGGACCCGACGGGTCGAAACGTTCAGCCCCACGCAATGAAACGAAATAAAATGAAATGAAATTAAATGATCACTTTTATCGTCTTTGAAGCTGAAGTATGTGTGCTGGTTTGTGCTTATTTCCTAATATGAGACTTTAACTTGTGCAAAGCACTTTTTGTGAGTGTGTGTTTATTCTCTTATAGTAAGGTAATATATATAAAAAAAATGTTTAAAAAAAAATTTGTATCCGTTAGCTGTGTAATCCTTTAGGAGTATGTGTGTGTGTGTGTGTTAATTCTCTAATAGTAAGGTAAACACTGGTCCGTATCAGTGAGTGTGTGTGTGTGTGTGTGTGTGCGTGAGTGTGCGTGTGCGTGTGTGTGTGTGTGTGCGTGAGTGTGTGTGTGTGTGCGTGTGTGTGTTTGTTTAATGATTGACTGAATGATTCAGGGGTCCTGGCTGTCTCTCCAGGTTGTGTAATGAGAAGGTGTCCTGTCCGCTGCCTATCTTCTGGTCGTCGTGGGGATCCTGGACCAAGTGCAGCGCGGAGTGCGGGGGCGGGGTCCACTCCCGGGCCCGGACCTGTGAGAACGGGAACAGCTGCCCGGGCTGCGCTCTGGTACGGCTGGACTACATTACCCACGATCCTCTCTGCTCCAAAGCACAGCCCTCTGGTCCGTGGGCACCATAGAGCTCTATCATATACGCTCTATGGTCAGCACTCTAGCACTATGCAATGCCATGTAAATATAGTCTGATTCGGGGGTGCAGTTTGACGACAGGTTCCCTACCTAAATTGCTTAATGTAAGTAATTCTTATCCGTTTGACAGTAGATTATTTAATGAGATATGTTTATTGTTTAATCTGGAAAGACTAAATAGTATTGTAATGTTATGTATCTTCTGTTATTCGGGGAGCTGTTTTAGCCGTGTAACTGTCCATCGCCTATGTTGTAGTTGCTAGCTAATGTCGGCATAGTTAACTATCGCTGTAAAGTCACAATTATCTTTGTGCCGCGAGGTTCAAAGTTCATTGGTGAATAATGAGAATACAGAGGTTCCACTAACTTTTAGACATCTTTATTTTCAAAGCACAGGCAATGAAAATTCAGTTCGATTTAACAGTTTGACGTTAATGATGATCTATTATTAAATCAGGCGTGGGATGCAGTTCTTCAAAGAGTTTAATAAGCATTTTCGCTAATACAAATACGTCAGTAAAATAATTTGACTGGTCTTGTAGTTGTTGGTCAGACGTAACTTGCAACTCCTTGCATGGTCCAAACGTCGAGTTTTCATGTGATCGATACGCTAGTTTCGTTTATGTGCTCAAAGTCAAAGCTGACTATCAGAGCCTTAGTCTGTTCTGTGTGCATTTTGGATTTAGGATAACTTAATGCAAAGCCGTGGGTGTTTCCGGCTGATTGTCCTCTCGTGATATTGCTAGGTCTTGAAAGGTTTTGCGAATCAATACAGGAAATCTCAAACGGAATTGAATGTCAGGATTAATATACCATGTTTTCAAAACACAGTTTACATTTGTCCTCTGCATTCAGGAAAAATAAATTGCCTACATCCACGATGCATTTCTTCATCACTTTAGTGTAAACAAAATGCATTTGAACAAAAGTAATCCCTTCATAGACTGTCTACTGACAACAGTGTGAGTATACTCTTTTAGAAATATTTGATAGTGGGGTCTTTCTTTTCACAGGAACCGTGATTTTCATTTGACCTGCTTTTTCTGTGGAAAACGTTTTGGTCTGGTTACAGCCCTGGTTCTGAAGTATACGTTTAATTTTGAGCATGAAAAGGACTGTTTCTCTCTCATATATAGACCTGTTCTCTCTCTCTCTCCCACGCCTGTTCCAGCTGAGCTTCTCACAATGGACTCAGCCCTGATCCCCCTCCTCTTCAGGAGCAGAAATCTTTCATGATTTAATTAAACAAATTAAGAACTGAATTGCGGGTCTTATTGCATTAAGCAGCTGAACGCCCAGCCGTGGAGTCCAGGCTGCCGTGTGGGGCCAAGGGCTTATGAGCTCGGCTCAGAACCAAAACCCCAACCTGCTTGCACAGCAGAAAAAGTAAACTATCACACATAAAGGGATGGGTTGAAAGGATGAGTTCTGTGAGAGATGGTTAGGGGTGAGTTCTGTGAGAGATAGTAAGGGGTGCGTTCTGTGAGAGATGGTTAGGGGTGAGTTCTGTGAGAGATAGTAAGGGGTGCGTTCTGTGAGAGATGGTTAGGGGTGAGTTCTGTGAGAGATAGTAAGGGGTGAGTTCTGTGAGAGTCGGTAAGGGGTGAGTTCTGTGAGAGATAGTTAGGGGTGAGTTCTGTGAGAGATAGTAAGGGGTGCGTTCTGTGAGAGATGGTTAGGGGTGGAGTTCTGTGAGAGATAGTAAGGGGGTGCGTTCTGTGAGAGATGGTTAGGGGTGAGTTCTGTGAGAGATAGTAAGGGGTGAGTTCTGTGAGAGTCGGTAAGGGGTGAGTTCTGTGAGAGATAGTTAGGGGTGAGTTCTGTGAGAGATGGTTAGGGGTGAGTTCTGTGAGAGATAGTAAGGGGTGAGTTCTGTGAGAGTCGGTAAGGGGTGAGTTCTGTGAGAGATAGTTAGGGGTGAGTTCTGTGAGAGATGGTAAGGGATTAGTTCTGTGAGAGAACTCACAGTGCCCCCCCCCCATGTTTTCAGGAGTACAAGGCCTGTAACCTGGAGGCGTGTCCGAGGTGCGTCGCAACACCCCCTGGACGCCCTGGATGCCGGTGAACGTGACGCAGGGGGGGGCGCGGCAGGAGCAGAGGGTGCGGTACACCTGCCGCGCCCAGCTACCCGACCCCCACGAGCTGCAGTTCGGCAAGCGCAAGGTGGAGACGCGCTACTGCCCCAACGACGGCTCGTCCGCCTGCGAGACCGACAGTGAGTCCGGCCGCCCCCCCCAACCCCCCCAACCCCACCTCTCCCCCCCCAAACCCCCCCAAACCCTCCCACCCCCCGTTTTATCTGTACAGCGCTTTTTACAGAACACTGCCGCACAAACGCTTTACAGAGCAACAGAAAAAGACCAAAAAAACCAGCCCTGAACCCCCAAATAGCAAAAACATGAGGTGAAAAAAAGAACTCCCCAGTGGGGAGAAAAACACTCAAATGGTGGCAAGAAAAAAACTCCCCGATGGGAAGGAATCTCAGGTGGCTCATCCTTCACTGGCTGTCCCTGTGCAGCATGGGAAAAAAAAACTGACGTCCCAAGCACATAATGTCGTAATGCTTTACTGAAGTGAGGTCACTACAGCCCTGCTCCTCATGCCACAGCTACACTTTCTGAATCTTCTGATCTGTATTTCCTTTGTCGAGGCAGCTTCCTCTCGCTGTCGTGACCAAGCTGAACCTCAGAGTTTGCTTTTAATGAGGTTCCAGCAGCCGAACAGAGCTGAGGTTTCCACAGGCGTTGAGTTCCAAGCAGCCTGAATGAGCTTCTGTTCTCTCACCGGCTCAGAATACAGGCTGTTCCCCCGAGCCCTTCATCACTGCAGCTCTTCTTCCTCTTCATCACGTATCATCCAGAAAGGCTTTTCTGAACCGGAAATGTGTGTGTGTGTGTGTGTGTGTGTGTATGTGCGTTTTTTTGCACACACACACACACACACACACACACGCATGCATACACACACACACACACACACACACACACACACACACGCATGTCACACACACACACACATACACACACACATTTTAAGTCCAGAAAAGCCTTTCATGACAGAACCAGGCAGAGAAGAATCAATGATTTGAAAGGTTAAAGGTTGCGCTGCAGAGCAGAGTGAATTCGGGGGAACTCCTGTCTTCCTGTTTGAGAGGCCGTGCAGCAGGAACTCTCTCTGGTGCGCAGGAAGTGCTCCGCCGTGCCGAGGGTTCAGTGACCTTGAATCGGCCGAGAGGCGGCGGAACCGGGCTGAGAAATGACCCGCTAATAGAAAGCGAAGGCCCGTTTCCACAAAATACTTTCCCAAACTAAACGGGGAGTTTGCAGAAGCGTCTCCTTGGCGGGCACGGAGGGAGTCATTACCCGGAGAGATAAGGCGAAATGGCCGCTCAGCGCGCGTTTGGATTAGCGATGTGTTCTGAGGCCCGCTTCATTTACAGAGTCCGGCCAATGAAATCCAATCTCCTTCCTGTAACCCGAGCCTTAAATACAGATGCGTACATCACATAAAACTCATCAGCTGGGTTTTTTCCTCCCCCCACTTAGCTCTTGATAGCTTGTGGAAGACGTCGGAGGCTGTCTTGCCCTTAACGATCTTGTCTTTTACATAAATAACCCTTATGCAGGGAAAGCAGGCACCACACAGCTCAGGGTCAGTGTGCGATTCGGTCTTTTTTACGCCAGGGCAATGAATCCTGCTGTAACCATGCGCCTCTTCTCCTCTGCGATGTGGGAATTGAATTTAACAACCTGAAAGTACCTATCCTTCTTGATTAACTTTATCCAGATTTAATGACAGCTTCCTCTGGTTAAAACTGCCCTCCAGACAGACTTAAATGAAGGGCATTGTAGTGCGTTGCCTGTGTTAATGTGGGTCTGTTATACGTGTAGCTTTGCTGAGGACAGGAAAAGGTGTGCAGTAACCTATATGTGTAACCTTTGTAATAACCTGTATGTTTAACGTGTAATTACCTGTGTGCGTAACGTATATAATAATCTGGATGCAGAACCTGTGTAATAACCTGTGACCTGTGTAATAACATGTGAATAACCTGTGTAATAACCCGTGTGCCTATCCTGTGTTTGTAACACGTGTATAACACGTGTAATAACACGTGTAATAACTCGTGTAATATCCCGTGTTCTGTAGCTCTTGTGGAGGACCTGCTGAAGACCGGGCGGCCCGTGGTTCGAGCGGCGGGCGCTGGGTGGTCGTCGTGGGAGACGTGGTCGCCCTGCTCCCGGGACTGCGCCAAGGGCTACCGCACGCGCAAGCGCACCTGCGCCACACCTGAGGGCAAGAGCGCCGCTGCAGCCTGCGCCGGGTCTGCCGTGGAGTACCAGGACTGCAACCCGCAGCCCTGCCCAGGTAACGCACCTGCTGCACCTGCTGCAACACACACACACACACACACACACTGCAACCCGCAGCCCTGCCCAGGTAATGCACCTGCTGCACCTGCTGCACCTACTGCATGCACACACACACAGACTGCAACCCGCAGCCCTGCCCAGGTAACGCACCTGCTGCACCTACTGCATGCACACACACACACACACACTCACACACACACACACACACACACACTGCAACCCGCAGCCCTGCCCAGGTAACGCACCTGCTGCACCTGCTGCACACACACACACACACACACACATACACTGCAACCCGCAGCCCTGCCCAGGTAACGCACCTGCTGCACCTACTGCACACACACACACACACACACAGACTGCAACCCGCAGCCCTGCCCAGGTAACGCACCTGCTGCACCTACTGCACACACACACACACACACACACACACACACACACACTGCAACCCGCAGCCCTGCCCAGGTAACGCACCTGCTGCACCTGCTGCACACACACACACACACACACACACACACACACACTGCAACCCGCAGCCCTGCCCAGGTAACGCACCTACTGCACCTACTGCATGCACACACACACACACACACACAGACTGCAACCCGCAGCCCTGCCCAGGTAACACACCTGCTGCACACACACACTCACACACACACACACACACACACACACACACACACACACACACTGAGGCTGGTGCTGTACGGCTCCATTAGCTGCTGCTAAGTGGATCATTTGGGCTGTTAGCTAATGAAGTGTTCAGTGCTCCTGGGTGCCTCCAGGCCTTCAGCCTTCTGTTAGGCTTAAATGGCCTCCAAGGGCCTGCTCCCTCCCTCTCCCTCTCCCCCCTTCGCTCCCTCTCTCCCCCTCTGCTCCCTCCCTCTCCCTCTCCCCCCTTCGCTCCCTGTCTCCCCCTCCGCTCTCTCTCTCCCTCTCTGCTCCCTCCCTCTCCCTCTCCCCCCTTCGCTCCCTCTCTCCCCCTCTGCTCTCTCTCTCCCTCTCTGCTCCCTCCCTCTCCCTCTCCCCCCTTCGCTCTCTCTCTCCCCCTCTGCTCTCTCTCTCCCTCTCTGCTCCCTCCCTCTCCCTCTCCCCCCTTCGCTCCCTCTCTCCCCCTCCGCTCTCTCTCTCCCTCTCTGCTCCCTCCCTCTCCCTCTCCCCCCTTCGCTCCCTCTCTCCCCCTCCGCTCTCTCTCTCCCTCTCTGCTCCCTCCCTCTCCACTCTCTCTCCCCCGTTCGCTCCCTCTCTCCCCCTCTGCTCTCCCTAGCCCCCTCTCCGCTCCCTCTCCACTCTCTATCCACTTCCTCTCCTCCCTCCCGCTCTCCTCCTCTCCTTCTCCATTCCCTCTCCACTCCCCCTCTCCCCCTCTCCACTCCCTCTCCCTCTGTCCCTCTCCCCTTCTCTCCCTTCCCTATCCTCTCCCTCTCTTGGCCCCTCCCTCCCCCTCCGCTCTCCTCCTCTCTCTTTCCCTCTCCTTTCCGCTACCTCTCCCCCTGTCTGCTCCCTCTCTCCCTCTCCTCTCCCCCTCCTCTCCCTCTGCTCCCTCTCTCCCTCTCTCCCTCTCTGCTCCAGTGCCTCTGCTGTACCCACCGTCCTGTTTAGACGATGATGTTATCAAACTAGGCAACATGTTTGTGGTGCATTTTAGTGGCTGCTTGCACAACATCGGTCAGTCCATCTTCATTTTGTGTCATGTCATTTACAAACAGGGAAAATAGGCTGTGCACAGCCCTCCACAGTGGACACTGTCGAGAGGAACAGGTTAAGCATAAACGCCAATCTGAGCATAAGTGGCTAAATCGTACAGAAAGACCTACGTGGCAGGTTTGTGTCTGCTGACAGTACAGGATGATCTCTATAAGAGCGTGTGAAAGAAACGCTGGTGGACTAGAACGAGACGAGTGATGACCTTCGTAAAACCCTCACAGAGGGCGGGGATGGGCCTAAAGGAACAGACCTCACCTTCCATCCCGTTTCTGAACGACGGCGTCCGCGTGCTGCTCGCTGAGTGTCCGCCGCTGGGCTTGCGAGAGCGATGAGGCGCCTGCAGGATGGGAGAGAGCCCCGTCATCCGTGCGAGGATGCTCGATAAATATCATAAAACATCGTAATTTTAGTTGTCATTTGAGGCGGTAAGTATTGGCGACTGAAAGCTGTTATTACTGGGTGACATTGAGAAAGGTGCCTTTCCTGCGTGCGCTAGCTTAAGCAAAGTGGCTGAAGCGCTACGATTCAGAAAATGTTTCTGAATTCTGCCCCCCCCTCCTCCTCCCCCCCGCCTTATTAAGTTCCAAACATTCACAGGAGCCGTCTCCCTCCTAAGTGCCCGTTGGCTCAAACCCCTCCAGGGGGAGGTCACGTCTGGGCACGTCTGCGTCGAGGCTCTGGCCACCGAGCCAGGCCCCAAACGGCCCCTCTCAGGTGGTCTTCAGATTGGCGGTAATTAATTTTGTTGACATAGCGCCTAAATTATTCACACGCCCCCCCCTCCATCCCTCCATCCCTCCATCCCTCCATCCCCCATCCCTCCGTCCCCCCATCCCCCATCCCCCCCCCCTCCATCCCCCATCCCTCCATCCCTCCATCCCCCCTGTCCCCCCCACCCCCACGCGCAGAAGACTCAGGCAAATATTAATCTCATTTCATCTGCGGCTATCGAACGCAGACGAGCGCACTGAGAGACTCGGGAAGCCGCCGCCGCTGTGTGTGAATGCCAACGGCCTTACCGCCGCCTCGCTCGCCCACTCCGCCGCCTCCGGAAGCTGGTCAATACTCGAGCAGCCGAGGAGGGAGAGAGAGAGGGGGAGAGAGAGAGAGAGAGAGAGAGAGAGAGTTAGAGAGGGAGGGAGGGAGAGAGGGAGAGAGAGAGAGAGAGAGAGAGAGAGAGAGAGGGAGAGAGAGAGAGAGAGAGAGAGCGCATGTACACACGATGCGTCTGCATGTCAATGAGGAGCGAGCCGCCAGTATGACACAGATACACACACACACACACACACTCCCACACACACACACACACACACACACTCACTCCCACACACACACACACACACACACACTCACTCCCACACACACACACACACACACACACACACACACACACGCACAGACACACACACACTCACCCCCACACACACACACACGCACAGACACACACACTCCCACACACACACACACTCACCCCCACACACACACACACGCACAGACACACACACTCCCACACACACACACACTCACCCCCACACACACACACACGCACAGACACACACACTCCCACACACACACACACTCACCCCCACACACACACACACGCACAGACACACTCACTCCCACACACACACACACACGCACAGACACACTCACTCCCACACACACACACACACACGCACAGACACACTCACTCCCACACACACACACACACGTACACACACACTCACTCCCACACACACACACACACACACACACACACGCACAGACACACTCACTCCCACACACACACACACACACGCACACACACACTCACTCCCACACACACACTCACTCCCACACACACACACACACACACACACGCACAGACACACTCACTCCCACACACACACTCACTCCCACACACACACACACACACACACACACACACGCACAGACACACTCACTCCCACACACACACACACACACGCACAGACACACTCACTCCCACACACACACACACACGTACACACACACTCACTCCCACACACACACACACACACACACGCACAGACACACTCACTCCCACACACACACACACACACACACGCACACACACACTCACTCCCACACACACACTCACTCCCACACACACACACACACACACACACGCACAGACACACTCACTCCCACACACACACTCACTCCCACACACACACACACACACACACACACACGCACAGACACACTCACTCCCACACACACACACACACACACACACGCACGCACACACTCTGGCGTGCTGTGCCTGTGTGCCCACAGTGGAGCTGCTGGATTGTTGTGTCCTCACTAGACAGGATAATCTGAAAAGGCGAGTGAGTGTCTCACAGCAGGCAGTACTGCAGAACCGCTGCCCGGAGTCCGCTCAGCCGCTGCCCCCCCCCCAAACCCCCCCAACCCCCCCCCACACTACAGGCAGGAGAGAAGCTCTCACAGAACAGCAGGAGGAAGGAAACAGCTTTTTCATCTTAGCGGGGAAAAAGGCCCGTGAACTGTGTGTTGGGTTTTGTGGATTGAGGTTTGGCAGAAGGGAGCGTTTGGTCCAAAGTGTTAAAATTAGTTCTGAATTCAGACTCTCCCCCCTCCAATGGCTATCGGCAAAATAGGCTTTTTAAAAAAGTCTGTGATGGGTTCCACTGCTTCACTGGCAGGAGGAATGGGTTTAAAAAGAAAAGAATACATGATTGCACATTTGCAGTGTAAATTGGTAGGAAGGAATTATGACCGTTTTTCTGTGTGTGCGTGTGTGCGTGCGTGTGTGTCTCTGTGCGTGCGTGCGTGTGTGTGTGTGTGTGTGTGTATGTGTGTGCATGTGTGTGTGTGCGTGTGTGTGTGTGTGTCTCTGTGTGTGTGCGTGTGTCTCCAGTTAATGGTGCCTGGTCCTGCTGGTCCTCCTGGTCTCAGTGCTCGGTGACCTGTGGGGGGGGGCACTACCAGCGCACGCGCAGCTGCAGTAACCCCGCCCCCTCCGGCGGGGGGGACATCTGCATCGGCCTGCACACGGAGGAGGCCCTCTGCAACACACACCCCTGCGAAGGTAAGACACGCCCCCTGGGGAGGGAAAGACACGCCCCCTAGGGAGGTTAGACACACCCCCTAGAGAGGGAAAGACACGCCCCCTACGAATGGAAAGACACGCCCCCTAGGGAAGGAAAGACACGCCCCCTAGAGAGGGAAAGACACGCCCCCTATGAATGGAAAGACACGCCCCCTGGGGAGGGAAAGACACGCCCCCTAGAGAGGGAAATATACACCCCCTAGAGAGGGAAAGACACGCCCCCTATGAATGGAAAGACACGCCCCCTAGGGAGTGGACAGGCATATCCAGCACAGAGAGCTGAGACACATCGGCTGTAGATATGAGAGAGAGTCACAGCCAATCGTCTGCAACCACAGCTGCGTACGTGCACGGACCGAACTCTCAACCCATCCCCCCCCCCCCCCCCATCATTCTCCGTCAGTCAGCTGCTTCTTTTCACACCACAGACTTCTGCTGAGAGACAGAGGAAGACCTTTCATATGGGGGTTCGGCATGCAGTCTACGGGTTGACCAGTGGGGGGCGCTAGATAGGGAAGAACGTAGGCCCGTTTCAGACCGAACCCTCCCGTTCCCCGGGCAACACTATCACCAGTTAGCTAACTGGCCCCTGCTGGCGCTGGCGCGGTCTGGGTTCGATCCGAGGCTGCGAAACCGGTCCACCCTCTACAGAGCGGGGCCTTTACTGAACGAACCCAATCCATCCAGCAGCCGTCACCCCAGGAGACCAGTCAGTGATTATTACAGACGCTTGCGTCTGAGCCTGTCTGTCATAATCCATAAAAACAGGTCAGTACTCAGTCGATACTTCTCAACTCCCACCATTTTTCTGTTTTTGGAAGGCAGGGTGCATGCTGGGAAACTGCGCCACACAGTACGTTTTTTTTTTCTTCCCTAAACTGGGGAGTAATTCCGTGTAATTCAGCAACATGGAGCATATTAGACATGACAAGTGTGACAGCGTGTTCCCTCCCTCGGATTCTGTTCTGCTACCCAAAGGAAACTCAAATATTAATGCGGTCGGCTAATCCTGGGCTTGTGTAAAAGTTTCACTGTTTCCTTCAAAGCCCCCGAATTTAATGAGCACTTTTGCAGGGAGAACCCAAAGTTTTTTTGTTGTTGTTGTTTTTTTATTTGACTCCTAATCCATGCTTAATGTCCTTAAACACCGCGCCGTATATTTTTATCCCCCTGAGGAAGGAGAACCGGCTGTGAAGCCGCAAGCCCTCGGAAGCGAGGACAGCTTGGCCGGGCTCTCGAAAGCTGTTATTCACGGGGGAATTAATTCCAAGTCGTAATAATAATCGGCCGCGAGGGACTCCGTTTTTTATTTATTTTTTTTCCCGCGGGTGTGTCTGTGCTGCGTGTGTTTGCTGTGAATGCAAATTGCCTAATTTCATCAGGTTATTGGTTACTCGCGGTGTAAAAGTACGTGTCTGGGAGATGGTGGGTTTGGCGTTCACTATGTTAATAGCACCATTCCCCCCCCCCCGCGCTCCACGAGCAGGGTAGCTGGGGGTAGCTGGGGGGTGGCAGGGGGGTAGTAACGGGGTAGCTGGGGGTAGCTGGGGGGTGGCAGCGAGGTAGCTGTGGGGCCCGGCTTGATGTTGAAGAGTAACTGTAGTTCATTTTTTATTAATTTTTTTTTGGAGAAAAATGTTCCTTCAGTGAGTCCAGGAGGCGGAGTGTGCTGCTGCTTTATGGCGTGTCTAACTAGGCTGTTTCAGCCTTTAAGCGCTGTGCTGATTTGTATATGCGCTGATTTGATGTATTTCAGCGCCCCTAAAAGTGTCACGTTGATGAAACTGAGGAGAAATATGACGTAGACATGCTTGTTCTCACCTGCACTGCTGTGATCTCACCTCAGCTGACCCCGCCCCGCTCTGACCCCATCCTCATCTGACCCACCCCGCTCTGATTCTGATCTGACCCACTCTGCTCTGATTCTGATCTGACCCACTCTGCTCTGATCTGACCCCACCCTGCTCTGATTCTGATCTGACCCATCCTGCTCTGATTCTGATCTGACCCCACCCTGCTCTGATTCTGATCTGACCCATCCTGCTCTGATTCTGATCTGACCCCACCCTGCTCTGATTCTGATCTGACCCCACCCTGCTCTGATTCTGATCTGAACCCACCCTGCTCTGATTCTGATCTGAACCCACCCTGCTCTGATTCTGATCTGACCCCACCCTGCTCTGATTCTGATCTGACCTCGCTCTGATCTGATTCTGATCTGATTCTGCTCTGATTCTGATCCTGCTCTGATTCTGATCTGACCCACCCTGCTCTGATTCTGATCTGACCCCATCCTGCTCTGATTCTGATCTGCCCTCGCTCTGATCTGATTCTGATCTGACCTCATCCTGCTCTGATTCTGATCTGACCCACCCTGCTCTGATTCCGATCTGACCCCGCCCTGCTGTAATTCTGATCTGACCTCGCTCTGATCTGATTCTGATCTGATTCTGATCTGACCTCGCTCTGATCTGATTCTGATCTGACCCACCCTGCTCTGATTCTGATCTGACCCCGCCCCGCCCTGCTCTGACCTTGCCCCGCCCCCTCCCGCTCTGACCCCGCCCTGCTCTGACCCTGCCCCGCTCTGACCCCGCCCCGCTCTGACCCCGCCTCGCTCTGACCCCACCCCTCCCTACTCTGACCCCGCCCCGCTCACCTGTCCTTCTCCCCGTGGCCCCTGCGCAGGCGGCTGGAAGCCCTGGTCTGACTGGAGCCCCTGCGATGAGGACAGTGGGCTGCAGATGCGCAGGCGGACCTGTGAGGACCCCGAGGGTGGGGGTCCCGGTCCCTCCCCCGGCCCAAACCCCAGCCCAAACCCCTGCCAGGGCAACAGCACCGAGTACCGGGAATGCCTGCTGGATGAGATCCCAGGTGACCCCCCCCACCCCCCTGCCCCCCTGCCCCCCCCCAGGACTGACACCCGGCTGAGCTCTGACGTACAGCCAGTGTTCAGTTTAGCAGGAATGGCAAACCCCCCCATTTTACTGCCTGGGCAAGCAGAGACACCTCCCCACACAGACCACTTATTTACTGAGGTCTAGAGTCAGAGCTTGTCAGAGTAATCATTCAAGGGAATATGGCTATTTTTAAAAATTATTTTTCAACACTCCATCAAGGTATAAATGCATATTTTATCTGGCTAATCACACGAAAATGTCAAAGATAAGTAACATACTGATTCTGCCCTGTGGTTCTGGTCTCCCCATTTCCATGTTATAAAATGGTTGGGTCACCGTGGGCAGCAAATGCAGTCCTCTGCAGGCCTCCATTGGCTCACAGTAGAGATGATGACACCGATAGCTCAGCATCCGTTTACTTAGCACTGTGAGTAAACTGTGCAGCCGCCGGCCTGAAGGAGTGCCTAACGACTCAGACAGAGAGCAGTGTGGGTCTGAGTCCATGTTACACTGCATTGGGCATTTTTGTGATTTAACCATGATCAGAATGTAGGGTCTCGAAAACCTGCGATTGCTGGGCTAACCTGCAGAAATCATATAATAATAATAATAATAATAATAATAATAATAATAATAATAATCGTGATCATCATCATTATCATCATGATCATCAGGTGAGGTGCAGTTGTTTGAGTTGGGGAGTGTCTGGCTGTGGCTGGAGAGGCCTCAGTGACTCAGGGTGGGGGGGGGAGGGGGGGGGTGGGAGTGGGGACGGAAGTTGGGTTGTTGGGGGGGGGGGTCCTGTGTGGTAATCACTGTGTCACTGAGCACCTCCTCTCCTTTGAAACAGTGATTTTGGGGCACAGGGGGAAGGAAGCTGACGCCTGTGGAGATTTCGGCCTGTTCCCCCCAGCGGGATCCCAGAAGAGAGGGAGGGGGGACGGAGGGGGACGGGGGGGGGTTCTGATTTCCGACAGGCGTTAGCTTCCCGCTCATGTTAATTCTGTTAGGCGCCCGCGGAGTTCGGGCTCAGGAGGAGGGGGGATGTGTGTTCTCGCGGCGGATGAAAGGGGGTGGGGGGGGGGTCTCAGGCTCTGATCTCCAGTGGGGGGGGGGGGGGCGGCACTGCGAGCCTTCACCCTAACGCACTCTTTTCTTCCTCTTTTGTAGTGATCCTTCCTGCGTCTGGTTTCGACAAGGACAGGCACTGTGGGGGTAAGTGGATTAATTGCCCCCCCCCTGCCCCGGGTCCTTTTTTAATACCTCCTATCCTCTCCTCCCTTTCGTTCTGACCCCCAAGCGTTCGGACTGTTCTCTGTGCCGCAGAACAGTTCGCCACACATGTACGGTAGGACTGTCGCCTCACAGCAAGAAGGTCGCGGGTTCGAATCTTTCCTTGGAGCCTTTCTGTCTGTGTGGAGTTTGCATGTTCTCCCCGTGTCCACATGGGTTTCCTCCGGGTATCTCAGTTTCCTCCCACAGTCCAAAGACATGCAGGATAGGCTAATTGGAAACTCTAAATTGCCCATAGGTATGAGTGTGTGAGTGAATGGTGTGTGTGCCCTGCGATAGATTGGCGGCCTCTCGCCCAATGCATGCTGGGATAGGCTCCAGCACCCCCCGCGACCCTGCCCAGGAGAAGCGGGTGTAGATAATGGCGAGATGGATTCCACTGGAGCGGTTAGCCTCAGGCTGCCAGTTAGCGTTAGCCCACCTCAGCCCCCTGCTCCTCACTCGTTAGCCTCACTCGTTAGCCGCGGCCTGAGCACTGAAGAGTCCATGGCTGTAATTAACCTAATAGCATAATAGGCGCTGCTTTGTTAGCACATTAATGCTAATCGCGTTTTCCTGAAGGTCATCCCCATTCGTTAAGCGGGTGTTTGAAAATTTTTCTTGGCCTGCTGCACTCTTACGGAACTGAAATGCCACGACGTGACGATGCAGCGATGCAGCGATGAAACGACTGTGAGCTTCTCGGCCCCCGGAGATGAAACGTGAAGGTAGAATTGCTATATGAGGAGTCTGCTGAGAGTGAGGCGCGTGACGACTCTTTCTCTTCCTCCACCTTCCTCCTTCCTCCTCCTCCTCTTCCTCAGGGTTCACGCTGATCCATCTGATAGCGACGGGCGTGTCCTGTTTCTTCGGGGCGGGGCTTCTGACCTTCCTGGCGTACGCGTACTGCCAGCGGTTCCACAAGCCGTCGCAGGAGTCCGCCGTCATCCACCCCACCACCCCCAACCACCTCAACTACAAGGGCAACACCACGCCCAAGAACGAGAAGTACACCCCCATGGAGTTCAAGGTGCGCGCGGTGACCTGCCCAGCCACCCCCCCCCCAATCCCTCTAACCCAGCTGCCCCCCCTCAATCCCTCTAACCCAGCCGCCCCCCCCCTCAATCCCTCTAACCCCCCCCCACCCCCCCTCAATCCCTCCAACCCAGCCACCTCCCCCCCTCAATCCCTCTAACCCAGCCGCCCCCCCAATCCCTCTAACCCCCCCACCCCCACGTCCCTCCTGCCCAGCCGCCCCCCCCAATCCCTCTAACCCCCCCCCCCACCCCCACGTCCCTCCTGCCCAGCTGCCCCCCCCTCAATCCCTCTAACCCAGCCGCCCTCCCCAATCCCTCTAACCCCTCCCACCCCCACGTCCCTCCTGCCCAGCCGCCCCCCCCAATCCCTCTAACCCCCCCCACCCCCACATCCCCCCTGCCCAGCCGCCTCCCCCCCTCAATCCCTCTAACCCCCCCCACCCCCACGTCCCTCCTGCCACCCTACAACCTCGCCTTGAGCACCCCCCGCCTCCCCCCACATCCCCCCTGCCCCCCCATGTCCCCCCCCTCGTCCACCCCCCCACCCCCCAACCCCCCCATGTCCTCGGGAGACCCTACGTTTCCAAACCTCTCAAGTAGAGCGTTCATTACTGTCCCGTCCCATTACGTGCTGAAATGGGGATCGGGCTTTTATTTCCAATCTGTTAGGGGCCTTTTTGGCCCCGTCCCAATGCTGCGGAGAGGAAAATGTGCCTCCATGTCAGAAAGTACCGGGTTGTTTTAGCGAGCTTCCTGTCGGCTCAGTAATATTTTTCGAGCCGATCCAGGGGAGTAACTTCATTAATATGTTGCTGGAGGGGAGTTAGGGTTTGGAAGCAGTATTTTATGAACTCCAGTCACTGGCAAAATGGATGGTTTTCTGTTAAAGGAAAAACTCGCCCTCATGAAGTGCATATGCTGGTACATACGTATGTGTGTTGTGGTATTAATATTCACCACACATAGCTTCAATCCATTTCATACGCTTTAACTTGAAAAGCTGTGAGTGTACTAAAATATTACACAATTTAAAATATTCATTATTATTAAAAGTAACAATCTCAATTTAAATCTCTGGAATGTGTTGATAAAATAATAAATGTAAATGTTTTTTATCACACAAGTTATGGGAGAAACAAAGATATCAATGACTCTCTCACTCAAAAATTCCGACTGATTATTTAGAATTAAATAAAAGAAGTAATAATATTTAATAACATAGTAATAATATAGTAATAACTAGTGATATTGCCAGTGAGGGACCAGTAAACCAGACTAGGCTGCTACAAAAACAGAAATAAAAACAGCCTTCCTCTCAGTTAAACACGTCACCAAGCAGGGACTGACGATGCTCACCCTGATTGGCTGATTCCCAGTTTCGGCAGTGAAGGGCCACCAGGTGTACCTATGGCCACCAGGTGTACCTATGGCACAGACTGGCTTATATAAGAGCTGACAATATTACTTTTAGTATAAGTTCTAAAAAGCAGAGCTTGGCACCATACAGTTGTTTTTAAATTACGCATTGTTTGTGACTCCTGCACCTCAGCAATCAAGGTGATTGTTTGTAAATTATAATTCTGGCCAGTACTGAAATCCCCATCCTCTGGTTAATGTTACTACACACTGACCTTCGCCTGTCTGAGGAAACAGGCCTCAGAAATGTAAATTCAAACCTGGCAGGCTTTCACGGCCTTTTTCCCTACGCAGAGATTAAGGCTTTTAATTGATTTCTTGAGCTGAATGTCACAGATCGGGCCTTCGGACTTCAGAAACGTACGGCGGTAATGACCCTGTGTTATGGTGCAGCTACGCTGGGCCCTGACAGGCTGAATAGCTTTATGTTCTGCTGTTTCTTCGGAGAGTCGATAAAACCTTCCAGGAGCGGAGGTTCTATAATGGCCCCAGATTTGTGTGCGTAGGTAATCGCCTCAGCAAGCGCCCCCTCTGCCTGAGGACGTCCCGTGGAGTTTTTGGGGAGGGGAACGGGAGAAACGGGGAAACGGCGTTGTGGTCGAGTCGAGCAGAGCAGACCACTTTCTGTAGTGATGTGACACTTGTCACCTGTATTAACCTGTATTATCAGACATACTGCCCTTTCGTGAGCGGAGTTCTTCTTCAGGAGTAATTATGCCTAACTTTTACGAGCTCTATCTTATAAAGCAGAGCGTTACGCCAGGGTCCTCAGTCTTACCCAGGAAGGGCTGGTGTGGGTGTGGTATTTCATTCCAACCAAGCAGTTACACACCTGATTCTGCTAATCAACCACTGGAGCCTTGGCTAAGGACTTTGATTAGTGGAATCAGGCGTGTAACTGCTTGGTTGAAACAGAAGCCTGCACCCACACCGGCCCTCTCTGGGTAAGATTGAGGGCCCCTGCATTATATGCATCACGCTGTGGTTGTATTGAGCGCGGATCGGTTGGTCTAAAGATCTTTGCATGCAGTGCGTGCTGTTCGGGCTGTTGTGTAGCAGCTTGTAGTCATCCCCCGCCCCCCCCCCACGCACACACACACACACACACACACACAGACACACACACACACAGACACACACACACACACACACACACACAGACACACACACACACACACACACACACACACAGAAGCCCTGGCGCGGAGTCTGGCTTTATTAATGGACTCCATTAGGCGGTTTAAATATCGGCCTGTTGCAGGGCTGCAGCTGTTACTGGCTGATTGTATGGCCCCATCCAATTAGCTCACGCTTGGCTCCCTCTTCCCGCCCTTTCTGTCCTTCCCGTGACTCCTGTGTGTCCCTCGCCATGGTCGCCATGGTCACCATTGGCCGCCAAGGCCGCCATTATCGCCATCGGCTGTCATTATCCCCGGTGCACCAACTGATTTTTCCCAAGCCCAGCCTTATGCCAGCCGCCAACCTGCAGCCAGTGTGTAACAGCTGAGTTAGCGGTATTATTATTGTTTAGGGTGTGTCGCTGGGGGAGGGGCGGGATTTGGGCGTTCAGTGGGCGTGTCTAAGGAAGGAAGAACGCGTAGCAGGTGCCGCCGGATGGCTGGGTATTATAGGTGTGACGAGAAACTTCAGAAGGTAAAAAAGGGGCTTAATTGAAATAAAGAGACCTGTGATTTCCACAGAGGAATCTGTGGTGAACCTGAGCGACTCTGACCTGTAAAACCAGTAATGGAGGTCAAGATGGAGGTCCACCAGACCGTCTAATGGGAAAAGTCTGCTTGGCATCCTCTTGGCATTGGAAGAAGTGTGTGTGTGTGTGTGTGTGTGAGTGTGTATGTGTGCGTGAGTGTGTGAGTGTGTATGTGTGTGTGTGTGTGTGTGTGTGTGTGCGTGCGTCTGTGTGTGTGTGTGTGTGTGTGCGTGCGTGCCTGAGTGTGTGTGCCTGAGTGTGTGTGTGTGTGTGTGTGTGCGTGCGTCTGTGTGTGTGTGTGTGTGTGTGTGTGTGTGTGCGTGCGTCTGTGTGTGTGTGTGTGTGTGTGTGTGTGTGCGTGCGTGCCTGAGTGTGTGTGTGTGTGTGTGTGTGTAAGTGTGTGTGTGTGCGTGTGTGTTCCTTGTTCCCATTGAAAGATTTAGCGCATCGCCTAATGGTGGTTCATTAATGTGTTTGTGTTGACGGTGCCATAAATTACATGATTTATTTCCTTCACAGATAGGCGTGACTTAGAGAGCTTACATAATACAGCGCAGCGTGTGACTCATTCATACAGCAGATTTACACAGCAGTTCTGCTGGAGGAGTACATGCAGGATTCACTGGCTCAAGGTTTAAAGGCAGAGTGTAGTGTGGGGTTCGGACCCTGGGTGCTCCGGTCCAGAGTACACTGCCCCGAGTCATGTGGTTCATCCTGTTTTTGTGCCCCCTTACAGACGCTGAACAAGAACAACCTGCTCCCGGACGAGAGGACCAACTTTTTCCACTCGCCCCTCCAGCAGACCAACGTGTACACCACCACCTACTACCCTGCTACTCTCAACAAGTACGACTACCGGCCCGACGCCTCCCCCTCCCCGTGCCGGACCTACACCCACAGCTGAGGCAGGCCCCTCCCACAAACCCCCCCCCATCGCCATGGCGACAGGGCCGAACTCCTCCCCCTCCCCATGCAGGACCTCCACGCACAGCTGAGGCAGGCCCCTCCCACAAACCCCCCCCGTCGCCACGGCGACAGGGCCGAACTCCTCCCCCTCCCCATGCAGGACCTCCATGCACAGCGCTGAGGCAGGCCCCTCCCACAAACCCCCCGTCGCCGCAGCGACGGGGCCGAACTCCTCCCCCTTTCTCAGACTGTGGGCTCAGCCTAGACTGGAGTCGCCTCGGCGAGAGAGAGGCTTTCATCATTCCTCTCTCATCCTCTTCCTCCCCACAGAGGAAACCAACCTGACACTTTATTATAATCTTTGTTTATGTTTTATTTTTTGCTTCTTCTTCTTCTTAACAGTCCTGGATGTCCTGGTTTTAAGATGGCACTTTTATAAGGATAAGAGGATAATGCTTCTGGAGGACTGGCGTACAATGCCCCCCCCCCCCCCCCGTCTGTGGGGCTGGACTTGTACCGCAGGATGAGCTTCTAACACGAGCAGAGGGGCAAGCGAAGAAGAAGAAACCTGCTAAAAACAGACCATTGTGTCGATGCCGAACGCCCCCTGTGTGGAATTAGGGGCCCATCTGTACGAACCCTGTCCGTGTGGGATCTGATGTGGCCCAAACCCGGAGATGTTGGTATAAATGTAGCCTTTAAAAAAATGGGACAAAAAAACAAAAAACAACACTAATTCACTAAACAGTAAAAGCCATCATTAAACAATGAAACCAGCGCGTCCTGGTATTCCAGCTCCGGTGCCCGAGGGGAACCTGCACATGGAGAGAAGAGATCGATGCGGTTTCCATTTCCATGGTGTTTTTGCCACAGGGTCTGTGGCTCCACGAGGGCAATACTCCGCGCTACGCCCCCCTCCGAGCTCACCCCAAAATACGGACACCTGCCGATCACAGGGAGAAAAGTTAATTCTGTTAGAGTTTGGACAGGTATGGAGGTGGAACTCATCGTCTTCCATTCCACAGATTTCTGAAACGCCTTGTAAGGGAAATTGTGTCTTGCGGTTTTTGTTTAGTTTAGTTTAGTTTTTTGTTGTTCTTTTTTTTGTGTTCCAGTCCAGTTTCTTCCCCGTCTGAGTGTAATCGGAGGACTTGTGCCATTGCTGGTTTTTTTACGTGTCTTAGGAAAGAGAGGACTGGTTTTCGGTGTGAGCCCTGCAGTGCCCCTGTGAGCGTGTGCCAAGTGTAAAGTGTGCAAGTGAGAACAGGGGTGAGTGCAGTCCCGTGTGCACAGAGCAGGTTTTGGGTGTACCCCAGAGGCGTTTAACCCCCTTGACAGGAGGGGGGATTGATGAGCTGATCTGGGCCCCCCCCGTACCTGCTTCTCCTCTTTCGCGGAACAGAGGATTTCCATTAGCGATACGGAACGCTGAGCTTATTTCTCACACGGATGGGTTCACCCGACTGCACCTGAGATCGTGTTACTCGTGGCTAACATCGCGGGCTTGGACTGCGATTCACACGAGCTGCCGTTGGTTATTTTTATTTTAATTTTATTTTTTTAATGATTTACAAAGGGAAAAGTGTTTTGTTTTTTTTTTGTTTTTTTTTAACGAGGAGTAGGATAAGCTGTAATGGCTGTGTAATACCGAGGTCAGACTTGTGATTGAACCGAATTGAGTTTTCACGCAACATAAAATACTCTAATCCTGTTCGGCATCAGCTCTGCGGTGACGCAGTTCATTGCGATGTTTAATTTGCAAACAGGAAATAAAGCAACTGATACAACAGCAAGCAGTGGTAAATATTTACTCAGTCTGTGTTAATGCTACTGCGAGCAGTGGTAAATATTTACTCAGTCTGTGTTAATGCTACCGCCAGCAGTGTTGACTGCGCAGTTCAGTGGCTTCCCCCACTTAACCACACTAAATCATGCTCCTAATCTTGAGGTATTTTTAATACGAAGAGGTTCAAAAAGGAAACATCTGTGTTTGTGTACTTGTTGGGGCAAGGATGGGTTTCAGAGGGTTCTTTTTGTACATGCTAAGTGTTTTTTTTCTCACACGTGACGCCTTGTAAAAAAAAAAAAAAACCATATATATATTTTGGGAATGTTTTCAAAGGGGGAATGCATCTCTGTCACACCTCAGTGACATCACAGGCACCTGTTTGTGATCATGCCGTTAGCGTACGTGTTTCTGCCATATTTTGTGTGTAAAAGACGCAGGTTATTATAAGCTACTGGGATGGTAACAGTCATGAACAAAATGTTGATAATTTATATTGAATCTTGGGATCTGATGGGCATTTTATTATTCAGCCTTTTTTTTATCATGCCTGTTCAATGAATCTGAAGCCAGAAACAGTTTCAGATCAGCTTGAGAGTTTATCTTGTACATAGGAATCCCTGTTCAATGACAACTTAATGAAATTTAAAGTTAGTGTAATGTACATGTATATTGTATAGCTAACACTGTTTTTTAAAAGCCTTATAGTTGTAAAAAAAAATAAAAATAAATAAGAGAGAGAGAGAAAGAGAAAGAAATTGCAGAAGTAATGTAAATACCAACCATAGGGATTGTGGGGGATGGAGTTTGTCAATGCTTTGAATTGCAGCATGATCCAATGAGAAACAGTAACTAGGTGCAAGCAGCTAACGGCTAAGTCTGGATCTTGAGAATCCTTGTAATATTCTGCCATGAATTCATAATTTTCTCATTCATGATCAAATCGCTTCAATTCCATTTTTTTTTTTTTTTTTTTTTTGCAGACGATGCAAATTGAATGGGTTATACGGTCATGGTACGAACAATGGCATTATACGTTTTTTTTTTCCCCTTAAGCTACCAATCACTACACAAGTACATTTCTGCTTTATGAATATTTCCGCTCACGCCTAAGGGGCTCTGGGTTGAAGTGGAAGTCAGACCCACACGCTCGGTCTGGAATATTCCGCGAGTCCTGAGCCCGGTGTTCCTCCGGCTTTGACCGCGGAGAGCACGCTAAATTAATATAAGCCCCGTCGCGACTTCTGAAACATTTTCCTGTCCTGATTCGCCGTCTCCCGCGCAATCTGGCTGTTTTCATTATCTGTGATTGGACGCCTACGCCCTGCGATTATCTGTGATTGGACGTCTTCGCCCTGTGATTATTTGTGATTGGACGAGCTGCCGTTGCATTGCCACGCTCCATCTCGAAGGCTCGGGGCCCTTCTATGCAATTGACCTGGTGGTACTGTTAGATGAGTGATCTAGACTGTAATCACTGCCTTTTAGACACTGTGAATTTTTTGGTACTCTATATTTTTGTATATTGTACATTGTAAAGAATAATAAACCAGAACCCTGATGCCAACCGAAGCCACGCCTGTGCCCCTCTGTCTCATTTCCTGTTCCAGCCGCTGGGCTCTTTTTCGGCGCCTTCGTACGAGCCCCTGTCCCGCTTGGTCGTGAGCCCCTGTGTAATTTGTCAGCGCGTCTGAAGGCGTGTGACAGGCCCGAGCCGAGCCCAGGCCTCCCGCCCGCACGCCCGTTTGTTTGTGTCAGGACTCGCCGCGCCTGCGCCGGATGCGGACGATATCGGGCTGTCATAGCATGGTGCCGACAGGACAGGCGCTGACCCTCCCTAATAATGAAACCGGATCCTTCCCCAGGTGAGGCGCGGCGGCTTGTGTTCTCCCCCCCCCGTCCTTGCGTGAGTTTGCGCTTCAGCTGAGTCCCTGGCCCTGCGCCAAGCGCTGGAGATCAAAAGGCCCTCCGATGCGAGCGCCTGCCGGCGGTGTTCAGCTCTCCTTTTCGATACAAGATAACGAGGAAAAAACCGTGAAAAACCTGGGAATCGCTTTCATCTCTTTTTTTTTTTATTGCAAAGAATTTTTTGGGCGGGACACAGAAAAAGAAAAAAAGGAGAAGGAAAGAGAGCGCCTGTCAGACGGAAACGTCGCCTCGCGGACGAGGGCTGAGGGATCGATCGGCGCTGCTGACACGCCGCCGTCCGCCCTGGAACGCGGCCGGCCGGCGATTGGCGGAGACGTCGTAGTGACGCGCGCGCACTCTTCTCCAGCTCCGCCCCCCTTCCCCGCTCCGGATCTGAGTCCATCAACCGCGAGACAGCGGCACGACTTCACAGCAAGACACACAGCGCCAGAGCTGTTAAATATTACAGGTGAACCTGAAATGAGTGTGGCCTTCCTGACCTGAGCGATATGCTTCTGTTTCTCACCTGCCCTGACCTGAATCACTCACCGTGTGTGTGCGCGTGTGTGCGCGTGTCTGTGTGTGTGTGTGTGTGTGTGTGTGTGTGTGTGCGCGTGTGTGCGTGCGTGCGTGCGTGCGTGCGTGCGCGTGTGTGTGCGCGTGTGTGTGTGTGTGTGTGTGTGTGTGTGCGTGTGTGTGTGTGTGTGTGTGTGTGCGCGTGTCTGTGTGTGTGCGCGTGTCTGTGTGTGTGTGTCTGTGTGTCTGTGTGTGTGCGCGTGTCTGTGTGTGTGCGCGTGTCTGTGTGTGTGTGTGTGTGTGTGTGCGCGTGTGTGCGTGCGTGCGTGCGTGCGTGCGCGTGTGCGTGTGCGTGTGTGTGCGTGTCTGTGTGTGTGTGTGTGTGTGTGCGCGTGTGTGTGTGTGTGTGTGTGTCTGTCTGTCTGTGTGTGTGTGCGTGTGTGTGTGTGTGTGTGCGTGTGTGTGTGTGTGTGTGTGTGTCTGTCTGTGTGTGTGTGCGCGTGTGTGTGTGTGTGTGTGTGTCTGTCTGTCTGTGTGTGTGTGCGTGTGTGTGTGTGTGTGTGCGTGTGTGTGTGTGTGTGTGTGTGTCTGTCTGTGTGTGTGTGTGTGTGTGTGTGTGCCTGGTTCTAATGCACTGAAAAACTGAGTGGGCTACTCAAGATATAAATACTGAGAGAAAGTGTACAAATGTTTATTTTATCTGGTACATTATGTTTCAGTTCCTGTTCTTGTTGCTGTGGTTGTTCTTACTATAGTTTTGCCTTCGAAACGCAAAGACTTCAAACTATGCATTCAAGTTGACTACGCACAAGCATTGATCTTTTAATGCGACATAGGGGTGACATAGCTCAGGAGGTAAGAGCGGTTGTCTGGCTGTCGGAGGGTTGCCGGTTTGATCCCCTGCCCTGAGAGTGTTGAAGTGTCCCTGAGCAAGACACCTAACCCCTAATTTCTCCCAACGAGCTGATTGGTACCTTGCATGGCAGCCTTTCACCGTTGTGTGAGTGTGTGTGAATGGGTGAATGAGAGGCATAAATTGTAAAATGCTTTGGATATATAAATATATAGATAAAAGCGCTATATAAATGCAGTCCATTTACCATTTTGTAATGTGATACCAGCAGTCAAACATACGTTTGCAATGATTGTGCAATGGATGATTCTTCATTTAACAAGTTCCATTTGGTTCCTACATTCCTCTGAAATGCAGTATTCACAAGAGAACAGTTAAAACAATTGTCACATAATATTTATAAAGTATTAATATATGATATCATCCTAATACTTTATTCTGTTAATTTCCCAATAATGAATTACTTGACACACATAAAATGTCTCGGTCGAAATGAGTTTGTAACACAATACACACACTCCATGTACTTTCTCCGTTAATATCTATCGTATTTCGCCTTGGGCGATAAAAGTATCCACGGCTGTATCCGTGTACGCGGTGTAAGTGTGGGCGCTACGAACACGGTTTCCGGGTTTCGAACGGTTCATTTGGAGGTGGTGGCGAGAGCGGAGCAATTAATTGTGCTGTGCGTGTGCGCTTCTGGGGAAATGAGGAGACCAAATTAATTAGGGTGAATAATGAAATTGCCGTTCGGTTTATGCAGTTAACAGACGGGGGGAACTGATGTTCCGAAGCGCCCGCTGCCGTGTGTGCAGTGCGAGTCTTTGTTCCGAACCCCAATTCTCCGAGTTCCGCCCCCCAGCAGCGCCTGTGGGGATCACGGGAAGCCCTTTTAGTGCTTACGGTGTCGCTCCTGAAGGGGGGGGGCGAGCGTACCGCCCCCCCTGCCCCCCCCCCACCCCTCGCCGTATAGCTGCTCAGTCAGCGTTGTTTTTATCGCCCCCCCCTACCCATAATGCATCCCTAGTCACGTATGGAGGGTGTGCTGGAGTGCAGCAGGGTATCGATATTGTCTGTTGATGCCCCCCTCGGTGGTACTGGGAGGAGGGGGTACCTACGGCTGCACAGCGAGGGGGGGGGGGGTTGGGGGGGCTGCAGTCCTTACAGGTGTGCACAAGTACATCACTGTCCTTTACCCGTGAAAACTCGCACTGGCACCTCACCGTCACCTCTGGCCCACCTCCGGGAGAAGAGGGGGAGGTGGGGAGAGGAGTGACGGAGAGAGGGATGGAGGGATGTGAGACCTTTCTGTCAGCGAGGAAGAGATACAGCGGACTGCTGCTGGTCTTCCTCTGTGCTTTCCATCCTCATCCTTCCTCCAGTTTTCTGATCATTATCAAAACTTTTTTTTCCGTGTTTGACGTAATATTTGGACTTCTGATGCCACTCCCATCTTCTTTTTGAAGCCTGTTTGGCTGGAAATCCCTCATATCCAGAAGCCTGCTCAGAAATCATGTGAGCTTACATGACTGACTGCTAACAGCTTTGGAACGCTGGTTGAGAAGTGATGTTCTGCAGCTGGTAGTCATTGCCCTGTCCTTGGGTACCAAGCCATCCCTTTCCAGCACAACTCCCCCCCCCCCCCCATGGTTATTAGCTTTGGCCGGGGCGTTGTATGGAGCTGTCACGAGCATCTGTTTTGGCAGCCAGCAGAAAACCCACTTCCTAAAATTATTCAGAAGGCAGGGACTCGCCAGTCGACACTGATGAATATCTTCAGCATTCGCGTGCATCCCCACGTCTGATGGTTTGTGCTGTTGTGTGACGGAACACAGACGCGTTTCTGTCTCCTGCAGTTTGTGATCAGACAGGATGAGGAGGCTTTGTTTACATGTTTGGGTCTCTCAGCCAGACATGGAAATTCCTCCTTTTTTTGTTTTTGGTAAATCTTTTATTTTGGAAATTATTTGGTGCCCAGCATGGGGCTGAATATACCCAATCCCCCCCACCACCCCCCAAATGTTCAGTCTGCAACCACAGCTGGGTTTATGTATGAACCCCACTGCTGATTCAGGTGAGTGTGGGCAGAAGTGCCTTTCCTTGGAAATACGGGATGTCTTTTCACCCCACCGCCCAGTCAGGCTCGCACAGAGTTGAGTCAGAGGAAGACTATGACATGCGACTTTAACATGTAGACCTCGAGCGCCTAGTCAACCAGCGGGGGGTGCTAGAGAACCCTGGGGCTCATCCACACACTACAGCTTGAGCGCATTATCCGAATTATCGACCCAGCACCCCCTAAGTCCGTTTTCACGCTGTTTTAAATAAAGTCTGTTTTAAGTACTATTTTTCACGCTTGAACTTAGGTTTCGAGAAAGCAGCGTTCGCACAGTACCGCTTTGCTGCGAGAATTAGCTCTTACTTCCCAGGTCAATAAATTAAAGTGCTGTGGGTCTGACAGGATGGCAATGCGCGCAGCCTTTCTATCCCAGCTCGTTAGCGTAATTCTAATTGAGGATTGGCTAATGCGTGGAGAGTGCTTTTATTGGTCAACACCGGGTGACAATGAGGAATTTGCGGGAGGGGGGAGAGAGGGCAGTGATGTAGGACGTTTCTCCGGGAAACATTATCTTTAATGAAACTGAAAGAAAACAGGCTAATGAGATTAAACCGGTGCGGAAAAGGCGACTCACTTCAGCACTTTCCCCTTTTTTTATTTTTCATTGCACAAGCCGAAATTAGGAGCGGAAACAACCGCACTGATTCCTTTGTCCTCTTTAATCAAAAAACAAAAAAGAAGAACAAACTGAAAACAGCTGCATATAAAAAAATCTGAACTTGAAGTTATGGAGGTTTTATTGCTGCCAGAATTAAAAAACGATTCACATTTGGAACCGCATTGACTACCACTGCATTGTTTTAGACACAATGTAATTCTGATTTAATGACTGTACAGACATGTTGAGTGATATACACCCAGGTATATTATTCCTCACCTCAAGTGTATTGCTTTTTGATCACATGAATTTTTCATGACTTGGTTTTAATACGATCCTCGTCTCAGGAAACAGCACACTTGGGCGTACTCCATTTCACTTTGAGATCTTTACTTTCTCATTATGGGCTTCATTATTAATGACAGAATCCAGTGTATTGCGCTTGTCAGACTTTATTCCTCCTGGTATATCACGTTCCCGAGTCCAAGCACATTCCGGGGGTCGATCGACTCCAGAGGGGATGAATTTTCTACTTCATTCAAACAGTAGCAAGCCTGCCTGTGGGGTAAGATTAAAATGACAGGACAAAAAATGCCTGTGAAACTGTTGAATAATTAATCAAATTAATGAGGTATTGTTGCAGATTAAGTGGAGTGTGGCGTGTGAGCAGTGTGCAGTTTTGGCGGGAATTAGGGTGAAACGTGACAGTTACAGATGAGGACTTTCCCCCTGTGTCAGGTTCTAAGGCTCTCCCAGAACAGGCTAGCACAAGCCGATGCTAACATCGCCTTAGCTACGCAGTGCTCCATGCCCCGATCGATGAGCTCCCAATCATGATGTGCGAAGTAAATTATATAGCAGTCCGATAACTCAGTGCGCATCAAATAACCTGGACTTTTAACAGCTTCGTTCGATACCACTCCACTTGCTTCAAACCGTCTGCATGGAGATGTCTCGGAGAGTCTTGTAAAGCTCAGCGCTTGAGTCTTCAGCTGCAAAGTCGTGCGTCATCGCGGCTGATAATCAGACTGACGTCCCTGGCTGGGAAGCCTGACCGATCGGAGCGGTCCTGACAGGAAGTCCCGCGTAGTCGCTGTCAGTGGCCCTTACGCCGTGTTCCTGTGGACATTCTGTTTCATTTAGGAGTATCTATGGTGGCTCTGTGAGGGGGGATTAAAACAGGAAAAGCTGTTGAACACAGCAAGCCTCTCTAAAGCACCTCGTAAAGGCGATTGATTTTGTCTGCAGTCTAGACTTGCAACCGAACTGATTGCCCCATTTCGGTTAAAAGCGCTCATTGACTTCTTCCAGCCCATTTAGAATGTGAGATCCAGGCCTGTGTTAAAATGTGAGCTAAATGCTTGATTATGTTTACTAGAAATGGCCACGGGGGCACTATAAAGTCACTCTGCACTAGGAATTGGGTTAGATTGGAGATTGAAGTTGGTTCAGATTGGAGTACACCATTCTGTCAAAACCGGCTGAGGACGTTGACTGATGATGCCTCTTGTTCGCCATCTGGAGGATGAGAGCAGCATTACACAAAACATGGGCTCAAGGCGAAGCAGATTTGAATCTTATTCTTGTTGGCAGTTGCCCTGATGATCAGTGTCAGTTTTCCGTATCCCAGGGAGACAGCGGTAGTGCAGCCGACTCTTAGCCCAGTTACAAATCCCCTCGTGCGGCAGCGGATGGATTCCCTGTTTGTGGCATTCTGGGAACTGTAGGCCCATCTCTAAATGGAACCCTCTCTTCTCTCCCAATGTCTCAATAAAGTTAAGGGGAAAATACATGAGGTGAGTCTGTCAACTCTTACTTTAAAAAAAAAAAAAAAAACACCTTAACATCGCAGCTCAAGGTGTAACACAGTGAATGATCTCCTGGCATTCATACCAGGAGCCCTCTGGTTAAAAGGGCTGTTTCCAAATCGCAACCCTGACCCCAACCCAATTCCCCAATTAGTGTTCTCTCCTTCTCCCTTCTGCATCAGTGTCTCTGTTTTCTGCTCTCCAGTTGCTTCATCGCCTTGTTTTCCCTCTCATTACTGCAGAGAAGGGCTCTATTTCTTTATCTCTCGAGTTTCTTTTCCTGATTTGAACAAGGCGCTCTACATGGGAGGCGCTCTACATGGGAGGGTGTGACCAGGGGTGTAGCACAAAATTCTGGGCCCTGTACAAAAGCAGTCTCCATGGGCCCCCCTTCCTCTCTTGATACATATCTCTCACGCATCATTCCAGGCTTTTCGAGGGCCCTCCCCCCCATTCGGGCCCTGGGTAGTCAGTCCCACTTTTCCCCCCACTACGACGCCCCTGGGTGTGACTGAGGTGTTTGTGTCACTTGGAGGATCTGTGACCTCTCCTGTTTAACAAGAGTAAAAAAACAGACTTTTTACAGGAAGTAAGAACAGAGAGAGTGAGGTAAAATAAGAGAGTTCCAGCTTTTAGTCCCAGGCGTACCAAGAAACCTCTTCTGCCATTCAACTCTCCTCACCTTTTCAGTAACCGTACGGCATTATGAAATATTAAAAATAAATCTGCTCTTTGAACTTTCTTCTTTGGTGGAGCAGAGGAAGTTTAATTTTTAATTTTTGATTTCATAAAGTTTTTTTTAAATTAAAAGTTAGGGTTCAGAATTATGGTTAGGGTTAGGTTAGGTTAGGGTGAGGGTTAGGTTGGGGCAGTTAGGGTTAGGGTTAGGGTTAGGTTGGGGCAGTTAGGGTTAGGGTTAGGGTTCAGGGTTATGGTTAGGGTTAGGGTTAGGTTACGGGTAGGATTAGGGTTCAGGATTATGGTTAGGGTTAGGGTTAGGTTAGGGTTAGGGTTCAGGATTATGGTTAGGGTTAGGGTTAGGGTTAGGTTAGGGCTAGGGTTAGGGTTAGGTTAGGGCTAGGGTTAGGGTTAGGGTTAGGGTTAGGGTTAGGGTTAGGTTAGGTTAGGGTTAGGGTTCAGGATTATGGTTAGGGTTAGGGTTAGGTTAGGTTAGGGTTAGGGTTAGGGTTAGGGTTCAGGATTATGGTTAGGGTTAGGTTAGGGTTAGGGTTAGGGTTCAGGATTATGGTTAGGGTTAGGGTTAGGTTAGGGCTAGGGTTAGGGTTAGGGTTAGGGTTAGGTTAGGGCTAGGGTTAGGGTTAGGGTTATGGTTAGGGTTAGGTTAGGGTTAGGGTTAGGGTTCAGGATTATGGTTAGGGTTAGGTTAGGGTTAGGGTTAGGGTTCAGGATTATGGTTAGGGTTAGGGTTAGGGTTATGGTTAGGGTTAGGGTTAGGTTAAGGTTATGGTTAGGGTTAGGGTTAGGTTAGGGCTAGGGCTAGGGTTAGGGTTATGGTTAGGGTTAGGGTTAGGGTTAGGTTAAGGCTAGGGTTAGGGTTAGGGTTAGATTAGGGTTAGGGTTAGGGTTCAGGATTATGGTTAGGGTTAGGTTAGGTTAGGGCTAGGGTTAGGGTTAGGGTTAGGGTTATGGTTATGGTTAGGGTTAGGGTTAGGTTAAGGTTATGGTTAGGGTTAGGGTTAGGTTAGGTTAGGGCTAGGGTTAGGGTTATGGTTAGGGTTAGGGTTAGGTTAGGGCTAGGGTTAGGGTTAGGGTTATGGTTAGGGTTAGGGTTAGGGTTAGGGTTAGCGTTAGGGTTAGGGTTAGGGACAGGGTCAGGGTTAGGGTTAGGGTTAGGTTTAGGTTAGGGCAGTTAGGAGAGAAATCATGAAATATGTTTATGAAGTCATGGTCATTTCACAAACAAAGTGTAATAAATAAATGAATAAATAAATAGAAATGTGTTGAAATTTATGATGGAAAATGTGTTTCAGTGGAAGACAACGAAATACATAAGACTATAGTCCTACATCCAAAAAGTAAAAACAAATGCATAAATTTTAAAAATGCTTTTTTATTCAGGTGGACAGGAAAATATTTTGATTTACCAACCGCTGTGAAATCAATGAATAGAAATGTGTTCAAATGAAATATGGGTGTTTGATAACTTTTTTCATTAAATAAAGTAATTTAAAAGAAGTGTTTGTGTTTACTCAGGTTCCCTTTGTCTAATATTATATTTTGTCTAAAGATCAAAAATCTATTCCATGTGACAAATATGCAATAATAGAGAAAATCAGTTAAAACATTTTTAAAATGTCATTCTTTCATTCCGTACGATAGATAATCATGTTCATTTATGAGAAATTCAAATTTATGACAAAAAAATTTGTCTCAGTGGAAAACAGCTAAATACTTGAACTTGAATACTTGAAATGAATAGAAATGTGTTTTAAGAAATTTTTGATGAAAAAATGTATCCCTGGAAAACAGTATGTCCAAAAAGTGAAAGAAATACATGAATTAAAAAAAATCATTTTTTGATTCACATAGATAGGAAATCATTTTAAGTTAAGAGAAATGATAATTTAGACATAAGAAATTATGAGAAATGTGTTAGGGTTAGGGTTATGGTTATGGTTAGGGTTAGGGTTAGGTTAGGTTAGGGTTAGGGTTAGGTTGGGGCAGTTAGGGTTAGGGTTAGGTTGGGGCAGTTAGGGTTAGGGTTCAGGGTTATGGTTAGGGTTAGGGTTAGGTTAGGGTTATGGTTAGGGTTAGGTTAGGGCTAGGGTTAGGGTTAGGGTTATGGTTATGGTTAGGGTTAGGGTTAGGTTAGGTTAGGGTTAGGGTTAGGGTTAGGGTTAGGGTTCAGGATTATGGTTAGGGTTAGGTTAGGGTTAGAGTTAGGGTTCAGGATTATGGTTAGGGTTAGGGTTAGATTAGGGCTAGGGTTAGGGTTAGGGTTAGGGTTAGGTTAGGGCTAGGGTTAGGGTTAGGGTTAGGTTAGGGTTAGGGTTAGGTTAGGGTTAGGGTTAGGGTTAGGTTAGGGCTAGGGTTAGGGTTAGGGTTAGGTTAGGGCTAGGGTTAGGGTTATGGTTATGGTTAGGGTTAGGGTTAGGGTTAGGTTAGGTTAGGGTTATCGTTAGGGTTAGGTTAGGGTTAGGGTTAGGGTTAGGGTTCAGGATTATGGTTAGGGTTAGGGTTAGGGTTAGGTTAGAGCTAGAGTTAGGGTTAGGATAGGGCTAGGGTTAGGGTTATGGTTAGGGTTAGGGTTAGGGTTAGGTTAGGGCTAGGGTTAGGGTTATGGTTAGGGTTAGGGTTAGGTTAGGGCTAGGGTTAGGGTTAGGGTTATGGTTATGGTTATGGTTAGGGTTAGGGTTAGGGTTAGGGTTAGGGTTTGGTTAGGGCTAGGGTTAGGGTTAGGTTAGGGCTAGGGTTAGGTTAGGGCTAGGGTTAGGGTTATGGTTAGGGTTAGGGTTAGGGTTAGGTTAGGGCTAGGGTTAGGTTTAGGGTTAGGGTTAGGTTAGGGTTAGGGTTAGGGTTAGGGCTAGGGTTAGGATTAGGGTTAGGTTAGGGCTAGGGTTAGGGTTAGGGTTAGGGTTCAGGATTATGGTTAGGGTTAGGTTAGGGTTAGAGTTAGGGTTCAGGATTATGGTTAGGGTTAGGGTTAGATTAGGGTTAGGGTTAGGTTAGGGCTAGGGTTAGGGTTAGGGTTAGGTTAGGGTTAGGGTTAGGGTTAGGTTAGGGCTAGGGTTAGGGTTAGGGTTTGGGTTAGGTTAGGGCTAGGGTTAGGGTTAGGGTTAGGTTAGGGCTAGGGTTAGGGTTATGGTCATGGTTAGGGTTAGGGTTAGGGTTAGGTTAGGTTAGGGTTATCGTTAGGGTTAGGTTCAGGTTAGGGTTAGGGTTCAGGATTATGGTTAGGGTTAGGGTTAGGGTTAGGTTAGAGCTAGAGTTAGGGTTAGGGTTAGGTTAGGGCTAGGGCTAGGGTTAGGGTTATGGTTAGGGTTAGGGTTAGGGTTAGGGTTAGGTTAGGGCTAGGGTTAGGGTTATGGTTAGGGTTAGGGTTAGGTTAGGGTTAGGGTTAGGGTTATGGTTATGGTTAAAGTTAGGGTTAGGGTTAGGTTAGGGTTAGGGTTAGGGTTAGGTTAGGGCTAGGGTTAGGGTTAGGTTAGGGCTAGGGTTAGGGTTAGGGTTAGGTTAGGGCTAGGGTTAGGGTTATGGTTAGGGTTAGGTTGGGGCAGTTAGGGTTAGGGTTCAGGGTTATGGTTAGGGTTAGGTTAGGGCTAGGGTTAGGGTTAGGTTAGGGCTAGGGTTAGGGTTAGGGTTAGGGTTATGGTTATGGTTATGGTTAGGGTTAGGTTAGGTTAGGGTTATGGTTATAGTTAGGGCTAGGTTAGGGCTAGGGTTAGGGTTAGGGTTATGGTTATGGTTAGGGTTAGGTTTAGGGTTAGGTTAGGGTTAGGGTTAGTGTTAGGGTTAGGGTTAGGGACAGGGTCAGGGTTAGGGTTAGGGTTAGGTTTAGGTTAGGGCAGTTAGGAGAGAAATCATGAAATATGTTTATGAAGTCATGGTCATTTCACAAACAAAGTGTAATAAATAAATAAATAAATAAATAGAAATGTGTTGAAATTTATGATGGAAAATGTGTTTCAGTGGAATACAACGAAATACATAAGACTATAGTCCTACGTCCAAAAAGTAAAAACAAATGCATAAATTTTAAAAATGCTTTTTTATTCAGGTGGACAGGAAAATATTTTGATTTACCAACCGCTGTGAAATCAATGAATAGAAATGTGTTCAAATGAAATATGGGTGTTTGATAACTTTTTTCATTAAATTAAGTAATTTAAAAGAAGTGTTTGTGTTTACTCAGGTTCCCTTTGTCTAATATTATATTTTGTCTAAAGATCAAAAATCTATTCCATGTGACAAATATGCAATAATAGAGAAAATCAGTTAAAACATTTTTAAAATGTCATTCTTTCATTCCGTACGATAGATAATCATGTTCATTTATGAGAAATTCAAATTTATGACAAAAAAATTTGTCTCAGTGGAAAACAGCTAAATACTTGAACTTGAATACTTGAAATGAATAGAAATGTGTTTTAAGAAATTTTTGATGAAAAAATGTTTCCCTGGAAAACAGTATGTCCAAAAAGTGAAAGAAATACATGAATTAAAAAAAAAATCATTTTTTGATTCACATAGATAGGAAATCATTTTAAGAGAAATGATAATTTAGACATAAGAAATTATTATGAGAAATGTGTTAGGGTTAGGGTTATGGTTAGGTTAGGGTTAGGGTTAGGTTGGGGCAGTTAGGGTTAGGGTTCAGGGTTATGGTTAGGGTTAGGGTTAGGTTAGGGTTAGGGTTAGGGTTCAGGATTATGGTTTGGGTTAGGGTTAGGGTTAGGGTTAGGTTAGGGCTAGGGTTAGGGTTAGGTTAGGGTTATGGTTATGGTTATGGTTAGGGTTAGGGTTAGGTTAGGTTAGGGTTAGGGTTAGCGTTAGGGTTCTGGATTATGGTTAGGGTTAGGTTAGGGTTAGGGTTGGGGTTAGGTTAGGGTTAGGGTTAGGGTTAGGGTTCAGGATTATGGTTAGGGTTAGGGTTAGGGTTAGGTTAGAGCTAGAGTTAGGGTTAGGTTAGGGTTAGGGTTAGGGTTAGGTTAGGGCTAGGGTTAGGGTTAGGGTTAGGTTAGGGCTAGGGTTAGGGTTATGGTTATGGTTAGGGTTAGGGTTAGGGTTAGGGTTAGGTTAGGTTAGGGTTATCGTTAGGGTTAGGTTAGGGTTAGGGTTAGGGTTAGGGTTAGGGTTCAGGATTATGGTTAGGGTTAGGGTTAGGGTTAGGTTAGAGCTAGAGTAAGGGTTAGGATAGGGCTAGGGTTAGGGTTATGGTTAGGGTTAGGGTTAGGGTTAGGTTAGGGTTAGGGTTAGGGTTAGGGTTAGGTTAGGGTTAGGGTTAGGGTTCAGGATTATGGTTAGGGTTAGGGTTAGGTTAGGGTTAGGGTTAGGTTATGTTAGGGTTAGGGTTAGGGTTAGGGTTAGGGTTCAGGATTATGGTTAGGGTTAGGTTACGGTTAGGGTTAGGGTTAGGTTAGGGTTAGGGTTAGGGTTAGGGTTCAGGATTATGGTTAGGGTTAGGGTTAGGTTAGGGCTAGGGTTAGGGTTAGGGTTAGGTTAGGGCTAGGGTTAGGGTTAGGGTTATGGTTATGGTTAGGGTTAGGGTTAGGGTTAGGTTAGGGTTAGGGTTAGGGTTAGGGTTAGGGTTCAGTATTATGGTTAGGGTTAGGTTAGGGTTAGAGTTAGGGTTCAGGATTATGGTTAGGGTTAGGTTTAGATTAGGGCTAGGGTTAGGGTTAGGGTTAGGTTAGAGCTAGGGTTAGGGTTAGGGTTAGGGCTAGGGTTAGGGTTAGGGTTAGGGTTAGGTTAGGGCTAGGGTTAGGGTTAGGGTTAGGTTAGGGTTAGGGTTATGGTTATGGTTAGGGTTAGGGTTAGGTTAGGTTTGGGTTATCATTAGGGTTAGGTTAGGGTTAGGGTTAGGGTTCAGGATTATGGTTAGGGTTAGGTTTAGGGTTAGGGTTAGGTTAGAGCTAGAGTTAGGGTTAGGGTTAGGGTTAGGTTAGGGCTAGGGTTAGGGTTATGGTTAGGGTTAGGGTTAGGGTTAGGTTAGGGCTAGGGTTAGGGTTATGGTTAGGTTAGGGTTAGGGTTAGGGTTCAGGATTATGGTTAGGGTTAGGGTTAGGTTAGGGTTAGGGTTAGGTTATGTTAGGGTTAGGGTTAGGGTTAGGGTTAGGGTTCAGGATTATGGTTAGGGTTAGGTTACGGTTAGGGTTAGGGTTAGGTTAGGGTTAGGGTTAGGGTTAGGGTTCAGGATTATGGTTAGGGTTAGGGTTAGGTTAGGGCTAGGGTTAGGGTTAGGGTTAGGTTAGGGCTAGGGTTAGGGTTAGGGTTATGGTTATGGTTAGGGTTAGGGTTAGGGTTAGGTTAGGTTAGGGTTAGGGTTAGGGTTAGGGTTCAGGATTATGGTTAGGGTTAGGTTAGGGTTAGAGTTTGGGTTCAGGATTATGGTTAGGGTTAGGTTTAGATTAGGGCTAGGGTTAGGGTTAGGGTTAGGTTAGAGCTAGGGTTAGGGTTAGGGTTAGGGCTAGGGTTAGGGTTAGGGTTAGGGTTAGGTTAGGGCTAGGGTTAGGGTTAGGGTTAGGTTAGGGTTAGGGTTAGGGTTATGGTTATGGTTACGGTTAGGGTTAGGGTTAGGTTAGGTTTGGGTTATCATTAGGGTTAGGTTAGGGTTAGGGTTAGGGTTCAGGATTATGGTTAGGGTTAGGTTTAGGGTTAGGGTTAGGTTAGAGCTAGAGTTAGGGTTAGGGTTAGGGTTAGGGTTAGGTTAGGGCTAGGGTTAGGGTTATGGTTAGGGTTAGGGTTAGGGTTAGGTTAGGGCTAGGGTTAGGGTTATGGTTAGGGTTAGGGTTAGTGTTAGGTTAGGGCTAGGGTTAGGGTTAGGGTTATGGTTATGGTTAGGGTTAGGTTAGGGCTAGGGTTAGGGTTAGGGTTAGGGTTAGGGTTAGGTTAGGGTTAGGGTTAGGATTAGGGTTAGGTTAGGGTTAGGGTTAGAGTTAGGGTTAGGTTAGGGCTAGGGTTAGGGTTATGGTTATGGTTAGGGTTAGGGTTAGGTTAGGGTTAGGGTAACGGTTAGGGTTCAGGATTATGGTTGGGGTTAGGGTTAGGTTAGGGCTAGGGTTAGGGTTAGGGTTAGGTTAGGGCTAGGGTTAGGGTTAGGTTAGGGCTAGGGTTAGGGTTAGGGTTAGGGTTATGGTTATGGTTAGGGTTAGGTTAGGTTAGGGTTATGGTTAGGGTTAGGGCTAGGTTAGGGCTAGGGTTAGGGTTAGGGTTATGGTTATGGTTAGGGTTAGGGTTAGGGTTAGGTTAGGGTTAGGGTTAGGGTTAGGTTAGGGCTAGGGCTAGGGTTAGGGTTAGGGTTAGGTTAGGGCTAGGGCTAGGGTTAGGGTTAGCGTTAGGGTTAGGGACAGGGTCAGGGTTAGGGTTAGGGTTAGGGTTAGATTTTGGTTAGGGCAGTTAGGAGAGAAATCATGAAATATGTTTATGAAGTCATGCTCATTTCACAAACAAAGTGTAATAAATAA
>CM077286.1:1815461-1852961 GCA_039654925.1 Anguilla pacifica
TAGGGTTAGGGTTAGGGTTAGGTTAGAGCTAGAGTTAGGGTTAGGGTTAGGGTTAGGGTTAGGTTAGGGCTAGGGTTAGGGTTATGGTTAGGGTTAGGGTTAGGTTAAGGCTAGGGTTAGGGTTATGGTTAGGGTTAGGGTTAGGTTAGGGCTAGGGTTAGGGTTAGGGTTAGGGTTATGGTTATGGTTAGGGTTAGGTTAGGTTTAGGGTTAGGGTTAGGTTAGGGATAGGGTTAGGGTTAGGTTAGGGCTAGGTTTAGGGTTAGGGTTAGGTTAGGGCTAGGGTTAGGGTTAGGGTTATGGTTAGGGTTAGGGTTAGGGTTAGGTTAGGGCTAGGGTTAGGTTTAGGGTTATGGTTAGGGTTAGGTTAGGGTTAGGGTTAGGGTTAGGGCTAGGGTTAGGATTAGGATTAGGTTAGGGCTAGGGTTATAGTTAGGGTTAGGTTAGGGCTAGGGCTAGGGTTAGGGTTATGGTTATGGTTAGGGATAGGGTTAGGGTTAGGGTTAGGTTAGGGTTAGGGTTCAGGATTATGGTTAGGGTTAGGGTTAGGTTAGGGCTAGGGTTAGGGTTAGGGTTAGGTTAGGGCTAGGGTTAGGGTTAGGGTTAGGGTTATGGTTATGGTTATGGTTAGGGTTAGGGTTAGGTTAGGTTAGGGTTATGGTTAGGGTTAGGGTTAGGTTAGGGCTAGGGTTAGGGTTAGGGTTATGGTTATGGTTAGGGTTAGGGTTAGGGTTAGGTTAGGGTTAGGGTTAGGGTTAGGTTAGGGCTATGGGTAGGGTTAGGGTTAGGGTTAGGTTAGGGCTAGGGCTAGGGTTAGGGTTAGGGTTAGGGTTAGCCTTAAGGTTAGGTTTAGGGACAGGGTCAGGGTTAGGGTTAGGGTTAGGTTTAGGTTAGGGCAGTTAGGAGAGAAATCATGAAATATGTTTATGAAGTCATGGTCATTTCACAAACAAAGTGTAATAAATAAATAAATAAATAAATAAATAGAAATGTGTCGAAATTTATGATGGAAAATGTGTTTCAGTGGAAGACAGCGAAATACATAAGACTATAGTCCTACGTCCAAAAAGTAAAAACAAATGCATAAATTTTAAAAATGCTTTTTTATTCAGCTGGACAGGAAAATATTTTGATTTACCAACCGCTGTGAAATCAATGAATAGAAATGTGTTCAAATGAAATATGGGTGTTTGATAACTTTTTTCATTAAATTAAGTAATTTAAAAGAAGTGTTTGTGTTTACTCAGGTTCCCTTTGTCTAATATTATATTTTGTCTAAAGATCAAAAATCTATTCCATGTGACAAATATGCAATAATAGAGAAAATCAGTTAAAACATTTTTAAAATGTCATTCTTTCATTCCGCACGATAGATAATCATGTTCATTTATGAGAAATTCAAATTTATGACAAAAAAATTTGTCTCAGTGGAAAACAGCTAAATACTTGAACTTGAATACTTGAAATGAATAGAAATGTGTTTTAAGAAATTTTTGATGAAAAAATGTTTCCCTGGAAAACAGTATGTCCAAAAAGTGAAAGAAATACATGAATAAAATAAAAAATCATTTTTTGATTCACATAGATAGGAAATCATTTTAACTTAAGAGAAATTATAATTTAGACATAAGAAATTATTATGAGAAATGTGTTTGGGTGGAGAACAGCAAAAGATGTAGCACTATATTCTTATATTCAAAAAGTGAAAAAAAGGAAACATTTTTAAAATGTCATGTTTTGATTCCTATTGATAGGAATTTATCAACCAAGATTAAATAAATGTTTATAATTTTGAAGAATTTTTTTAATAAAAGTGTGGTTCTGTGAAAAACAGCAAAATGTGTACATACTTGCATGTATACATACACATATATGTTATACATAAATATACACACGCACACACAAACTGCAGGGTTCAAATTACAGGGGATTGGAGGGGCCTGACCCCCCTAATTAAGACTTGGACCCCCCCATGGGAGGTAAAAGCAACAGGTCGGCAGGGTCGAAACATTTATATATCCTTCTTACCTGTAATTGTAAATATTACAATATATTTCCCATCAGTGGCGTCACTAGGGTTGGTGTCTAGTGACGCAACTGATGGGAAATATATTGTAATATTTACAATTACAGGTAAGAAGGATATATAAATGTTTCGACCCCGCCGACCTGTTGCTTTTACCTCTTTTGGGGGGGGGGGGGGGGGTCCAAGTCTTAATTAGGAGGGTCAGACCCCCCAGTCCCCCCACCCGTAATGTGAACCCTGTGTGTCTGTATGAACAAATGAAAAAATATCAGGTGGGTAACAGCCCGTCTGCGGTACAAAAATAAAATTCCCTCTGACAGAAGTAGCGTCTTAGCTTCTTTCTTTCTTTCTTTCTTTCTTTCTTCTCTGAACAGTCTGAATAAACCATTCCTTGCAGTGCTGGCCTCCCCAGTTTGGAACAAGTGGTACAACCTGAATTATTTATATTGAGCTGTGGGCCGAGTTTAGTTTTGTTTTCCTTTTCTGCAACACCCATAGCTTTTATAGCATGAAAGGAGCTAATGCGTTTACACAAACAAAAAGTGTTTGGCACATTAAACTTTAAGAAACAAGAAAAGCTTTTAACTTTTACGGAAACACAAAATATTGTCAATCCGTGTGCTCGGCTCACTCGCTAGGCTTTTAAGCAATTTCCTTGTCGTGTTTATTCAGAATGTTTCATTCGCTGCGATTCCGGAAACATAAAGCTCAGCTCTCTCTCTGCAGTTTGTTCTTCCTAATCAAAACAGACTGCACTACGTTGGGCAATATTTAATCCAACGTCTACTCTCCCCAGATACTTAATCTACACGTAGAATATGGTGTAAATAAATGTATTTCCACCATTTATCAAAATATTCCGTGCTTTTAAAATATTTTTAGCAATACTTTGAACCAAGTAACCCAACATGAATGATGCTACACAGATGTGCAATAAATATAGATATTGTAGCATTAACAGAAGCAAAATCCATTCTACAGTACACAGCATTCCTTAAAAATAATGCATAAATATTTTTACCAACAGCTGGTATTTTTGTGGGCATACACGACATGGCATGACCTCATCTTGCCCACCTCCCTAATGTTCAAGATGCCAGCTGCACTATGGGCCTTTTATTGCCCTTGCTGTATACAGGTCACAGTCCACAGCCATAACGTGCCTCAGATTGTAATTCATTAATCCCGTTTAAATGAGAAAGAAGAATGAGCGGCCTGTGATGGCTTGTGCTAACGGGCTGTGTGTCACTGTTCCTCTACCCCCCCCACCCCCCGCACCCCCGTGCCCCCCCCACCCCCCCGTGAACCGAGCGGAAATCGTCCTTTTCTTCTCGCCTCTCGCCTCCTACGCTAAAAGCAGATCAAAGGAGATGCGGCACTGGCCTAAATGCATTATGAGTCCCATTCTGGGCTCTGATTGGCTAATGATGCACTGATGGCGAAGATGTGCTGCTGATAATTGGCTGACAGTGTTGTGTAATGGGGAAGGGAACTGGGCTTGTAACTCTTATCAGCTATACAGTACAGATGTGCAGTACTTATAAATTCTGTAGTATTAACATGTACTGTATAGTTGAGCCAGGTAGGACACTGCCATTGTACCCTTGAGCAAGGAACATAACCAGCATTGCTTTCATAATATATATCCAGTTGTATACATGGATGCTACAGTTTGTAAAAAATGCTAAGAAGCTGTGCATGTCCCTCTGGATAAAAATGCCTGTAATGTAATAACTGAGCAGGGTAGTGGGATGTTGAGTTGGCAGTTTTTTTTAGCGAAGTCACGTGAGCCGAGCCCTTCTGGAACAGAAGGTGCGCTGCGTACTGAGGCACTGAGGCACGGGTGTGTTCATTTTTAATAATTGAATTTCTGGCACGGGCTCTTGCAGCCGGTACAGTGTCTAATCCCAGGAGCCTCAAATCCACTTAAGGAACGGGCGTGGTGATGATCTACCGCACTGCGCGGCCGCTGGGGTCGATTCCGCCTCGTTTCCCTGGCGACCTGGCGGCGAGCTCCCCCCCCACGTGACCCCGGGAGTCCGTGTTTTGGAAGCGGGGCGAGGGACCTGCACCTCAGAGGGGCGTCCTGCTGTAAAACAGCCCGCTGGGAGAGGAAGCGATCACCTCCTCCTGTTTCTCCCCAGAGCCAAAATGGAGGACAGTAGAGGCGGGAGGGAGGAGGGAGGTAGCAGATTTTTATCTGGCCTAATATCCCGGGCAAGACCAGAGCCGTGCCCTCTTTGGCACCTGAAAATTGAACCCCCCCCCCCCGTCTCCGCAACAACCCATCCCCCGCGTGCCCGTTCCCCCCCCCCCCATGCAGCCTGTGAAGATGATTATCTGTGGTGCCACACAGAGACTGTCCCTCTCTCTGTTTTAATCAAAACCCCATCCAAACTGTGGCTTAGTACGAGGTGAGGGAGGGGGGCAGATCGGGCGGGGTCAGCGGAACAACCTGACCCCTGGGGTGGGGGTGGGTGGGGGGGGGGGGGTAGAACACGAATTCCTCTCACGCCTACACTTCACGAAATTGAAACGGAGAAAACATCCCGTACCTGTCCACCTGCGGGCCTGGGGCTCCAGTGACGGGGGTGGGATTGGAACAGAACTGACGAGGAGGCTTAGATTCGGTTCTGTCAGGGTGCCGGGGGGTGCGGGGGCGGGGAGGGGGGGGGGGGTTCATGCTACAAATAAATCCTTTCCAAAATTGGAGAAGCTGCAACCCAGCCAATATCCTTCTTCACAGTCAGGTTGTTTCCCCATTCAGTACACACAAGCACAAACAAACAGAATCACACTTGTGGATATGCAAGATTATCCTCACCCTGCACTGACTGCCATGACATAATCAGATGCACTAACAGACAACAGCCCATTTCTAGCTTATGCATTTATGTATTATTTTTGTACAGCAGGTTATAATTCTGTAAATAAGGAGAGGGAATAAGACATGCTGTCCTTTTCGTTGTTTTGTTTTTTCCTCCCTGTGAAGTCAGAGCGCGCGCGCCTCCTCTCCATGGGCCTCTGGAGCGCGGCGTCCCGCGGGCGGGGGGGCGGGGGGGCGGCGTCCCGCGGGCGGGCGGGGGGGGCGGGGCGGGGGGAGAGTCCGCGATGTCGCCGTCTGCCGCGGGATGGTCTGCTGTCGCCGCGCCGGCCGCCCGGGGTTCGTTTCACCGTCGCCACGGGGACGGGTTAATGAAGCCTGCGACCCGCTTCGCCCCCCCCCCCTCGAGCCCCCCCCTCCCCCCCCCCCCCCCCCGAGCCCCACCGTATTCCGTCTCCTCTGTCGCCACGGAGAAGATCTGTGCCAGCCCGGCACTGAACGCTGAGTCATACTCTCCAAAGGCTTCACCTCAGACTGCGTACATATATTACAAATACAACACTCACACAGTCCTGCTTTCAGGAATAAGGGGCGGGGGGAGGGGGGGTAGGATGTATTTCTTAGCGGGGAACAGTCCAACAATCCCCCCCCCCCAACAGCACATGAATATCTCTCATGATTCAGGGGGGTAATTTAAAAATCAGCTTTCATTACCAATGGAGGGTGTGTGGAGCAGAGGTGTGTGGAGCAGGGCAGAGGTGTGGAGCAGAGAGGGGTGGAGCAGAGGTGTGTGGAGCAGAGAGGGGTGGAGCAGAGGGGTGTGGAGCAGAGCAGAGGAGTGTAGAACAGAGAGGAGTGTGGGGCAGGGGTGTGTGGAAGAGAGGAGTGTGGGGCAGAGAGGACTGTGGGGCAGGGGTGTGTGGGGCAGAGAGGAGTGTGGGGCAGGGGTGTGTGGGGCAGAGAGGAGTGTGGGGCAGGGGTGTGTGGAGCAGAGGTGTGTGGGGCAGGGGTGTGTGGGGCAGAGAGGACTGTGGGGCAGGGGTGTGTGGAAGAGAGGAGTGTGGGGCAGAGAGGACTGTGGGGCAGCGGTGTGTGGGGCAGGGGTGTGTGCTGTGATTTTAAGCGGGACGTCTGTGTGACCAAAGAGCCCTGCTGTTCTCCCGGATGGAGCGTTTCCGCCTCTCTGGCGGAGGTAATTGCGTTTAACTCTCTGGACACGCAGGTCGGGCGAAGAATCCGTCTCCCCGCGTTAGCGCTTACGTGACTGAGCCCAAATCAGCGGCTCCTTCTTTACCTGCTCCTGCACGGCTTTGAAACGGGACAGAGTGCTTGAGTCATATTTTAGGAGGGCCAGCCCGGAAGACGTTTTATTTTCTTTATCATTCTGTGAAGCATCCTGCCACTCGAACAATGCATGCTGGGATAGGCTCCCAGCACCCTCTGCGACCCTGCCCAGGATAAGTGGGTATAGATAATGGATGGATGGATGCTGTGAGGCACATTTTATCTTATTCTCTGTTTTTTCCCGTGTTTTTCACTATTCTCTGAAACGCATTGAGGTGCCTGTGCATGAAACGCACGGTATAAATAAAGCTGGGCTCGATTTGACTTGACGTATTGTCATGGGGACGTAGCTGAATGGTTGATGACCATCCCCCTACGCCTGGTTGCCATATTGTCATTATACTGCGACATCTGTTTTCTCATTGGCTGGCCCCTGCACTCTGGTCCCTGTGAGAGGGGGTGTGGCTATAGGCCTTGACGGTGGCGTCTTATTGGCTCACGTTCTGCAGGCATTTCCTGTTTCCCTCTCCTGCTAGCGTTCCGCTACCCCCATGCTCACCTCTTACACTTCGGGTCTCATTCACAAAACTTTTCCTAAATTATTAGTACTTTTGTTTTTTAAAATGTTCCTGAGGAAAAAAAACAATATGGGATTTATGACACATGTGCAGACCTTTGGTTTTTGTGGATATCCCAGGTGTACGAGAGAATGACTGTTGGCTGTTTGTAAATTTTATGCGCAATCTTGTTCATGTGATTAGCATAAGGAAACAGCCATGAGCAAATACAGACAAGAAAAAACAGCAGTAAGTAAAAAAATGTAGTGTAAAGTTAATGTGAATTTGCTTATAGTTTATAGGGCAGTAATAAAAGGTTTATTCATTATTAATAAGCATGTTATACATCACTAACACACATTGTTGAAGATTAGCCGATATTAAAACCTGTTGGTAAGTTAATGTTGGTGAATGTGATTCAGAAGGAGCCAGAAAAAGAAGACTTGATGAATGGAGAAGTTTGTTATGAAGGTTTTTGCAAACATGCACGATACACTTTAAAACAATAATATTGGACTAAAAATAATTATTTTTCAGAAACTTTAGTAAGCATTAATAAATGCTACCACTCTGTTTAAGCATTGTTTATAGAGTCGTCAATGGATTTTAAATTAAGGAGTGACTATCGGGAGTTTCTGAAACGTGCGTCTAATTGGTTCTGATCAATCGGGCATTTTTCACCATGCGAAGTTAACTGGAAATAAGGGGAACGGACACGTTTGGTTTAATGAGGGTCTTAAAATATGGGAGGCTTTCCTCAACGCCGGCTCTGGTGTTTAAACCAGTACGGCAAGCGGGAGAGATATCCACTGTACACGGGAACAGGGCCCGATCCATAAAAAACACACAAGGAAATTTAGAGTGAAGGCCGGAAGAGAGAATAGATTACAGGTATAAAAACATCAGACGGTCTGACAGTGAAACGGATTCACAGAGGAAACGGGTGGTAGGTGGGGGGGTGGGGGGGTGGGGGGGTGGGGGGGGGCATCGCGGCGCACAAGTCAAACACGGTCGGAACAGAAAATCATTCCGCGGAGAACAAAGCCAAATGGAAGCGGCACAATCGCTTGTCAGCGAATGAAAACTATTGTTTTGGGCGCGCTCAGCTCTGAATGAAGGAAGCATCCATTAAAGACAAAGGAAGGCATTGCTTAGGCAGCTTTACACGGCCGCGCGGCAGGGCCAAGATTTGTTTTGAGGGGAGTTGTCACTGCTGGAAAGAAGTCACATTTGTCTCTATTTTTAGAAGTGCTGGCAGCCGAGAGCATTTAGTGTGCTGGAACACGGGGAACACAAACTCCAGCTTGAGGAACACGAACCCATTATGAAACCCTGCAGCCTCCACCTTTCACAGCGAGATTCTCCCAGTCAGTCACAGAAAACCCTTTAAGGTGTGAGGTCACAAACGTGCGATTAGAGTGTTCTTAACTGTGCATTCTAACGCTGATGTCACAATCACTGCTGGTGACTGAAAGCAGCGGAGTTCTGGAACACTGAATTTTGAAAAAAAGCATTCCAAAAAAACCTGCTCTTCAATGGGGTTAATTGCTTTGTTCAAATTCCTTCAACATGAACATATAGCTGGAAAATTTGATGTGTACACTTTCTCTGGGTTTAATTTTCCTCACGTTACCACCCAAGGGGCCAAAGCAAGCCGGCATGGTCCAAGCAAACGAAGCACTTCCTCCTCCTCCTCCTCCTCCCCCTCCTCCTGCTCCATCGCTCCGCTGCGTGAGGAGGAGGGAGGTGTTGAGAGAGCTGTGCGTGAGACTGCAGCTGCGGCCGACTCCTCTCTGTACCGGGACCCCGTTTCTTCGGGTGTCCCTGGGGTGGGGGGGGGGGGGGGGTCAGATGTGATGATTTCAGCGCCAGGGGGAAAGGGGCGCTCGCCGTACAGTGACGGGTGACTCATCGGCGGGCACGGAGCCTGGCGGTGTCAGCGCTGGAACACTCCGGACCGGACCACACCGCCCCACCCCGCGCCGCCCCGCTCCGGGCCGGACAGCCCGTTCGGTCACACATGTCCAGAGTCTGTACACAACGTCCTCGCTAAACTGTGACCTCATCCACAGCTGGACGGGAAGGGGGGGGGGGGGGGGGGGCCTGTTTACTGAGCTGCTGCTGGGCCTGACGCCTGCTCCAGTGACCAGGGCTCAGCTCCGCACCGCACAGACTGAAGAGCTGCTGTATCGGGCCGTCTGTATCAGGCCGTCTGTATCGGGCAGTCTGTACCGGGCCGTCTGTATCGGGCCGTCTGTATCGGGCCGTCTGTATCAGGCCGTCTGTATCGGGCTGTCTGTATTGGGCCGTCTGTATCGGGCCGTCTGTATTGGGCCGTCTGTATCGGGCCGTCTGTATCAGGCCGTCTGTATCGGGCTGTCTGTATTGGGCCGTCTGTATTGGGCCGTCTGTATTGGGCAGTCTGTATTGGACTGTCTGTATTGGGCCGTCTGTATTGGGCCGTCTGTATCGGGCTGTCTGTACCGGGCCGTCTGTATTGGGCCGTCTGTATTGGGCCGTCTGTATTGGGCCGTCTGTATCGGGCCGTCTGTATTGGGCCGTCTGTATTGGGCCGTCTGTATTGGGCAGTCTGTATTGGACTGTCTGTATTGGGCCGTCTGTATTGGGCCGTCTGTATCGGGTAGTCTGTATTGGACTGTCTGTATCGGGCCGTCTGTATTGGGCCGTCTGTATTGGGCCGTCTGTATCCTGAAGGATTCTCACACCAAACAGAGGCAGCGCAATACTGCTGGAGTACATGCAACACAACATTACGAGACTGTTTCTCATTGGCTGGGCCAGGGAGCTTCTTTCCTGGTCCTGGTGGGCCGCAGGGTCTGCTGGTTTTTGTTCGTGCCATAATATCAGCAACCAGTGCAGACCCAAGAAACCAGGTGAGGTGAGTTACCTGTGTAACTGGCTGCTTTAACTGATCAATCAAGTGCCGAGTAAAAACGAATCCCAGCAGACCCTGCGGCCCCCCAGGACCAGGAATGAAGGTCACTGGACCAGGTCACCAGATCACAAGAGTAAAGAGAGCACAGAGGAGCTTGTTTTCCCAACTTTTCTTTTTTATTGAGGTGCAGTGTTAAGATTCTGACACATCCCACACCCGACTCCGGACACGCCCCCCGTCGGCTCCGTGGGAGAGAGCGTTTCGGAGCGAGGACGCGCCCCGACCGGCGTGACCTCGCGCGAGAGGGGCTCCGTCGCGGGACGAAGCACAAACGGGACGTCCTGTTCTCCAAACGCGGCTCCGCCAGGCCGCCACCGCGCGAAACCGCGAAAAACAAGGTGCACACGGGTCACATTTAAGGCTTTTCAACGTTCCACAAACTCAGATCTCTGTACAAGGAACACAAACAGAAAACAGAAAAGTAGCCACAGAGCAAAAGGACAAACCCCAGAAGGTCCCGCCCCCACCTGCCCCCCCGCACCCACCCACCCACCCGCGAACCTCCGCCGCCGATGAGCAGCATCATTTAAAAACCTCCTTAAAACTTTATTTGAAGTGTGTCTCTACAACGCCTCCATAGTGACAGAACCATCGTCACACATAAGCAAACACAAACATGACAGCATTGCAGACGGACTTGTGAAAACGCATAATGACAAGCATCACAACGCTTCTGGCGTAGCACTGTAGCAAATGACACAAGGCTATGAGGCACATACGTGTGACAGCGAGCATTTGGACACTAGTGACGTAACCTCTTGCGTCACATGGTATGAAAACCATTCAGGCTGAGCTGGCGACAGTGTTCATGATCACACGTGACTTGCGAAAGTATTTAAAACGTTACATGACACCCACAGGAAGTGAATTGTTTCCGGAAACCAAGGTTACGTGCAGCGGGGCTACTGGGCAGGGGGGGAGGCGTGGGGCGACACAGGCAGGTGATGAACGCACCTGCATCTCCATGGTAACGAGCAACAGAGGCAGCGGCAGCAGCGGCAGTGCCATTCTTACCGTTAACCACCGCCAAATGGCTCAATCTCGCGCGGCGGACAGAGAGGGGAGCGGCCACGGAGTGCACAGCCCCCTGCCCCCCCGCCCCCCGCCGCCGCCCCCCGCCCCCAGGTCAGACTCCTGTCACTGAGGTCGGTCTCCAGATTCTGTTTAATCTGCACCCCCACCCCCCCACCCTACATAAGGACTCAGGGGCCCTTTGCTAAAATACACCGCAAATTTATTCCCTTCCACCAACGCCAAACCCGTAACGAGTTCCCATTTTTAAATCCTCAGTGTCAATGCGCACTTCAGACAATCCAGACCAATCAGCACGAGAGGCCAGACTGACTGTGTCCACACGGCCGAGGCCGGCTGACTGTGTCCACAGGGCCGAGGCCGGCTGACTGTGTCCACAGGGCCGAGGCTGGCTGACTGTGTCCACAGGGCCGAGGCCAGACTGACTGTGTCCACAGGGCCGAGGCTGGCTGACTGTGTCCACACGGCCGAGGCCAGGCTGACTGTGTCCACACGGCCGAGGCCGGCTGACTGTGTCCACAGGGCCGAGGCTGGCTGACTGTGTCCACAGGGCCGAGGCCGGCTGACTGTGTCCACACGGCCGAGGCTGGCTGACTGTGTCCACAGGGCCGAGGCCAGACTGACTGTGTCCACAGGGCCGAGGCCGGCTGACTGTGTCCACAGGGCCGAGGCTGGCTGACTGTGTCCACAGGGCCGAGGCCGGCTGACTGTGTCCACAGGGCCGAGGCTGGCTGACTGTGTCCACACGGCCGAGGCTGGCTGACTGTGTCCACAGGGCCGGGGCCGGCTGACTGGCTGGTGCAGGTCCCAGTTAAGATGGAAGATGACCCCTCTGACCGCAGGGCTTCCCTCTGAGCTACAGACACGAACGCCTGTTCAGTACCGCAGAGCCGGCTGCAAAGGATTATGGGTAACGGCGCGCGGTACTAACGAGCACGACGACTGTCCCCCCCTCATCCGTAAAAGGGCTGCTGAAAAGGATTGTGGGTAACGGCGAGCGGTACTAACGAGCATAACGACTCTCCCCCCCTCATCCGTAAAAGGGCTGCTGAAAAGGATTGTGGGTAACGCCGAGCGGTACCAACGAGCACGACGACTCTCCCCCCCTCATCCGTAAAAGGGCTGCTGAAAAGGATTATGGGTAACGGCGAGCAGTACTAACGAGCACAAAGACTCCCCCCCCCTCATCCATGAAAGGGCTGCTGAACACCTCTAATGCTGCATTAGTGCTTTTCCACATCATCATCATCCTCACAGGAAGTGCCCCGGCTAACAGCCTGCGTTAGTGTTCTGACCCGGGCTGATAAATTAACGCACGCACGCTAATGAATAAAAAGGTTAAAAAAAAATAATTAAAAAAAAAAAACACCTGAAATGTTGCTCGCTTCTTCCTTAACGGGGTTGCTAAGAGTCAAACAACAACAACAACAACAACAACAAGGCTGGACAGCAAACTGCAAAAAAAAAAAAGAAACTCTCTGGGTCCGGCTGCAGCTCAGAGTTCACGCAGAGAATCACTTCCGGGTCCGTGTGTCGATTACGACAGCAACCGCCTACATCATCGTCTAAGCTGATCTTAGCCACGCCTCCCTGAGAACAGGACAGCTGTCCCATTGGTCGGTCAGCTTCGGTTGGGAGAACTGAGAGTTAAAAGCCCGTGAACTTGTGCACCTGCGACCTAAACCGACTTCCTGGGCCCTGACCAATCAGAGCCCTCGACACTGAAGCACCATTAAATCCTACACATCTCAATATTTACAAAGGGACACGGGACCAAAGCTCGTCAAATTTCAATGCCATTTTAAAAAAGTCCAGGAGAAATGAATAAAAGCAACCGTTTTTTTCCCCACTTTGACGACGGCTGTCCCTTGTTTCAGACAAGCTTACAGCTATGACGGCTTATAGTTATAGCTATGACCAGTCCCTTGTTCGCACGAGATTGTGCGAGTGAACGGCCAATCCTGCAGTTGCCGTCCTCTGTATTAATAACAGAGACAAGAGAGACCCCCCCCCCAACCAAACGTCTGTAAACATGGAAAAATTCCCTCATACTAAGACCGTACGTCAAACATCACAGCTGTACGTCACTTTAAAAAAACAGATTATACGACGTGTCTCATAAGCCTGCCGGACACAGCAGAGCTGAGGAGCGGTTTCTACGACGACCGGGGTTCACTATCTACTGTAGGAACGCCTCACTGGCTATGATTAAATAAAAACATCATCATCATCATCATCATCATCATCATCATCATCATCATCAACATTTAGAAAATTTTTTCCTTATTTGTTTTATAAAACAAAGACATGGGTAATAGGTCCAGTCTGATGGGAGGGGCAGCTGGCTCCTGCTCTTCCTGTCCCGTTGTGCGGTGTGCATTGAGCAGAGGTTCACTGTTAGCAGTTTCAGTCTTCAGAAACAAACGGGCAGTCCTCTCAGACGGAGACGAAGACGTCCAGGTACAGACGATCGTACGACTCCCGGAAGAAGAGGATGAGGAGGAGGCTGAAGAGGCAGGAGCCCGTCAGACACCAGTTCAGCCAGGAAAGTTCTGGAAACACAAAGTGAACACTGGTTAGATGGGCAAGTGATCATCACACAGACAGGGATATAAACAAGTCTCTGTCACCACCTGCACCCCATCAGTGACATCATCAGTCTCTGTCACCACCTGCACCTCATCAGTGACATCAGTCTTTGTCACCACCTGCACCCCATCAGTGACATCATCAGTCTCTGTCACCACCTGCATCCTCATCTGTCACCACCTGAAATCCTGTCCGTGACATCATCAGTCACAACCAACTTGACGTCAACGTCAGTGATGTCACAAGTCAGCGTCACCACCTACTCAGACCACCCAATAATTTCAAAGCCGTTCTCACCACTGATGTCCCAGTCAGTGATTTACTGCATCCGCCTCAGCACTAACGTTTTTTTTTGTTGCGGTTTCTTGCTCTTATTCTGTAAAACGTCTTTGTAACAGTTCTCTGTAAAAAGCGCGATACAAAAATACGATTGCCTTGATTTGATTGGATTTTAATCAGTCAGGTTCACCATGAACTCGTCCTCATCAACGATGCAGTCAGTGCAACAATTTACACCCTCAACAGTGAATTAACAGGTCAATGTCACCAAAAAGACCCCTGTCGGGAGTGTAGTATGATGGGTAAGGAACTGGTCATGTGACTTCAAGGTCACAGGTTCGATTCTTGCTTGAGGGACACTGCCTTTGTACACACATCCAGCTGTATAAAGGGATGCAGTGTGTGAGCTCTGGATAAGAGTGTCTGCTAAACGCCTGTATGTTAAAAAGTGATGATTTAATGAATGAGCATCAAAAACAAATGGTCACTCACCAGCAACTCAAGCCATCTTTGCCACCAACTCGTCACTGATCACTAATTAATGACTCATTATCACCACCTTACCATCAATTATTCACTCAACTGTTCACAACCCCCACCCACCCAACAGCAGCAGCAATACTAACCACACTTCACCTTTTAAAGTCAGTACAATAAACACCACATCAACACTTCATCTCCAGTCAATCATAGCAAACAGTGCCCTCCTCCAGAGACCACGGTGTCCCGTTCTGTGGAACTCAGATATTACAGCCTCATCCAGTCAGAAGCTTTCAATCATCTCCCTTAAAATATTCAATGGAGAAATGCTCCACTTTCATACCGTCATAATAATGACCCATTTTCCACTATTCCTACCCCACTCTCGAACCCTCAGATAGTCTTGTAGTCTTGACTGCGTAGCTCGGCTGGGGGACTGCAGAGTGACTGCGCAGCTCAGCTGGGGGTCTGCAGAGTGACTGCGCAGCTCAGCTGGGGGTCTGCAGAGTGACTGCGCAGCTCAGCTGGGGAGCTGCAGAGTGACTGCGCAGCTCAGCTGGGGGACTGCAGAGTGACTGCGCAGCTCAGCTGGGGGACTGCAGAGTGACTGCGCAGCTCAGCTGGGGAGCTGCAGAGTGACTGCGCAGCTCAGCTGGGGAGCTGCAGAGTGACTGCGCAGCTCAGCTGGGGGACTGCAGAGTGACTGCGCAGCTCATGGTCCTCTTTCCCCTCAGCTGACAGAATGATGCTGTGATGAGATTCGTCCCAAATTAGGGGGGAAAAGCATTACACATTCAGAGCACTCTCCATTCCAGGAACTCTCAAGCACACATTTGTTCCTGCAGAAACGCCTTTCAAAAGGGCAGCAATTTCAGGCCCGGAGATGCGATACGATAATTGCGCCGAGCGAAAGCCTCTCAGTGGCGGGAGGAGACGGAGCCCAGATGAGCACACGTTGCGTTTACCATTTGAGTTTTTCTTTTCTTTTTTTTTAACGCCAGCGCAGCGTTTAGTGACGGGGGGCGGTTGTTAGGGAGCAGTTTTTCTCAGTAGGCATACGAGCCAGACACCTGTTGGGGGTCCTATTTTAGCACCGCACAGATCACAGCCAAGGAGAAGTTCCCATGAGGCATAGCTCCGAAACCCCTCGCCATAAATCAACACCACCCCCCCCCCCGTTATGAACTCCTCTGTGCAGAGCCAGGTTAATGGAATTCGGGTTTGTCTCAGTGCGTTGTCTACACCCCCGATCACTTCTATTTAAACAGAGGGAGAAGGGTTTAGGTGGGACTGACAGCCTGAATACTAATGAGCGTAGGACACGCCCCCTCAGATGATTAGGTCATACGCATCTTCGGAATGATCCATTATTCATTTGCCTGGGGGGGGGGGGGGGGGGCAGGGGTGAAAGTTGATGAACAGAGAATGAAGACTACGGGGATGGGACAGGTCAGGGGACTGAACCCATCAAAGTCAAAATGAGCTTTTAAAACAGCCTGGCTCTAACCTGCCTCATTATTAAACAGGAATCAGCGGCAGAAACAAAAAAACGGCCTATTCTGCCATTAAGTAGTTTTCAACAGACATACACAGTACAAGACCTGGGGGCAGCCTCGCCAGCTGCATCTCTAAAAAGCGCTTTTGAAAAAGCCGTCAACAACTGACCAATTACTTTCTATCTGTCATGTTTTGATGAGAAAATGGTCAGGATGTGTGTTTTTTTCCCCCAAACCTGCTGTCAAACTGCGCAGGTTATTATGGGCCATGTGGAGGTTGTGTTTTTACCGTGTCAGAGTTGACTGGGGAGAGACTCATGAAAGTGTTTCTGTCCAGCCTGACAGGCTAAAAAGTGCCCTGTGCTTCGTGCCCACTGGCCAGTGGCTGACAGGGACATTGCTGTATTGACAAATGGAAACAAGCTGTTCTGGGTCCTTGCCGATGGCAAAGGTGGGGGGAGAGGTGTCTGTAGAGGTGCCTGAAGCGAGCGATTTACTGCTGTAATTACTGTTAATTACCCTCCATGTTAACAACATTTTAATGCTGAGATTAATGTGAGTGCTCACAATGTGCTTTGTATATCCACACACACACACACACACAATAAACAATCTAATCAAACATAATAGTAAAAAAAGAATATAATTGTATATTACTAATGTTTGTATCATAACACCTTTTCGGTATTCTGTTACTCAAACTATTCCCTGTCACAGTCAGTTAGACTGTCAGCACCTTACGGGCAGCCTCTGTAAGTTTTCACCTGATGCACTTTGCGAACTCACTTTTTGAAGGTGAACACAGGCAAACAGCGGTGCCACAGAACTCCTGAACACATAAGGTTCCCGGTAAGCGAGCAGTAAAGAGTTCAGATGCTAAGAGGCACTTTAAGACGTAAAACGTCTTGTCAGCGTGCCTTTCTGTCGGTAACCGCGGGTACATGGTAACCCGGTAACAGCAGGAGGTCACTTCAGGTTCTCTTCAGTGTGAGGAACACAGATCCACACTTCTATTTTTTTGATCCCATTTTTGTATTTTATTCTGGGGACAGCGCAATACGTCGCAAACCAGGCGAAAGCACAAACAAGGCTCCGGCGGGCAACCGCAACTTTATTTAAAAGTGCGAATCCATTTCAGCGCATCGACTTCCCCCGCGCAACAACAGCAGCTCCGCGTGCAGCGGCCGCGTTTGGGCGCGGGTTCCAACGCTAACAGAGAAGAGGCGCCGTGCGGAAAGACAGCACGGCCCGCGGCTCAACAGCCCGCCCACCGCGCGCTAAATCAGACAATAACGGCATCAAAAGCATCGACACCGCCCACCCCCCCCCGGCTCGAGAACGCGGGGCATCTCCGCCCGTGGGACCCACTGACCTGGGGGGCCGTATTAAAACACGGAGGGGTACCTCCGCCTGTGGGACCCGCTGCACCCCCCCCCCCCCCCCCCCCCGAATGAAAAGCAGCCGTTACGGCCAGGCAGAGCACCTCCCAGGTCTGAGCTCTGAACCCTCACACCCGTCAGCCAGGAGATCTTAAACGTATACAGCAAACGAATGTACAAGCGCCTTTGTGCTTAGACCGTCCTGCCCTGAAATGCATGTGCTTAGACCATCCTGCCCTGAAACGCAGGAGGGGTGGGGGGCGGGGGCGGGTGAGGGGAGGAATGAAAGGTGATTTTGATGCGTTTAATGTTTAATGGCACCTGTGACACGCTGTGAGTGGCGGTCTGAATGGCGATGAGCGTAGAGCTGCTCTGTGGGAACGCTGGCCTGGAGAGCAGAGCATGCTCTAAATGTGCTGCTGAATAAAATGGCTTATCGGAGCCGTTACACTGCAGTCACCCACGCTGGCCAACGTCTTCCTCAGAGGATGAAGGCCCCCTGCCAGACTGGAGGAGGACCCCCCAGAGGGACTGCAGAAATGCTACATGCACAGGGGTCAGAGGTCACTGGCAGGCTGGAGAAGATGGTCCCCAATGCAGAGGATCAGTATGGATCAGGGGGTTTCAACCTTTTCCAATCCAGGGACCCCCAATATAAGTTGAACAGGGCTTTATTGAAAGAGTGGGTGAGTGAGCGTGTGTGTGGATGTGAGTGAGTGTATGAGTGTGTGTGTGTATGAGGGAAAGTGTGTGTGTGTGAGTATGTGTGTGTGAGGGAGAGTGCGTGTGTGTGTGTGTGTGTGTGTGTGTGTGTGTGTGTGTGTGTGTGTGTGTGTGAGTATGTGTGTGTGAGGGAGAGTGTGTGTGTGTGTGTGTGTGTGGGGGTGCGCGTGTGTGTGAGGGAGAGAGTGTGTGTGTGAGAGTGTGAGTATGTGTACGTGTGAATGGATAGATATTCTGATAGAAGCCAGACAGTATGTAGATTGTAAATGCTCATTCATGTACACTGCTGTGCATCTGCGTTGTGCCGATAAGACAGAACCTATTTCCATTCAAATGCCGGATGGAGAAGGCTTATCTTATCTGCTATCTCCTGCTTTTTAAAGCAATCACTCCACGCAAACTCCGTGTCATTATGTCAGTGTTACTCTCTTCCTGTCTCACGGTCTCTGTTCGGCCTCCATCTTGTTTTTCCACCGAGCGCCACGTCCGCAGAGCAGCCTCAGAGGCTCTGCCCGTCCGTCAAACGAGCCGGGGTCAGGTGTGGCGGCGCGGCGTTACCGGCGGTAACAGCGGTCTGTTTATGAATTCACGTCTTCCGCGCGGTCGCTGACGGAGAGCACAGACCCCTTTCCCGCTAAAACGGGAAACGGCGCGTTCTCAAAAAGGGCGTCGAGCACGATGTTCAGAGCGAACAAAAGCCGGCGGCGAGTTCTGCCGAGCGAGCGGAGCGACGGCGGCGTGTCGGTCTGCTAAACAGCCTCAAACACTCGTCAACCTTTCCCAGAAAGCCTTGCGCTCTCCGTGGAGAAAAGCACCGCGCTCTTATCGAGGCCCAGGGGCTGAAAGCACAGGTGAGCACACCGCAGGAAATGCGATGCGTGTTTATTACACACGGAAAGAACACGCTCAACAGAGCGCGCACCGATGGCGTTCAGCGATGAGAACACAACGCCAAAACATTCACAGCTTTCAGCTTCCTCTGTGTATGAAAACACCAAGCCTGAGCCTCTTATTAATGCAGGCTTTTTCTAAAAACAGGAACTGAATCAGTCTTTCTGAGCACCAATTAGATTTTCTGTACATTCTATACATGATAATTGTCAGCTAAAATGCACATCTTTTATTTCAGGCTGCCTAGGTGCTGCTTAAGGAGAATCAGAACTAAAGAGCAGCACGCAAACGCGAGGCAGACAGTGTGGAGCGCAAGTTAGCGAAGGTTCGCTAAAAACTGATTTAATGCTAATGCCGTGTGAGAGTGTGTGTGTGTGTGTGTGTGTGTGTGTGTGTGTGAGAGTGTGTGTATGTGAGAGTGTGTGTGTGTGTGTATATGAGAGGGTGTGTGTGTGTGTGTGTGTGTATATGAGAGGGTGTGTGTGTAAGTATAAAGTTAGCAACGCTCTGATAGAAAGCATATTTAATGCTAACTCTGTGTGAGAGTGTGTGTGTGTGTGTGTGTATTTAATGCTAACTCTGTGTGTGTATTTAATGCTAACTCTGTGTGAGAGTGTGTGTATTTAATGCTAACTCTGTGTGTGTATTTAATGCTAACTCTGTGTGTGTATTTAATGCTAACTCTGTGTGTGTATTTAATGCTAACTCTGTGTGAGAGTGTGTGTGTATTTAATGCTAGCTCTGTGTGTGTATTTAATGCTAACTCTGTGTGTGTATTTAATGCTAACTCTGTGTGAGTGTGCAGATGTGCGGCGGTGATGGGCCTCTCTGCAGTCATGGCTGCAGCCTGGCCCCACTCCTCACCTTTGAAGTAGAAAGTGAGGAAGAAGAGTAAGAGCCCGGTGAAGAGGTTGCTGAGGAAGGTGACGACGCCGCAGGTGATGCCCTCGGGCACGGGGTACACCGTCTCGATGAAGAGCTCGAGGAAGATGGGCACGCTGCTGTTGATGAAGATCCCCACCAGGATACAGGAAGTGTACAGCGTGGCTGCAGAGAGAGAGAGAGAGACCACAGAGTGAAAACCCCGCTCTGGGAGAGGAGGATCATGGGACACTGGAGGTCCTCCAGGGGAGCTGCTGCACTCGTTTGTTTGGGTTTTAAGACTCTTTTTATTTTGCTCATAAAGCATATTGTGACATATTTTGGTGGAATGTTCTGCATAAACAAACCCGATTTGACATTTAACAGGGGTCAGAGGTCACTGTTTTCCCTCTTCTTGCAACATAACTGCTGCAGAAATAGGAATGCCTCTATTTGCAATTAGAGCGACATGCTTTGATAGATAAGGGGTCAATAAACAAACCAACCTTGCGAGACCAGCTATCAGAACCGCAGACGCTCGTCCGCTGGATTTCAGCCTGACAGCGTCGTCCCAAACAGACCAGATTTACCAGCGCTCATCACTCAGACAGACACCTCAGCGCTCGAGTCACATACTCAGGATGTCAAGTGATTTGCATAAAATCGACAAAACAAAACAATGGTTGTTAATATGTTGGTAACATTTCAGGAAAAAAAGGCCAATTTGTCTATTTTTTGCTGTTTGTTTTCAGTATGAAATGTACAACATTGAATACAAAGACAGGACCAGTAAGGAAAAGTTTCTCATGATGAATTTACAGCACATAATGGTTTTAAAGCCAGTCTGTCTGTGTGGGCTGACCACCACCACACTGCTACAGATCTGAGAGCACCGACGCCCACTATTACAGATGGGGGGGGGGGGGCAAGGGGGGGCAACGGGGGGCCTTCCACATCAGCCACTGGGGGGGCGAGGGGTCATCGGGCTACAGATCTCAGAGCAACCCACTCCTGCTATTACAGTCAGCCGGGCGGGGGGGGGGGGGGGGGCATTGCGTACAGAGATCAGTCGGCAGGTCCCGACGGCCCCCGCTCTTCTAAAGGAGCGCGGGGAGCACAGAGAATTAAACATGGCTCTGCGTCTGGGCCCCTGTCTGATCTGTTATTTACAGAGAAAAACAGTTCACAGGTGTGCAGATCAGAATCGGGCTGAACTCCGGCTTTCTCTCTCCCTCACAGGCCGGGCGGACGAGCGGAGAGGGAAACCGCGCTTTTGGTTTTGAGCCGCGGTTCGTCTGGTGTTCCTGCACCTCTCAAACGGGACGAGGCGCTCACAGGCACAGACGCTCCCCAGCCGGGCCACAGAACCACAGGAGGCGTCGGTCGGGGAGAAAATAAAACACCCTGTTATGTTCCTCTCTGAAATCCAGCAACTGAACTCCCGTTTCAAACGCCCACCGCTGACTGGAGGGTAATTACACACACCCCTCTCCCCCCCCCCCCCCCCGCCGCTGCAGCACAGAGCAGCAGAGAGAGGCCTGTGGGCCCGGCAGGGAGCTGCACTCGAGCCTCGCCCCCCAACTCCACAGCTCAAACGGGCCTGTCTGGATCTCCCTGTCCCATACCTCCTCTGAAGTTCCCCACTGCAGGCCTTGTTTCCTGGACTCCATGTGTTCAGAATGATCTTTTCTGGCTCAGGGCGGCCATTTTGGCTCTAGGCCGCCGGTAGTGGCGGCTGCGCGGGGGCCCCTGCTGGGGGGGCGGGGCCTACCTGCGGTGGAGGGGAGGTGGGTGAGCCGGGTCAGGCAGGTGAGGGTGAACCAGGTGGAGGCCAGGGAGGCGCCAGCCATCATCAGGACCAGGATCAGCTTCAGCATCCCGCGGATAGAGTCTGCAAACCTGGAGCCACACAGAGAGAAGCAGAGAGTTTACTAAGCCTGCACATATACACACACACACGTCGCGAAGCCATGTATCACCCAGGGAAGGCTGATCTCGCTGGTGATGCTCAAATCCACCCCACCCCCCCCCCCACACACAGGCCAACACTCACACAGGAAATTCACCTGCTACACCCCCTCTGCCACCCGCCACACCCCCCCCCCTTCTCCCACTCTCAACCTCAGCTATATGCTCTCGCTAACCGCTAACAGCTACCAGCTACCAGGGCCTGTTCTGGGTCACGCAGATCCCGGCTGCGTGCTCTGCGCCAAAGCTAACCGCTAACCGCTAACCGTTGTAATACCTAGCGCAGCGCTGAGGAGAAAACCTGGCAGCTGAGCCGACCGCGGGGGACAGCGCCACTCGGGTGATATATACACGCTCACTAAGCCCATAGTTTATTCACTGACTGCACAATTTCATGAATTATTTGAAGCGGGCTAAACTACACTTTTCCCCAGCCTCGCGTCCCTCTGGAGTTTCAGCGATTCCGGTAAGCATAAATTGATGGTGCTGTTCTCCTTTTTTTATCACCGAATTCAAGGGCCTGTTCCAGCGAACAAATAACAACAATAAGCATCACACTACCATCACCACGGCATTAAGCCTCAGGCGACGCGGTCAGAAAGAGATCTTTCTTTTCTTCTGCATAATTGAGACCTTATGGATTATAAAGGCACAACGTCTGCAGGTGTGCAGGTGTCACGGGGGGGAAAGGAAAAGGTGTCTGACAGGTCTAAGCCACAGCAGGCGGATCATTAAGGCGTGCGTTGCCAGGTGCATGCTGGGTAATTGTGGAAGATCCGCTGCGTGGTGCATTCTCTCGGAGGAGATAATGAGCGCCGCGGTTAGCAGAGCCCGATAGCGAGGGAAGAGCGCGGCTGCACTACGTGAGCCAGCGTGACACGGTTAGCAGAGCACGATAGCGAGTGAGCCAGCGTGACATGGTTAGCAGAGCCCGATAGCGAGTGAGCTAGCGGGATGCGGTTAGCAGTGCCCGATAGCGAGGGAAGAGCACGGCTGCGCTACGTGAGCCAGCGTGACACGGTTAGCAGAGCACGATAGCGAGTGAGCCAGCGTGACATGGTTAGCAGAGCACGATAGCGAGTGAGCCAGCGTGACGCGGTTAGCAGAGCCTGATAGCGAGTGAGCTAGCGTGACGCGGTTAGCAGTGCCCGATAGCGAGGAAAGAGCGCGGCTGTGCTATGCGAGCCAGCGTGACACGGTTAGCAGAGCCCGATAGCGAGTGAGCTAGCGTGATGCGGTTAGACACTGCACCGCTAACGAAGCCTCCTGTGAGCGGCGTGGCTCGCTCAGAGGGCTAACACGCTAATCGGCGCTGCGCGTCACTTCTCCCCATCGTTCACACCTCCCTCACAAGCCCAGCGAGGGTCTGGATCTCACACGGGAGCCCGTGTTATTCTGAGCACCTCCCGGTGAATCCAGCGAATTGAAATGTCTTCCCGTCATCTTAGAGCTTAAATTAAAATGCCACCGTTCCTTAAATTCCCCAAGCAAGCCCTGCAAGATTCAATCTCCGGGTTGGGGAAGCGGGATCTAATATCTGAGATTCGTACGTTTACATTATGATCCTGGGCGCCGGTAATGTTCAGACCCTTGAGCTGTAATTCACGCGGCCCGTGGTGAAGAACTACCCCTCTTATTATTATTATTATTATTATTATTATTATTATTATTATTAATCGCCCCAAAAAAGACGGACCTGCCGGGAGAGACAGACAGTCTGTTTCTGACGAGGTACCTCCCGCACTTTCCAACCCATTATCCCCCCCCCCCCCCACGGACACACCTACATGCGAATCATCTACATGCTACGTCCTCCGGCTGAGCTTCCTGTGCCGCCTCCGCCATGTGTCCCGCGATCGTGGGCCGCTGCTTTTAGCGAGAGCTCTCATCTCATTTTGCTAATCACAGCTTCTGAGAGGATTGAAAGTGTCAGGGGGGCATCGATCCGGACCGGGCCGGCCCGGGAAGTGCTGAGCGGACCCGACGGTAAACCCCCATCCGTCAGAGCGGCCCCCTCCCGGTTCCGCACACTCGGCACTTTCAGAACACAGTATATAACTGTCCATCCGTCCGTATGAAACCCCCCCACCCCCCCCGTCCCGTCCCGATCCCTCCCCCGAACACTCTTACAGGGCCTGATTAGCTGGAGATATATGCCACTTCAGCGCATGCATACATCCCAACAGACGCACGCTACTTTGGCTAAAGGATGCGCAGCTGATTTGGTCTGGCTAGTAATTTAACTCAGTTTCTCACTAATGTTTAACAATAGCTTTCACTAAACGGCCTTGATTCTTCTACTTTCTTCTTCTTATTTTATTATTATTATTATTATTATTATTATTATTGTTGTTGTTGTTAACAAAAATAGTGCACAACTCAGTTCAATTTGAATTCGTATTAAGCCTGGACAGGGGAGAGGTTTTCTTAAATATTTTTAGAAACTGCTAAAAAGTAAAAAGTAGTTTGACTTGTGCTACTCTGGACCAACGACTGCCTCTGTAGCACAGTCTGCACAGCACACTTCACACATCCTCCATTTCACACCGCTGAGGAGCTCATGGATTTCCACTCAGAGCCAATGCACTGATCTGATCCGCCACCTCCGCAGGCCTTCTGGAGACGATGAGCTGCAGGCTCATTAAGGAGCCTGTCTCAGGAGGAGGACTAATTTACCTCACACCGCGTGCGGCGTGCGGACAGCCAGGGGTTAAGACCCGGCCTCCCGTAGATCAAACGTGCGACAGGTCCACCCAGCTCTGCGGCGCCCCCTGCAGTCAGGCGCGTGTAAGACACGTCTGGAAGGTTGACCGCCTGACAGCCTCCCTTTATCCCATTCAAAGGCTTAATCCTCAAAGGAAAGGGACCTAACACAGCGGTGGTTTGCTCATTCCTCTGTGTGTGTGTGTGTGTGTGTGTGTGTGAGAGTGTGTGTGTGTGTGTGTGTGTGTGTGTGTGTGTGTGAGAGTGTGTGTGTGTGAGTGGAAGTGTGAGTGTGAGTGTGTGTGGAGCTGCGGTCACACCCCTCCCTCCTGTGTGTGTGGAGCTGAGGTCACAGGAGGAAGTGAAAGGATGAGGAGGTGCAAGGAGGAGGTGAATTGAGGAGCAGAAAGGAGGAGGTGAATGGAGGAGAAAGTAGGAGGTGAAAGGAGGAGGAAAAATGAGGAGGTGAAAGGAGGAGGTAAATGGAGGAGGAGAAAGGAGGAGGTGAAAGAAGGAGGTGAAAGGAGGAGGTAAATGGAGGAGGAGAAAGGAGGAGGTGAAAGAAGGAGGTGAAAGGAGGAGGTAAATGGAGGAGGAGAAAGGAGGAGGTGAAAGGAGGTGCATTTTTGCACTTACCTGGCCATGGCCACTCCGAACACACAGCCACCCAGAACAGACCAGAACCCGATCCAGCCAGCATCCACCTGCAGCAGGGGGACAGATGAGAGGCAGAACCAATCAGGCCAGAGGACAAAAGGCTACATTCCCCCCACCCCCCGCTCCACCCCACCACCAAAAGCCAACGGAGCATGACCAGAACTATCTGAACCTGGGACTTTAAAGAAGCGTTTGATCCTCTGAAAGTCCTTTGAATGCTAACCGAGCTGTGCAGCGGGGGAGAGCGCTGCTCCAGAGAGGAAACGGCTGAACGCAGCGCAATATCACAGCGGGGGAACTAGAGCGTGCCAGGACAACCCTGACCAGGGCACGCGTGTACCAGGACAACCCTGACCAGGGTCAAAGGTCGCCGGCTAACCTTGCAGGAAACACATGCAAAACAGGGAGCAGGTCTCGGTGCAAATCGCTCCTCAGGGGAAAACCTATCTCTGAAAAATTTAAAAAGGTACAAAGTTTCTCCACAGAGGGCCGTTCTGCTCTGCTGGAGTCTCAAACCATCACAGAGCTTTCACACTAACAGGTGATTTTATTATTTTTTAAAACTCCCCTGTTTCTAGGACAAAAAGCCGCAGTGACTGGCGTGTCACACCAGCTGTCCTGTGCCTTTCGCTGCGCCCGTCTTCTCCAAGGTTACCCCCCCAACCGCCCCCCCACACCCCCACCTCCCCCCCAGCAGCCACAGCCTAATACATATCAATTTGCCACATATTGACTGCTGCTTAGCCATCTTCATTATGACGGCTTGCTCCCAGCAATGGTTCAATGACACTTAATTTCACTACCACGCTCAAACCAATTTGCTGAGCCATATGTAATCATTCTGAAGTCATTTTAAAGCCAGGATTTCAAAGCCGTTTTTTTTATGTGGGGGGGGGGGGGGGGGGTGAAAAAAGTTAATTAACAGCAATATGCCGCGTGTGATGAGAAACGCACGCTTCCTGCAGAGCTGAGCTCAATCGTGGATTCTGATACAGCGTCAGTAACGAGTAAACATTTAGGACGCTACATTAACCCCGCCCCACCGCCGCTGCTGGCGGTTGGCACGGCAACCTGTTTTGCTGAATTCGGCTTGTTTTAAGCGGGAAGCCGGGCGATGTGGGATCGCTCCGTGAAATGAGCTCCGGTCCTGCACCTCAGCGATTACCCCCGTCTCCAAGAGCGACAGCGATTACCCCCGTCTCCAAGAGTGACAGCGATTACACCCGTCTCCAAGAGCAACAGCGATTACCCCCGTCTCCAAGAGCAACAGCGATTACCCCCGTCTCCAAGGGCGACAGCGATTACCCCCGTCTCCAAGAGCGACAGCGATTACACCCGTCTCCAAGGGCAACAGCGATTACCCCCGTCTCCAAGGGCAACAGCGATTACACCCGTCTCCAAGGGCAACAGCGATTACACCCGTCTCCAAGAGCAACAGCGATTACCCCCGTCTCCAAGGGCGACAGCGATTACCCCCGTCTCCAAGAGCGACAGCGATTACCCCCGTCTCCAAGAGCGACAGCGATTACACCCGTCTCCAAGAGCGACAGCGATTACCCCCGTCTCCAAGGGCAACAGCGATTACACCCGTCTCCAAGGGCGACAGCGATTACACCCGTCTCCAAGGGCGACAGCGATTACACCCGTCTCCAAGGGCAACAGCGATTACACCCGTCTCCAAGGGCAACAGCGATTACACCCGTCTCCAAGGGCGACAGCGATTACCCCCGTCTCCAAGAGCGACAGCGATTACACCCGTCTCCAAGGGCAACAGCGATTACCCCCGTCTCCAAGGGCAACAGCGATTACACCCGTCTCCAAGGGCAACAGCGATTACACCCGTCTCCAAGAGCAACAGCGATTACACCCGTCTCCAAGAGCGACAGCGATTACCCCCGTCTCCAAGAGCAACAGCGATTACCCCCGTCTCCAAGAGCGACAGCGATTACACCCGTCTCCAAGAGCGACAGCGATTACCCCCGTCTCCAAGGGCAACAGCGATTACACCCGTCTCCATGAGCGACAGCGATTACACCCGTCTCCAAGAGCGACAGCGATTACACCCGTCTCCATGAGCGACAGCGATTACACCCGTCTCCAAGGGCAACAGCGATTACACCTGTCTCCGGGAGCGACGGTGGAGCGCGCCCTCCCAGCGAAGGCAGTGGCGAGCACTTTCCAACGCTCTCGGAAAGTTCCGGTGACCTGCGCAGGGACGCGGGCGGGGGTGGGGGGGGCACGTGAGCGGAGCGGCTCTGTTGCGTGCTCCGGGCGTGACGCACGGTGTGATTACACGCGAGCGATCGCGGCGCGGCGGCGTTTAAATGAAGCTCATCACAGCGATGCGGTCCGCTCCTGGGCCGGGGCCTTTTGTACCGCGGCCGGGCCGAGACCATCGCTCCTGGGCCGGGGGGGGGGGGGGGGCGGGGGGGTCTGGGGAGGAGCTGGCGCCAACGCTCCACGGTGTGCCATGCTCTCTCCTGACTGCGTGCCAGACGCCAGATCATTCCTCTCCCAAAATGGCCCTCCTGCCCAGTCGGGACCGCTTTGATTCAGGTGATCAATCCCCCCACCCCAACCCCCCCCAGACGCCCCGCGGACACTGTTTCCCCGAGGGGGGGTTTCAGAGTGCCGCCAGGCAGGCCCTACTCCGTCATTTTTGGGGGCAAACCCACAGACCGTTACTCCAGCAACACGCCGAGCGCCCACGTACTCTAGCCCCTGCACCCCTGGGGCAGACAGCAGAGGATGCTGGGAGAAAATCGGTGACACGGACGGCGAAGGCCCAAAAGCAGGGGGACGGCAGGAGAGGTCGACCCGGCAACACCCACCAAAAAAAAAACAAAAAAAAAAAACGGAGATTAAACCTTAAATAAGCCAATGGGACTGAAGTGCGTGTGGCTGAGTGGCACTGCCCTGCTTCACATTAGCATACCGGCCGGGCTCTTCCTCTCTGGGTAATCAGTTCCAAAATCTCACCACAGCAGAAATGTTGAGGAAAAGTCAGGCCTTTGTTCGATTGTAGAAAAAAATCAAACGCGAAAAAAATAATAATAATAAAAAAATCACAAAAATAAATATTTTTGACAGGAAAACAAAATGGAAATGCAGTAAATCATTTAGAGTGAAAGTAGGAGTCTGACGGCAGACAGAGAGGGCTGACAGAATGCCAAGCACTCGGCCCGCTCTGCTCTGACTCCACCCCCCCCGCAGATCCTCTCACGGTCGCCGTGGAAATGATTCGGCTCTCTGAGAGACCTTGTTTCCACGCCTACGCCCGCTTGAGACGCGCCATCACGCGAAAGCGCCGTCTTCATCCCGCCAGCGTCCCGCCTCATCCTCCCGACTCACACTCCAGCTGCAGAGGAAGCGGGACGACGTCCTGATTGCTCCCGCCTGATTAGGCTCCAGGGGGGGGGGGGCGGCAGGTTCGAGCACAGCGCTGTGTCTCGCTCGCTGTAAACATTTCCAGCGTTTCTCTCCCGTCTAAACGCGGCGCTTTGCGATCGTGAGCGTGTTTGATGACAGACGCAGCGGCGTTTCGACGGGCCGAGGGCTGAGGCGGGGGGGCACACCCGCGCGGGCCGCCTGTGAGCCTCACTGCCGCAGTTAGACCTCTAACGACTGCTTCCCAGTTCAAAGTGTTTATTTCACAGGGGCGTAGGGCTTCATAATTAGGGGTCCGACGGCAGGAAAAGGCGACGGTTTGAAGATTTTGCGCTGGGATCTGGCAGCCGAGAGTTCATTATAAAATGTTAATTTCAGTCGGTGGAATTACTCACGCTTGTTTTCAGACACGTTTAAAAAGATTATCTGCGCAAGTACAATTACACTCACACATCTGCAATTACAAGCACCGTCACTGACACTGTTTTGGTCATTGATATAAAGTGATGCTTCACAAATCAGCCCCAAGGGAGATTACATATGCATATATATATAACTGTTCTGATGAGGCTTATTTTTCTGTTGAATCGTAGTTGGCTCTGAATAATTAAAAGATTCGTTTGCATTAATCAATTAAGCTGGTTCTTTTGAGCTCTTCTCCTGTAACAGACTTTAAAGGCTCACATCATGGGGGTGTGGTTATGGGAGGGGCGTGATCACATCATGAGGGTGTGGTTATGGGAGGGGCGTGATCACAGCATGGGGGTGTGGTTATGGGAGGGGCGTGATCACATCATGGGGGTGTGGTTATGGGAGGGGCATGGTCACAGCATGGGGGTGTGGTTATGGGAGGGGCGTGGTCACAGCATGGGGGTGTGGTTATGGGAGGGGCGTGATCACAGCATGGGGGTGTGGTTATGGGAGGGGCATGGTCACAGCATGGGGGTGTGGTTATGGGAGGGGCGTGATCACAGCATGGGGGTGTGGTTATGGGAGGGGCATGGTCACCGCATAGGGGTGTGGTTATGGGAGGGGTGTGGTCACAGAATAGGGTGTGGTTAAGGGGGCGTGGTCAGCATCACGGCGCGCTTACCTGGCTGACTTTGGCGGGGGTGAGGATCATGTCCAGCACGCCAGACCAGCCCGCCACCACGCCCGTGGGCACGGAGTACGCCAGGGCGATCATCAGGAAGCGCAGGTTACTGCAGGAGAGGAAGAGGAAGAGAGAAGTGCAGAATATTCACTAAACAGCGAGGCCCCTGGAGGAAGTGTCACGGCTGATAGGAGTGTACAGATGTGTAATTCATAAAGAATAAGAGCCGGTCTCTACAGCTCCAGAGCTCAGAGGCAGTGTGTACTGCGGGTAATGACTGAGCGGATGATCAGGGTAAATACCCACGATGCAGCAGTCCTCCGTTAGTAAGCAGAGGATAAGCAGAGTGAAACACAGGGGGAACGTGGCTGCAGCTGAAGTGGCTCATCTCACTGCCGTAAGGACGGTTATAGAAGCGGCTGCTGAGTAGCACCTTCCTGAGGGCGCGGTTTCGCCCAGCGCGGGAGGGCTGTGGGGGGAGGGCTGGGGGGGGGGGCTGGGGGGAACAGTCTGGCGAGAGCCTGAGAGTTTGTCTGCAACGTTCAGGCGTTTCCGCTGCCTGCCTGCGACCTCGCGGCTCTCCTTTTCCCGCCTCAGCTCAGAGTGTCGGACGGCCACGGACACGCCCTAAAACACTCGCCGTGTGGGGGGGGGAAGGATGAGGCAAGGGGGAGGGGGAGAGGGAGACGCGGCGGGGGGGGGGGGGGGGGGCGGTTTGTCACACCCTGCCCTCCGTCTGCTGACAGCCAGTCTAATGCATCCTGGGAAAGAACAAAGAGGTGGGGGGGGGGCTTTCATGCAATTACCCCCTCCCCCCCCAAAAGGGTGGCAGTGGAGATCAGAGCAGCCCCCCGCGCGCGGAGAGAGAGGACGCACACGCAGTACCCCGCTTCTGCAATTAAGAACGAGTGACTGAAGCCACGGTAACACCAATTAATCAACGTCTGAGGACGAGCTGACTTTAAAAGCAACGTTGTATACGCGGGGGGGGGGGGGGGGGCGGGAGTGGGGGGGCGGAGCGTGGGGGGAGGTGGGGCAGGACTCATAAAATCACTCTTCATCACGACAGCGTTGCGCAGACATCTGGAGCTACACGCTAACGCTTTCACGCGCTCGTCCAGCAAATCTGCTGCTGAAGGAAATTTGGCGGGATCGGCGCCAAGCGAGGCCGATTCGCTGTAGCGGTTTCGAGGCGGATGGCGAGCGTGACCCAAGGGCGGAGAGTCCTGCTGACCCTCCCCCACCCCCTGCCCCCCCCCTCCCCCCAGCGGTAACCGGACCGTAGATGATCCATCAGTGCCTGAGACAGCCGCTCCGCTCTGCGAAACGCAATCTGGGACGCTTAGCGCCCCCTTCCTGTCAACATGAGGTACTGCAAAGACAGTGTGCCAGCCCTCAAGATAATTAACTCCGCAGCAAGACAACATTCCCCCTCAAACTTGGATTTACGAGACACCCGATTGTTCAGGTGAGGTAAATCAACAGAGGATTAGCGTCACACACCGACCTTTTAATATTCCCCCTAATTATGTTTGTAAATAAATTCTCAGAGATGTGGGTGTCCTGGAACTTTATTCTTTGACCCTCTGTCCGTGTGAGATTTGGCAATCCCCACCTGCAGAGCCCAGAGTAAATCCCAATGTCCATTTAAGCCGAATATGCTTCATCATTTCTCATATTGATTTCTCATTGGCACAGAAGCACCGCCCCCCCCCCTCACTCCCACCAAGATCATGACGGATTGCCTGCTAATGATTATGTCTGATCCACACATGCTATCCCGGATTTAAAATGAAATATACAGTTCAGGGGTTGGGCGCTGCTGTCTGGGTGCACGTGGAGGGAGAGTTTCTGAATCACACCAGGGCCCAAAAACATATTTACTCACCCGGACATAATATAAAAATAAATCTGCTGCGCTGAGGAGCAGCCCGGAGCCCAAGGGGCCAGGCCTTCCGCTAACAGACAGCGCTGAATTATTTATTCTCTCTCTCATCCCAAAGCGTTACCAGTTAAACTTAATAACGATATAACTGCACGACTCTGGCAGAAGAACGTCTGCAGTTTATTACGGATGTGTTTTCCACTGCCTGAGGCTGAGTGCTCAGTCTTCTCTATCCTCATATTTGCAGCGTGTGGATCGAGTCCAATGAACAACAATGCCGTAAGCAGGGTTGCCAGATCTGCGGTTTTGGACCGGAATGTCCGGGTTTCAAATCATTTGTACAGGCCTTGTTTGTGGTTTCTGAATAATTAAATAATTATTTGAATAATGAATAATTGCACTTCGATCGCTAGTTCATAATGAATTAAATCTTCCACCTCGTTACACTTTCCTTCCTCTTCTTCTTAACTCCCCCCCCCCCCCCCCGTGCCTGCGATCGGTTCCGATAGCCCCCCCCGCCCCCCTTTGAAGTCCAGCTCATGATTGAACTTCAGGCTGCCCTGTGTCACCCCTGTGTGCCTGTGCATGCTGTCCAGTTTTCACCAGATTTTCTAAATCTGGCAACCCGAGCCGTAGCCCTGTGAGAACGTTCTGGGAACGTTCTGGGAACGTTTGGTGGCGTGCTGGCACTGCTGGAGGAACACGGGAGAGCGGGGGCCAGCTGCGGAGAACATCGCTCAGGACCACCGCCGCGATCGGCAACGTTCGCGCTGACAGACGCTGAAGAGTCGCGTTTTTAAAACATCACTAAGAACGTCGCTGGGGGGGGGGGGGGCGGGGGGCGGCAGGCTTCCCGACGGAGACCCGTCACGCTCGCGCTCCCCCCCCCCCCCCCCAGCTCGCCAGCGCCGTTTCATTAACCTTGCGAAGGTGGGAAAGGAAAATCGATACCCGCGCACCTTTCTCTGGATGAGGAGCCGTTAGATGGCGGAGCGTAAGTGAGCAGCCTTTCCGCCAGGGTACCGGCGCCGCCATCAGCTAAGTGCCGCTCGTCCTGGGCGGGTACGGCCGGGGGCCTGGCGCAGCGGAGGACCCGCCAATCAGAGCCTTACCGCCATCAGCAACCGCCAATCAGCAGTCACTACTGTCACTACTGCACCCGCCAATCACAGCCTTACCGCCATCAGCAACCGCCACGTCACTACTGCACCCGCCAATCACAGCCTTACCGCCATCAGCAACCGCCGCGTCACTACTGCACCCGCCAATCACAGCCTCTACTGCCATCAGCAACCGCCAATCAGCAGTCACTACTGCACCCGCCAATCAGAGCCTTACCGCCATCAGCAACCGCCGCGTCACTACTGCACCCGCCAATCACAGCCTTACCGCCATCAGCAAGAACCGCGACGACAGTACAGCATGACAATAATACAGCATGTCGCACGCGCGTGTCACCACCAGGGAGCGCCGTATCCGACCCGTGTCAGCGCACACAGGAAGCTCCGTCAGGGGGAGAGCGGTTCTGTTTGTGGGGGGGAGGTGTGACACTGAAACACTGCAGCACACACGGCTCTGTGGGGCACTGGAGTACTGAAGCTGCTGATTGGCCAGTTCAAACAACCAGCATGGCCGCCCGCCGCCCAGCGAGTGTTACCTAGGGCCACAGCCCATCCTGCCGGACCGGGCCCGAGAGCAAGCCCAGCACAGCCAGACGGCCGGGGGGGGGGGGGGGGGCGACTCTGTCAGCAGCAGGGTGAGAACGTGCCAGTCGCACGCGCGTGTGAGCGAGCTGTGGCACGCCGAGCCCTGAAGCCAGCGGTTTCATCTGGAAGACGGTCTATTTTAAAGCAGGGGTGCTGCCATCTCCAGTCCGTAATTAACCTCGGGGGAAAAGCGCGTGCGCTTTGATGTGCGTTAAATAGCAACCGCAACAGATGGCGAGAGGCGAGGCCACAGGCGCCCCAGTTAAACTTCCCGCTGCAGAACTCTCCGGAAAAGCAGCGGGGACGCCTCAGGTACCCCGTCTCTGACCCGGGCGGGACGAGGCCACAGGTGCGGGACGCGGGCGGAGGGCCAAATGGAAAAGGGGACCTGGGAGAGCATTTGAGGTCTTCACAGCAATGGCGCTGGGGGCGGGAGTGTGGTAACCATGGTAACCGTGAAGCAGCCTGACTGGGTTCAAGGGCATCGTCTGGCGGCAGAGGAGGAAGGGGGGGGGTCAGACAAGGAGAGCGTACCTAACTGGGGCGGGGCGAGGTGAACGTGTTAGGGCTTACCTGAGCAGGGTGTGGCGAGGTGGGCGGGGCGTGGGCGGGGCGTACCTGAGCAGTCTGCAGATGCTGCTCCGGTAGCTGAGCCTCTGGCTGGCGGCGGCCACGCTGGGGGGGACGGGGGGGCGGGACGGGAAGTACAGCAGCACAGCGGCGAAGAGCACGGCGATCATCGCAAACTCTGCGCAAAAAAACACAAAAACACCCCAACATCACACCTGTTACCCCAACATCACACCGAGTACCCCAACATCACACCTTAACCCCAACATCACACCCTGACCCCAACATCACACCGAGTACCCCAACATCACACCGAGTACCCCAACATCACACCCTGACCCCAACATCACACCCTAAGCCCAACATCACAGCCTGACCCCAACATCACACCGGTTACCCCAACATCACACCCTGACCCCAACATCACACTGGTTACCCCAACATCACACCCTGACCCCAACATCACACCCTGATCATACTGAGAGCTGCTCACAGATGAACAACATCCTGCAAACCTGTGAAATATCCAGCCCCTGTAAAAATGCACCACTCAGCTAAATCAGCTCATTCATAATTCCTCCATAGCGGTTCCAGTGCAGATCCTAACTGAGCAACACAATGCAGCCCAAACCCAGGACAGCCCCGCTGTAAGACCTAGGCCTGCAGGCACTGAAATACGCAGCTTCCCGAACAGATCTGGCCTGTTTCCATCTAAGATCAAAGCCGTGCCCGGTCTGAGAAAAATGCCACTAATCGTGACACCCTGAATGGCCATGGTTTTCAGATGAACAGAGGAGGTGGGGGGGGGGGGGGGGCATGGTGTGGTTAACATCAGGTCCCAGGCTCTGTAGGTCAGTGCCCAAGCCACTCAATTAAGGAGTACTGGCTTAGCCCCCTGCCCCCCACCCCCCTCCACCCCAAAGCCGAGCTGGCGTAGAGGCCCGGGCTCCTAAACGAGCTCTTAAATCTCCTCCTGTTTGCACTTGGCTCCTCCTGAACCGGCGCGATGATGAAACACACGGGCGCGATCCCCTGGAAGAGCATCCAGCTTTTCAGCGAGTCCCCTTTCCAGAACTTAAATACCGACGCTCCCCCACGATAAATCCAGCCCCCCTTCCATTTGTCATAACAAACAGATTAAGCTGTGCCGCCTCGAATGCATTTCGCCCTCGTGGCACTAAGTGAACGTTTTCATCGATTTTTAACTGGGGGAAAAAAGGAAAACAAAAGCTGGCACTCAAATCCTCTTCATCACTGGGGGGTTATAATTTCCACAGCGAGTGTCAAGGAAGGTAATTCCACAGAACAGAAATCGTCGGCAGAGATAATTCGTCTGAATGTCTGCTCACTTCTTTCTTCTTTGGCAATTTACGACAATATCATTTTCACTGAACAAAGGCAGACCTACAGTACATTACCGAAGATTCCCCCAAAACCAATTATTTAAGGCCTTAATTTTCTGAATCGCTTAAGCAGAACAGGATGAATGCAGCTCTGAGTTTTTAGGAAAGGAACGCAGGAAAACAGGCCGCTAAGGATTCTGCGCTGAGCGTTTTTATGGAGGTCATGTTTATGCACACTGCACACAGTACATGCTCACACGGAGAGGCCTTGTTCTAGATGTGATATGGAAATATTATCAGCAACCGTCACACACATCTTTCAGCTCAATGACTGCAGTAAAAAAAAGCCTTCTTCACTCTGCATAAATGTGGTCGTGCGGCCCCCTTCCTGCCCTTAAATAATCGAGCTCACATATTCAGTACAGACACACGACAGTACAAACACATTCAGAACAGACACATTCAGTACAGACACAGGACAGTACAGACACATTCAGAACAGACATTCAGTACAGACACAGGACAGTACAGACACATTCAGTACAGACACAGGACAGTACAAACACATTCAGTACAGACATTCAGTACAGATACAGGACAGTACAAACACATTCAGAACAGACACATTCAGTACAGACACTCAGAACAGACACAGGACAGTATAAACACATTCAGAACAGACACATTCAGTACAGACACTCCGAACAGACACAGGACAGTATAAACACATTCAGTACAGACACATTCAGAACAGACACAGGAGCCCCAACTGGAACACATAGTCACAGCCAACAGTCCTGCAGGAACCAAGCTCTAAAAAACAATTTACTGTGCAAATGAGCATGAAATACCCCATGTGACCCGGGTTAAGGTTAGGAGTGAGGTGTTATTGGCTAGTAGTTTAGCTACGCAAAGAAAGAAATGTCTTAAAGTTGCCCGTACCACTGCTTTGTTCATCTCGGCCGTACGGCCAAGGCTGTAGATTTTGGTTTCACACAGACGGGCAATATCAGGAGGATATTTTTGGTGTGAGGAGGATAATCAATGTGGACACAAAGGCAACAAACACAACCAGCCTGCTTTACGGAAGGCTAGCGAAGCAAAGGGCCAGGAAAACGGTAATCGAAGAACTGAAATTACAGACGGGGGCGAAGACGCCGGATCAATACCAGGATATCAGAAAAATACCCAGAAACGTGCTGAGACCACATCGGAGCGCTCGGAAACACATTTTTATGACACTGCCCAACGCTCGTCTGAGACGGGAAGGCCGGCTGCCTGCATGGAGTACAGCCCTCGCTGCAGGTACATACGAGCACACAGGCGACATGGAGCACAGCCCTCGCTGCAGGTACATACGAGCACACAGGCGACATGGAGTACAGCCCTCGCTGCAGGTACATACGAGCACACAGGCGACATGGAGCACAGCCCTCGCTGCAGGTACACACGAGCACACAGGCGACATGGAGCACAGCCCTCGCTGCAGGTACATACGAGCACACAGGTGAACACGCACAACAGCACCGACTGCACTTTCATATTTACGGTGGTCGAGCACATTAATAAAAAGAAGAAGAAAAAATTATTAATTATTGAATAAACATCAAATTACATTTTCACTGCTATGTGTTATGCACTGGTATCAGTATTGGCTGGCTGGTATTGGCTCGTCCAAAGCACTTTCGTGATGTAAATAAGATTCATCTTCCCCAGGCGGATTCACAATGCCCCCTTTCAGCAGAAACGCTCCCTTTATTCAGTAAAAATGGGCCTGACCCGGCCTGGTCCATTCTGGGGGGACGCTAATGTGCGGAACTGAAACAGGGTGCTGGGGGGTGGGGGGGGGCTGTACTGTGGGGCAGCGAGCGGGGCTCGGGGGGGGGGGGGGGGGCCGGGGGGGGGAGCAGACAGTACCTCCATACAGAACCAGCTGGATCCGGTCCCGTATGTGGCCCACGGGCCAGTCGACCGCGCTGGAGGCCGCGTGCAGCGTCTCATTGGGCGCCGGCACCACCAGCGGGCCAATCAGGAAGGACGCGGCCGCGCCCAGGTAGCTGATGAGGGAGGCGACGGCGGTGGCGGTGGCCCGCTGGTCCGGGGCGAACCACGTGGTGGACAGGAGGGGTCCGGCGCTCATGATGGTGGGGCCGGCCAAACCATTCAGCAGCTGACCCCCGTGGATCAACCTGCGGGCCAGAGAGAGGAGACATTAATCCAGAGCGGGATCCTGCCTCCAGCTCTCCCCTTCCTGTCCCAGAAAACAGAGTTCCTGTTTCCACTTGGAAGGGTTCTGCGATGTGTTCCTCTGCCAGTGAGTATTCATGAGCAGGCCGTCCTGGAACATATTTTGGTTCTGAATGACTGGCTGTTAAAGAAGACTGTACGCACATCAGTAGTGGTTAGACTCAGAAGCGATGTTGTAATAGTCTTTGCCACTCATGAATATTCATAAGCACCTGCTTTCAATCTCGTCGTTAAGCAACGCGGGTGGAAAGTGCACTTGATTTAAAACAACACACTGCAAGGGAGAGCGCAATTTGTCAAACTCCAGGAGCACGGGGTTGATACTGTAAGGAATTCAACCGTAAACATATGACCTCTCATTCTGTGTATGAAATGCTCATACGCACTGCACGCACCATGTTTACATGATGAACCATGTTCAGTCTGCTTCCGATTACTTTCACATCAGGCCAAAAGAAAATAAAATATTAAAATAGAATATATGTGAGTAATGAAAAATAAAAAGATGAGTACAAAGCTGAACCCCAAACCCACACGGGGGGGGGGGGGGGCAGAGGAAGCCGA
>CM077286.1:1857961-1975461 GCA_039654925.1 Anguilla pacifica
TCATTCGGATAATTCTCTCTGCACATCCTCACAAACGAACTCTACGCATGTGTAACGTGCAATACCCGCGTAAACCGCACGTGGAGGGGAGTATACGTTTTATGCCCAGTGACGTGACTGACGCTAGGAAGCTAGGAAGAATGGCAGAATCGTTAGAAGAGAAGCCATGATCCGTCCCTTAGTGGGTACACCTTTTAAACTTCCAAAAACTAAGCAGACCAGTACGTGAACAATGTCGCCCGGGACACAGGCATTTCACGTGCCCAGAGCGCAAGATTATTCAAGAATGTTTCCAGCCTGACGCTGCCTGAACACCCAAAACCCAGAGCTCATCCACAGCATTGGAGAATTAATGCCTCAAATGGCTGGAGGGCTACCACTGAAAACCTGAGAAAAACAAAACAATTATTATAACTTTGATTTATCCTCTCTCCTGGGCATTATGTATTAAATATATACTGAGTGTATATGCAATTATACATATATTTAGCCAAATTAAAGCTGAGAAATTATCAGCATTCACGAAGGAAATGGTGCAGTCTGTCCAAAGATTCCAAATATTTTTCACCCATTCTTGGAGGAGTCCACAGAGCAAACAGCCAATAAATCAGAGGGCCAGAGTTCCAAAACCTCATTAAGAATCTGATTTTCTCTTTTACTGCTCCAATTATTATAATAACGATGCAGATAATTCATACTCCAACTCTGCATCATCAGAGCAGAGCCCATAGAAGACCCTTCTCCGGGTACACACCGCAGATTAACAACAGAGAACTTTTTTTTTTTTTTTTTTTTTTTTTAAATTAATCATTGAAATAACCTTTCCTGAGTTTCCTTCAAATGGGCGATTGGGGGGGGGGAGATCCTCTAAAATATACTATATATAAATATATATAAATATATATATATAATATATAAAAACATAAGGAATAAACTACAAGGATACACTTTAATTCTGCAATCTTACGGAGGACTGGAGTACTTCCAGCTGTTTCTCTTCGCCGGATATTTAGAAGAACAGACGAGATTTGCGAAGGACGTGTGGAGCAGATAAGAGAGCAGCGCGGGGAGCAGAGTGAGCTGGGAATGAAGCAGGCCCCCCACACGCTCTGATCAGTCCGACTTTAAAGAAGTTCATCTCCAGGACTCAGAAACCAGGATACCTCAGCCGCCGTGTGTGTGCACCAATCAGAGCAAGCGGAAGGATTATAATGCAGCCCCTCTGCTCTGCCGGGGGAACCTGCTGGTTCTCTCGTTAAAACGGGTTCGTCTGCTGTCATTTACAAACAAGCGCGAATCCGCAATAGCTGCGACCGCACGCGCGCATGCATCCACGTGTGCATGCATCCAACCACACACCTCACACAAACACATGAGGACTCTTCTTTGGCTCATCGTGACCAACTCTTCCACAAAATCTTGTGCAAATCTGTGAATCCACTCGGGAGTTATGCGCCTTTTTGTGACAGGCCACGCCCATCGCCACGCCCCCTCTTGGGCGATCGGCCTGAAAGTTACTCAGCCCTTCCTTCGGTCATGGCCAGCCTGCGTGCCGAATTTCAGCCTCCTGGGGCGAAAACTGTGGCCGCTGCGGGGTGGGACACTTTTGTGGACTAGTGGGTGACATTTAATTTCAGCCTTTTCCAGTGCGTTTTTATCCCCCCTCTGAAGCACGTATGTTTCACAATAACAGACACTTGAAAAATATTGAGAGCAGCAATAAAGAAAGACAAATTGGGACGGAGCATTTGGGATGCATTGAGCAGCACAAGCTAATAAAAAAAAACCACCCTCTGGGCTTGTTTTGCCGGGAACACAATCGAGAGCCCTTCTCCGGGAAGAAATAACAACAGCAAAACAAACACTCATCACTTAACATGCAAATCTAAACGGACCTTGAAACTGATTTTGTTTCCAGAAAAAAAAGAATAATAAGTAAATGATTGTTTAAAAATGAGCCCCATTCTCTGGCCCAAGAAGTAAGAAACTGTCCTTTGCAAGGTAAGGCTGTACAGCAGGGGTGTCTGAGTTACTCAACAGCTGCTGTGGGTGCAGGTGCTGGCATAGGCTCCAGCACGACCCAGCCCAGGATAAGCGGGTACAGATAATGAATGGATGGATGGATGTGGGTGGGTGCAGGTTTTTGTTCTAGTCTAGCACCAAGACACATGGTTCAGCTTATCAAAGGTCTTGATTGAAGACCATGATTTAGTTCATTAGCAGAATCAGGTGCTGCATGTGGGGCTAAAACAAAAACCTGCACCCATACCAGCCCTTTTCGGATAAGATTGGGGACCCCTCTTCCATGGGAAACGCAGGGGTTCTCAAACTGAACACCTCATGAGAGGTCCAGACTCTAACATTAAAATATCTCAGTGTGCCTCAGCGCTTCAGAGCCGCTCAGACCAGTGTAAACGAGCCCAGACTGGGCTGTCCTGGAGATCAGTTCAGGCATCATGGGTACAGTCTTGTAAGGGATTATGGGAACATACATTTGCCAGACTAAAGACACACTAACATGAACAGAAATGGGCGTGGTGTTGTGAGGGATCACTCTAACGGTGTTTTGACAGTTTATGGGCCCAATATTGTAAGGGATTATGAGTACAGTACAAGAAAGCAAGACATGCAGTAGTGAGGAATGCTGGGTCCGGAGGTTTCGGTTGGTTTACCATCGTTTCAGCTGCAGGTTGGACAGAGGGACGCTTCGCATGGCACTTCCTGCCACCATGAAGAAGGCTGACAGCAGGAGAGACACCCTGAGACCTGAAATACAAGAGGAGACAGGCTCAGGAGCGCCATGAAACGCCATCAGGAACGCTGTGAGACACCCTCGGGAACGCTGTGAAACAGCCTCGGGAACGCTGTGAGACACCCTCGGGAACGCTGTGAAACAGCCTCGAGAACGCTGTGAGACACCCTCGGGAACGCTGTGAAACAGCCTCGAGAACGCTGTGAGACACCCTCGGGAACGCTGTGAGACACCCTCGGGAACGCTGTGGGACAGGCTCAGGAATGCCATGAAACTCCATCAGGAACACTATGAGACACACTCAGGAACGCTGTGAGACACATTCGGGAACGCTGTGAGACACGCTCAGGAACGCTGTGGGACAGGCTCAGGAACACTGTGAAACACCCTCGGGAACGCTGTGAGACACCCTCGGGAACGCTGTGGGACAGGCTCAGGAAAGCTATGAGACACGCTCAGGAACGCTGTGAGACACCCTCGGGAACGCTGTGGGACAGGCTCAGGAACACCATGAAACGCCATCAGGAACGCTGTGAGACACCCTCGGGAACGCTGTGAAACACCCTCGGGAACGCTGTGAGACACGCTCAGGAACGCTGTGAAACACCCTCGGGAACGCTGTGAAACAGCCTCGGGAACGCTGTTAGACACGCTCAGGAAAGCTATGAGACACGCTCAGGAACGCTGTGAAACAGCCGCGGGAACGCTGTGAAACAGCCGCGGGAACGCTGTGAGACACGTTCGGGAACGCTGTGCGACACGTTCGGGAACGCTGTGAGACACTCTCGGGAACACTGTGAAACACGTTCGGGAACGCTGTGAAACACGTTCGAGAACGCTGTGAGACACGTTCGGGAACGCTGTGAGACACGTTCGGGAACGCTGTGCGACACGTTCGGGAACGCTGTGAATCACGCTCAGGAATGCCGTGTATCTTATCAAGCACACATTGGTAGCACCTACCCTACCGGCCCTACCCGGTTCCTGTCAGCTAAGCAGGTGGCATGGACGAGGTGTTGGTGGCTCGGTTCAGTCCCTCTGGATTGAAAAGTAAGAATCCAGTGGCCCAGGGCAGCAGCGAGGGGACTGTGCTGTAGAAGGTTTCCTGTCCTTTTGATTAGAAGTGAAACCGAGGTCCTGACTTACTGCAGTCATTAAAGACACCGTGGCATTTTACAAGAGTACGGGTGTAAACTTTACTGCCCTGGTCAATTCCCCTCAGTGCCCGTCTCCACCTCACACCACCTGTTCATTCCTCACATCTTATTGGCTACACCGTCCCTTGATTTCACTACCCAGAACGATTCCCCAGAGCATCACTAAAGAAAGAGAACCTAGTTCTCAGTTGAGTTCCCGGCTAAATAAAGGTTGAATAAAAATAAAATATGGCAGTAAAACGTAGTATGGTACTCAGCAGAGTATGTGCTTCTGGGCACACTAGACAGGAATAATAACTTGCCTGACAGCCTTACATATGGTTGAAAAGCCCCTCTTGGTGGTGTCCAATGAGATTGCCTTTATAAAAATACCTCTTGTGCAGTGCCTAACGGCGCTTAAATCTCCCGTATCTAAAGGCTAATAACCGTCAGGTGCTGTCCAAATCAAAGCCCATCTTCCTCACTTATCCCATTCACAGCCAAACATGCGGAGGAAATCATATTAGCTTCACTCCACCTGCACACCGCACCGGTGGTGAAGGCAATTACATCAGCCGACCCTCTGATTGGTTCAAAAAAGCCAGTGACCTCACAAGAGCCACAGGCCCGGGCTGGATCCAATCTTTCACATCCAGATTTAATAAAGGCCCCAACTGTACCTCAGCCAGGACCCATTTACCTACGAGGCCTAACGATCATTTGCAAACACACAGGGGAATAGTCGGCCATTTCCCAGTGGTCACACCTGTATATACGGTGCATCGGGAGACTATTTCGCATGCTTTATTTGTGGGGATTTAGAGATTCAGCCTATATTTAAGCACATACAGTGTTCCTGCCCAAACGTCAAGCAATTGTTTTCAGTCCGAAAGATTTACAGGAAACCCTAAATTTCACACTTCCTCAGCAAGAACTGATCAGACCACAGTGGCAGGTGGCAGGTGTTCGTGTGTGTAAGTATTAAGTGTTGCTTTTCAATAAGAACGCATTCTCATTAACAGTAATAACATGAATTCCCTATAAGGCCGGTCATTAGCCTTGCTCTACGCACTGTGTATAATGTGAAACAGTGATTAGCTACAAAATTTAAATAGTTGGCAGAAGGCTGCAGTTTTGAACCCCGTGTGGGATTATACTGTCTTACAAAGTACGTAAATCGGGAAACTGAGGAAGACTTTAAACCAGGTAAATCTGTTTCCATAGAGACCTCAGTCGTCTGGATAAAGAGAGTCAGCTAGACAAACAAGGAGAAGAAGAAGATGATCAACAGAATTAAAAACAACGCCGGCGCTCCCCTCAGCCCTGAGAGAGCCACCGACAGGTGGAGCACCGCCACGGCTCACCTGGCCCGGTCTCCATGCCGACCGGCGGGTTTTTATTCGCAAACTCAGGAGACCCGTTTCTCCGAAGGCTCCGCAGGGAAGCTGCCGCGAAGCGCGTCCTCAGAAACGAGCCGAACTTAATAAGCGCCCCCTCCGGCCACGCCCTCCCGCCGGCCACGCCCTCCCACGGGCCACGCCCTCCCGCCGGCCACGCCCTCCCACGGGCCACGCCCTCCCGCCGGCCACGCCCTCCCGCGGGCCACGCCCTCCCTCCGGCCACGCCCTCCCGCGGGCCACGCCCTCCCGCCGGCCACGCCCTCCCTCCGGCCACGCCCTCCCTCCGGCCACACTCTCCCGCCGGCCACGCCCTCCCGCCGGCCACGCCCTCCCTCCGGCCACACTCTCCCGCCGGCCACGCCCTCCCGCCGGCCACGCCCTCCCTCCGGCCACACTCTCCCGCCGGCCACGCCCTCCCGCCGGCCACGCCCTCCCTCCGGCCACACTCTCCCGCCGGCCACGCCCTCCCGCCGGCCACGCCCTCCCTCCGGCCACACTCTCCCTCCGGCCCCGCCCTCCCGCGGGCCACGCCCTCCCTCCGGCCACGCCCTCCCGCGGGCCACGCCCTCCCTCCGGCCACGCCCTCCCGCGGGCCACGCCCTCCCTCCGGCCCCGCCCTCCCGCGGGCCACGCCCTCCCGCCGGCCACGCCCTCCCGCGGGCCACGCCCTCCCGCCGGCCACGCCCTCCCTCCGGCCACGCCCTCCCGCGGGCCACGCCCTCCCGCGGGCCACGCCCTCCAGCGTTTTTATTGCCGACGCGCGCGGACGGACGGCACCACGTCTGCTGGCCCCGCCAGCGGCGTTTCGACAAAGCGCAGAAGGAATCGGGAAGAGCGAAGTTTTACCGCTGTTAGACCACCAGACACATCGGGGACGGCCGTTACTGTCCGCCACTCGGTCTGAAAGAGCAGCCATTTTCAGCGTCTCTCCGGGGGGGGGGGGGGGGGGCGACACACCGTCTGCCGCGAAGAAAAGTTATTGATGCCGCCGCCGTCGCCGAATAGACAGCACCGGAGCGGCAGCCGTAATCCCGTCGGCTCGTTGGAAATTCGATGCGCAGTAGAGGTCTGAAGCTGCGTTATAAACGCACCCTTCTCCCCACCTGCATACAGAGCAAAGCGCCGTCTCTCCACAGAACTGCTGTAAATTTGAGGCCTGCAGACGAGGCCGGCGTGCAGTGAAGGGGACACACACATCCGTCTCAGCACCGACTGCTGCACCTGCAGATCAAGAACTACTAACGATGAGCCACTGCCGCAAATGGCCCAGGTCGAACAAAGAAGTCAGATAAGCAGAAACAAACACGCCATTTTTCCTATTACACCCTGGTTCAGCCGGCTCCGATATTCAGCTTTATCACCACGCATTCAAATAAAACATCGCCATTAATCCAGACGACTTCTGCGCGAGGCTTATCGAGACTTGGGAGGACTGGCCTTAGCGATATCTCCGTGGAAAATATTTTTAAATTGCCTATAAAATTGTCAGCACCTGAGTTCTTTTAAAAAAATTTTAAAAAACGGCAGTGCCAGATAATAACACACTCTAAACTTTATGAAATAAGGCGGACCGTGGAGCCTGAGCCAGAAAACCTGAGGGATCGTATTTAAAGAAAAGCCAAGAAATCACTATCATTTCACACGACTGTGGGGGGAAGTCGCTGTCACTGCCAATATTACTTAACACTCCCCCAGTGAAATGTAATAGCCCCAATACACTTCCATTTTGAGTCGGGGAGGGGGTGGTGGGATGGGGAGGGGGGGAGGGGTGGATTTGAGCCAATTCTGTGATATAGATTTCTTACGGCTTAGCCAATTACAGGCCCGGTTCATTCCGCATGCGGGACTCAGCGCGGGGAGGGAGCCGGGGGATTGGCTCAGGGAGCCGGGGGATTGGCTCAGGGAGCCGGGGGATTGGCTCAGGGAGCCGGTGGATTGGCTGAGGGAGCCGGGGGATCGGCTCAGGGAGCCGGGGGATAGGCTCAGGGAGCCGGGGGATCGGCTCAGGGAGCCGGGGGATCGGCTCAGGGAGCCGGGGGATCGGCTCAGGGAGCCGGGGGATCGGCTCAGGGAGCCGGGGGATTGGCTCAGGGAGCCGGGGGATTGGCTCAGGGAGCCGGGGGATTGGCATAGGGAGCCGGGGGATCGGAGGGACTTCGCGGGGATTGTGGAGGCAGATCCACTCCGGAGGACTCCTGCCCGCTCAGCAGGCTGCGTGCTCCACTTCAGCACGTTACAGGGAGCGCGTCACAGCCCCATCATACGCGTCTCTGCCAGCGCACTGTACAGCATGAGAAATCAGCACTGTTCTGAAGAAGAGAAAAAAAACACGCACAAACACACACACACACATATACACACACACACATACACGCGTACACACACATGCACACATACATACATGCACGCGCACACACACATATATACACACACACACACACACATACATATATATATACACACACACACACACACACACACACACACACACACATATACACACACATACACGCGTACACACACGCGCACACACACATATATACACACACACACACACACACACATATACACACACATACACGCGTACACACACATGCACACATACATACACGCACGCGCACACACATATATATATATACACACACACACACACACACACACACATATATATATATACACACACACACAAGAGCCAGCACATCTCCACAGTGAAATGGGGCTTAGCTGGATTTGAGCCTGCAGCCCCTCTGCTATACCCCAGAGACACAACCCTAACCCTGGGCTACGGAAGGCCTTCTGGCTTTCTGCTGACCTTCTCGGACCAGGGCTTTCTGAAGGTTTAAACAGCCTTTCTGAAATATTAATTTAATAATGGCCAACTGCAGAAGACAGAAACTCTCCTCCCAACCCTCCTCCCCTTTTCTGCTCGCTGTGATCGAGCTGTGGAAATTCCCACCAAGCAGCTTTTCTGAGACATGCCTGATTGATGATTGAATACAGAGTCCATAAAAGTAAATAATACTGTTCAGTTCGACAACACTGCTCAACATTTTAATAAATTGATAACAAGGGCTACTAAAACTGGAAAAGTAATAAGGTTTTGATGCAATTTGAAAATAACTACTTGTGTTAAACACAAACACACACACACACATACACACACACCAAAGGAAATCTGCACAGGTTTGAAGAACAGAATCATGTCGTTAAAGAGGTGTTTCCTGTGTTATGAAACCCGTCAGTACCATTACACAACCGTTTAAAAGACAACGTTGCCCTCAAGAAGCCCACTGGTCTTAGCTACATTATACATTCTGCCTTTTCTTAAACGTTAAGACAATGCTGACGTGCACTCTCGTTATAAAAGTCACCTGACCTATCTGTCACCGTGTGCTTGGTGTGGTCAGAGACGTCTCTAAGGATGATGTGAAGGAACTGGTTTTGTGGGTTGCCGGCCTGTGAACACTTGTCAGAAGACAGGAAGATTTATTTCAAAAGACATCAAGTCATGGGTTCAGTAATGATCTGGTGCTTCAAAAAAAAAACCTGGTTGTCTTCCACAAAACACTTTTTTTTTTAAAGAGCTGGTGATTATGAGGTCACTAAGAAAAGGCAAAATTAAGTTAAACATGAGGTAAACACTCCAGCTTTCTGTGTAACTGGGGAACATGGCGACTCTTAAGCACAGCATTGTGGTTAGACACTCTGGAACTGCTGGGGTTTGACCAAATGGACTCTGACAGGAACAGTGTGTACAGCTCTCTGAAGGACTCTCCTTTGCATAACCAGGGAAAAGCTGGTAGCCTAGCAGTGTTCAAATGGACTGCAGCATTCCAGTAACTTTCATGAAACCAACCAAAGCAGTTCAGGAACAGTTAGGCTAAATTAAACATAACAAAACCGCTTATCCTTAAAAACGCAATCTGCAAGATCAGATCAGTTTCACCGAGGCTACAGTTGGAAAGTATTACAACAACGCCTGTGTCTACTAGGGGTAACTGCATCTGCGTTCAGATAGTATGTACTGACCATGATTATTGTAACACTAATTATCACTCACCATGAAAAGATTTTATAGGCTAATTCAGGGTGACATTTAGTTTTTATTAACGCTGCTCAGGAGAGGTGGAAAGTTGGACAAGCATTTCTCTTAAATGACAACGACTATTGGAAAATAATGAATAGCAGAAGAAATGCTGCCAACGAAGTATGCATGATCGAATTACACAATATTGTGACATTTTAAACGTCCACATTGCCATTAGCACCACGTGCATTAAACCGGATAATCGATTATTTTCGGGTCTTTGGCTGGCCTTTGACCACAGAAGTATGCTACTGTGTCAGATCCAATATACCGAGTAAAAGAGCCGTTGGTGTTCATCGTGGAAGTTGCCATACCTAAGCAAATTGGTTCTACACAGTTGCAAAGCGTTCAAGAGGGGCCAATATTAAATGTCAGGCTGTAGGCGAAAGCTTTATCAGCGTGAGTATAAAGGATCCATTTGATTTCAGAGGGCTAGGACTTTCTGAATGTGTCAGGAGATCACGCACTCTGACGAAGCTGTTAATTTGTCTTATTGAGCACGCAATTATAACAACAAGCCTTACAGCATCACACCAAACACAGACCATCACGGGTGGCGCGTGTCTTAGGGAAAAGGGACTGATGTTTTAAAGTGAAAGTACGCTACCATAATAAGGCTTATTTGGTTTTACAACATAGAGTACCAGTACATTAAGCATATGATACCATATAGGCCGGGTTGTGTTCAGATTCTACAGTATATTCAACTAATGTCTAAAACGTTTAAAACAGTGCCAAGATGTCAAGGTACACAATGTACAACAGCACAAGTTAACATCCCCTCGATCAGGCTATGATAACTACTCGCACATGTCAGATCCACATGTCAGGATGTTCTTTCAAATTTTCAAAAATGACAAACCATTAGACGAAATAATGATTTCCCACCCTCAGGCATAAATCGTAATGAGACTGAAGTACATTGCGAAATAAATAACAAAGACACTCTTTGTTAGAGATGTCCGACTGTATTCTCTAGTGACAGCGCTGGCTATCTAATTAGAGCAATTAAGACCAGAATCTATGAAACAACGAGTGCCGATCACAGAGTTCTATTGCCGGTTATTACCACAAACAAAACAACTCACCTTTCTTATCCATTAACCACATGAACAGAAGCCACGGCGCATACCCAATTGGACCCCACAGGACCAGCACGGCGATGTCTGTGTTTTCGAAGCCGTAAGCGTGTCTGGCAGAGTTCTGTATCGGACCCCATGTGTTCCACACCATTCCTTGCATAAACCCCAAAAGAGAAAACATTGCCAGGACCAGCCATCTTCTTCCATAGACTCGGCTGTAGGCAGGCTGTATGCTCGTCTCGGGCGGAACGGGGACAAGCAGGGGTTCCCTTTCGCCCTCCGTACTCGGTACGGCACCCATTTAACTTGCCAGGATCTTGAAGTTGGTGATATACCTAAATGTTAAAAAAAACTGTCAAAATGAGGTACTTCGGTGAAGTGTTAATTGTACAGAGGAACAAAAAACAACAAGCGCTACCGCTGGTAGGGTTGAAACTTTACTGCGCATGGGCAACAACGAGACGGAAATAGACGTCACTGTGAAACTGTAACTCTGTGGACCCCATTTTGGATTCAGGTTCCCTAGCAAGTGAGTTACTGTGCGACACGACAAGAGCCAATATGGCTGAACTTGCACACAGCAACATTCTCAGTGAAAAAAATATCGAAGTACTCACGTGAGGTTTGTTTACAACAGGAGAAGGAACGTGTACTCAAAGTTGAATTACAGGGATAGGGGCTTCGTTCAAATATTGATGAGAATTTTGGTGAGATAACTTGAATTCCATCGGAAAAATAATCACCACAATAGATTGTACCTGTGTTTTTCAGAATTTGAGTGGGTATGACGTATATTATTTGCGACTCTTTGAGGTACGGACTTGCATGTTTCAGGGACAGTAGGTGCGTTACTGCGTTTGTGACTGTCTTTGATAATTAGGGAAAAACATTGTAATAAATGTTATATATACCTAACTGGCTAGCTACGCGGCTAGTAGCTACTAGGGCATCCCAACGGTATATTCTAGATAGTGATTCGGGATTGAATTTGTTTCTTTGTTCAATATATTATTTTAAAGTTAAACGGCTGCCGGTGAACAGCTTTTCATAAATCCACAGCTAGCAAGCAAACCGTGTCTACTGGGTTAGATAGCCTATTTTAAATGTAGAATAAGTACTTAAATGCGTTATTTACTTTGGCTGTTAGTTATCTGTCTCTCTAAATGCTGAATTTTAACCTACAGTAGAAATCCTACTTTTCACATTTGTTTATACAACTGGATACTTTTTGGTTCAGTTTGGCTGAATTGTATTGCTGAAATCCTCCACCTATTATAGAAACCAACAACCATATGTTGCAGTACTATTTTCCTAGATATCATCATCATGCAGCTCCAAAAACTTTATTTATAAAGTGAAGCCATTCAGCCACCCAGAGCTGGCCTTGCAGAATAAACATCAGCCTACATAGCGGTGATGGTGCTTGCGTTCACACACTGTCCCGGTATGCAACAGTGCCGTCTTGGTCCTAACTCTACCCTCTTATGAATTGTAGACATGTCAGTGAAGCCCTTTACCCCAGAGGAGGCACGGGAGATTTTGGAATCTCTACAGCAGCCCGTGGTCTTCTTCGGCATGGCTTCTGATTGGCCAGCACTAGACTGGAACGTAGAGCACTTGTCACAAATCCTGGACCGGAAGGCGGTCCGATTTCGCATCGGAAAAAGACGAGAGGGAAAAAGTAAGAAGGTTTTGAAATGACACCCACTGAGATTAAAATGTATAATTTTTTTTCACAGGAGTGTTGGTCACAACAGTGGCAGAACATTTCATGTATAATGAAATGTACATGAAATGCGGGGGCGACATAGTCGGAGGGTTGCCAGTTTGATCCCCCGCCCTGGGCGTGTCGAAGTGTCCCTGAGCAAGACACCTAACCCCTAATTGCTCCCAACGAGCTGATTGGTGTCTTGCATGGCAGCCTTTCACCGTTGGTGTGTGAGTGTGTGTGTGTGTGTGTGTGTGTGTGTGTGATTGAGTGTGTGTGTGTGTGTGTGTGTGTGAATGGGTGAATGAGAGGCATCAGTTGTAAAGTGCTTTGTATTAAAGCGCTATATAAATGCAGTTCATTTACCATTTACAATATTTACAATTGGTGGGCTTACACAATGACCATAAATAATGTGCAGTGAAATTCATAATTAAATACAAACATTAATAGTACACAAATAAGTTTTGAATTAATTGTGGTTATAAACTTGTAGACAGACACACATATCCAAATCATAAGTTTTCTGTTTATTTTTTAAACTAAAAGGGAGGGTCAGGGAGTCAAGGCTAACTTTTTGCATGAAACAAAGACATGCAAAATAGTCTAACATTCGTTAGAAACACAAATTGTCCTAAATCCACTATGATAAACAAAACAGTTTAAGAGAGGCAGATGCTTGCATATAAAAAAGGGTCATCTTCTTGTCATGGAGTGATTGACACCTTGGATTGCTTCTGACTGGTCAAAAAAACTGACCCAACTGAAAATAGGTGTGAACACACACACACATACACACAGACCCACACTCACACACAGACAGAAATTCACACCGTAAATTGCTACCTCCCCCGACACCTGCTTCTTGTCTCTTTGAAGTTTCCCAGGGCCCACAATGGCAAATGGCGAATTTGAGGTTCCTGACCATGTTCGGACTCTAGAGACTTCAGTAATAAGTCTCATAAAGCCGTGGTGAACACAGGCTGGGAATTGCTGCACAATTCCGTTTGTCTGTTCACGTTCTCCATTTTATTAGTTTAGCTTTGTAGTGCAAACATGCAGACAAGATCGTCACCGCCTGCGCATGACAACGAGGGGATGCTTCTCCAGGAAGGGAGCAGGCTAATTTAACTGCTAAATCCATTTTTTCCAGGTGTAATTTCTGACAGCGTAAAAACCCTCTTGGACACAAGATGTAATTTAACACACTTCATTATAAAACTCATTGCCGGCTTCAGAAACTGCCGCTCTGTCTTAACAACAGTCAGTGAACTGGAAACCAGGCAGGAGATTTAATTGAAACTCGTAGCGACGATAGGAATCTTACTCACTGCACAGATGCAGCCTTGTGTCATTTTGACGTGTTCTGATTGTCTGTCGGTCTGTGGAATTAAATCAATTTACCAAAATCCTTCGTTTATTGACAGTCGATTTGAGCCAGTTAATGTAATTCTCTGCAGTCCCTTTCAAAAATGTGAACTCTTTCGCTCTCTCTTGCTCTCTCTCTCTTTCTCCTCTCTCTCTCTTTGTCTCTCCATCTCTCTTGCTCTCATTCTCTCTCTCTCTCTCAAATTCAAATTCATGCCATATTTTGAGATACATTTTGCCAAAGCATACTAATCAATCAGAATAACAACAACAGTGATGACAATGACCTCTCCCTCTCTCACTCCCCCCTCTCTCTCTCTCCTACCTCCCTCTCTCTCTCTCTCTCTCTCTCTTCCCCTCTCCCCTCTTCCTTCCTTGTTGGCGAAGCTCCTTTGTTTGAGACCCAGTGCTCTTACAGAGAGGCCACAGTGAGGGAGTTTCTGTGCTGGGCCAAAGGCCAGAGCGAGGCTGGCTCTGGGCCCTTCTGTGAGCTCCCCCTCTCCGACCACTGGGCCTACGCTGACTACAAGTACCTGGCCCTGCTGTTCGAGGACAAGCCCTCCATGTTTGAGGTACGCCTGTCTCTCTCCATGTTTGAGGTAGACCTCTCTCTCTCTCCATGTTTGAGGTAGGCCTCTCTCTCTCCATGTTTGAGGTAGGCCTGTCTCTCTGCTCTGCCTCCAGACGTCCCACCAGGGGACCTCTTTGGAGAAGAACGCGTACATTCCAACCGACGTGTCTGTTTTATAGGAGAAGTTCACTTCCTGTTCACCCCTGCTCGACGACTTTTTTCCTGTTAACAGGAACTTGAAAGGTTGCGGTTTCTAGACCTGTCCCAGCTACACATCTCATGGAGAAAGAGCCCTCCTGGCTGTGTGAAGTATCTGTCCGGTGTCGGAAGCTGCAGTGAAGCCTGTTTAATTTAGCTCATCTCTATTTGTATATGGACCGTAAAGCCACCATCGGTTGCGAATTCAACACACAGACCGCGTGCCTGTGTTTGATAAGAGCGATGGACCTTGTTATTACTGTGGAGTTTTTCTGCACTCTGATCTGTGAGATGTTGAGTGTGCGGACGGACGGAGGTGTTTGGCTGGCGGGCGGCGGTCTCTGGTTGGCGGGTGACGGTCACTGGTCGTCTGGCGGGGGGGACCGGGCCCCCAGGGGACGCGTGACGGCCTCTCAGCCTGTTTGTTAAGCCCGGAATGGAGGCGAAGATGCAAAACGTTTCCATCTTCCTCCCTCCATCAGTCTTCACACAGATTCCATCGGTTTTTTGTCAGAAGGTTTTTATCTCCCGGCGCCTCGCCGCCAGCCCGCCGCCTCGCTTTCAGAGTTTATGTTTCCACTCCAGGGCAGCTGTAAAGGCAGCCATTTTAGAATCCGGGGCTTGTGATGAACAGAGCGGGCTTTAAAGTTTATCGCCTCTGTTTCATCACTTTGCAAGAAGTGGTTCTTGGGTTTTTCCTCTTAAATCTCTCGCTTTCTCACCCTCTAAACAAAAGAAAGAAGGTTTTATTCATCCGTCACTGTTTGGTCTTCTTCAGTCAGTCATCTGGCCCTTACACTGGCCCTCGTCTTCCTCACACAAAGTATGAAGACGCAGAATTGAGCCATAACTGATAAGCTGCATTTAAAAGGTCATTTAAAGGACACCCAATGCAAACAAAACATGCCTTTGGCTTGATTCCTTCTGCTGGGTTAACTCTAATCTGAACTTTGACCCTAGGGACCCGTGGGGCAGAGCACCATGCATGTGACCTCATTCCACACTGCGAGAATGTGTCCCATGATGCATCACTCTCAAATTCATTCAAGTGCTGATGTTTACCTGGTGTAGCATTCATTTAAAACTGAAAACCAAATCAGTTCAGGTGCTTCAGTTCAGGTTTCTCCTGAAGCACTTACTTGATTATGATTTTATTTTTGTATTGATTATAATTTGCTTGCGTTCGCAGTGCAGAAAACATTGAATCGTGACAGGCTGTGTACCTGTTATCCCAGCTCTCTGCTTTTATTTAACTTTGCCGGGAACAATAATAAATGCTTATGAGTTGTGTGTCTCTTTGACAGCTCTGCTGAAACGCGACATTTTGGACGGGCGGGCAGAGGGCTTTTCCCATGATGAATAGAGCCATTTAAAAGTTTCTGAAAGCCAGCATGGCTCGGTTTATCATTCACAGTCCCTTGGATATAGTAATGGTTTCATTATCCAGGGCGCTGGGCGCGATCCCTGAGGGTTTTATTTTTTTTTAAACTAAATTCTTTTGACAGATTGATGACCCACCTGGGTTGTGTGTGGTCTACAGAAAGCAAACATTCTGCTAGTGACTTATTAATGTGCCTTCTAAAAGAGAGGTAGAGTAAGTAGTTTGACTAGGCGGTCATCACCTTTCAGCGGCACATGGTCATGAGGGTTTGCGGGTTCCAATCCGGCACATTGCGGCTGCCTGAAGAGGAAGTGAAGTGCGTGCAGAAGATATGACTGAAATGGAAAATATGAAGCGTGCAGCGTGTTTTTTTCGTGGTTGGCAGGGCGTGGCATGGTCGGACTTCGGGTACCCGGGTCGAAACGGGCGAGAGAGCACCCTCTGGATCGGCACGGCTGGCGCCAACACCCCGTGCCACCTGGACTCGTACGGGTGTAACCTGGTCCTGCAGGTGCAAGGCAGGTAAGAGCTGTCAGCGCCACATCATGCAAAAAAAACCCAAAAACTAAAAAACGACGAGGCCAAGCCGTCCCTTGTCATCTGAAGCCAGCCTCAGTGATGGAGGCTGCTGTGGTGAGGGGAGGTGTGCCGGGTTCGAGCGAAACAAATTACCCGCATTAGCGTCGAGGACAAAGGAAGCGCAAAGTCGCGCGCACAATGGAAATGGCGGCTCAGTCGAGTGAGTTTTTTTCGGAGACAGTTCCCGGTAATGACCCCCGCCAGTAAAGACTTCTGAGTCGGTTTGCAGATTGCTCAACCCTTCAGACTGCGCAGGGACTTCTCTTTCCGGCTGCTTTCAGTCACGGGAATGAAAGTGAGTGTCGCTCCCTCTCTCTCTGAAAGAGAAAGCAATTTGTGCCGGGGCGCGTCTGAGAGGGAACGAGCCGGAGATATGAACTGAAGTGCCGTTGAAAAGCGCCCGCGCTGCCATTGTTCAGTACAGGCTGTGCGAAGGCCTGACAAAGAAACGGCCTGTCTGAGCTGCCAGAGGCTCTCACACGCTCACCGTTGTCCTTTTTAATTGGTCGGTTTCTCTCTCTCTCTCTCTCTCTCTCTCTTTTTTTATTTTTCTCATGTGCAGCCATATTTAGCAGATGGATGCCATTATCCGTAGCGACTAGAGAGGAATTTCATACCTACAGATAAGTTCCTTTGTCTGCCTCACAGGAGGAGGTGCTGTTATTTTTGTTCCTTCTATAGAGCCCTCATCCGTTCCCCCGTTTATCTAAATACCATCTCGCGGCTTCAGAACGGGGACGTGAGCAGACGTCGTTCCGGTGTCGTGTGAAACGACTCACTCGTGAAAATAGGGATGAATGGTCGGAAGCGATCCACGTGTGACCAGCGCACGCATTTAGCGATGATTTTGAATACTTATCGTTGTCGGGTGGTGATAATGTGCTGCATATGAATGTGTGTATTGTATACTGAGGCCTGTCTCGCTAGCTGTGACCAAGGTACACTGTGATATCTCTCTCTCTCTCTGAAAACTGCAGGCAGGAGTTTTTTCCCAGAACGCATCTTACTCTATTACATATGCATCTGTAGCCCTGGTCCTGGAGAGCTGCAGGGACGGCTGGTGTTTTGTTGTTATGCGGCACTGAATTAGTGAAAGCAGTTGTTTACGCAGTAAACTCACCTGTTCAGGTTCCCTGAGTCTGAAACGGTGGCTGATTTTAGGGTAAAAATGAGAATCGGCGGACCCTGTAAAAGTGCAGGACCAGGGACCTGGACCCCTGTGTATGATGTACCCCTGAACTGTGTATGCTACTGGAGTTCTAATGTAACTGGCCTTGTTGCTTAGATTGAACAGCCCCCTTATATGGCTTACATTTTTAACCAATCAAAATTCTGCGGCTGTTTAACCTTTTCCCTGGGAGCCTCTTGGCTGATGCTTGATTCATATTCAGAATATGGAATTCAGGAATTTAAAAAAACATCCTTTTTAAAATGCACGACCCTGAAAGAGGACTTGGATGCCAGTGAGTATATACTGTCCGCTTGCGTTTGAAACCGCTCTCTTTAAGTGTAACTGTTCAACCCCAGAGAGAGAGAGAGAGAGAGAGACAGAGAGAGAGAGAGAGAGACAGAGAGAGAGAGAGAGAGAGACAGAGAGAGAGAGAGAGAGACAGAGAGAGAGAGAGAGAGACAGAGAGACAGAGAGAGAGAGAGAGAGAGACAGAGACAGAGAGAGAGAGAGACAGAGAGACAGAGAGAGAGAGGGAGAGACAGAGAGAGAGAGACAGAGAGAGAGAGAGAGAGACAGAGAGACAGAGAGAGAGAGAGACAGAGACAGAGAGAGAGAGAGACAGAGAGAGAGAGAGGATAATCCTCCATCTCTCCCTATTCTGTAATTCTGTAATACAGAATATTGGTATTATTATTATTATTATTGTTCGGGTGCATCGCTGGGAGCTCTGCGGTGTTCCACTCTCAGAGCTCTTTGCGTTTCTCGCTGAATCCATCTGAATGGGAATGAGGCGCTAAGTCCACTGAGGCCTCGCTCACCGCTAATGCGCTAACCAGCGCGGGTTTACTCCACACTCACCGCTAGTGCGCTAACCAGCGCAGGTTCACTCCGCACTCACCGCTAATGCGCTAACCAGCGCGGGTTCACTCCACGCTCACCGCTAGTGCGCTAACCAGCGCGCGTTCACTCCACGCTCACCGCTAGTGCGCTAACCAGTGCGGGTTCACTCCACGCTCACCGCTAGTGCGCTAACCAGCGCAGGTTCACTCCACACTCACGGCTAATGCGCTAACCAGCGCGGGTTCACTCCACGCTCACCGCTAGTGCGCTAACCAGCGCAGGTTCACTCCACACTCACCGCTAATGCGCTAACCAGCGCGGGTTCACTCCACGCTCACCGCTAGTGCGCTAACCAGCGCGCGTTCACTCCACGCTCACCGCTAGTGCGCTAACCAGTGCGGGTTCACTCCACGCTCACCGCTAGTGCGCTAACCAGCGCAGGTTCACTCCACACTCACCGCTAATGCGCTAACCAGCGCGGGTTCACTCCACGCTCACCGCTAGTGCGCTAACCAGCACAGGTTCACTCCACACTCACCGCTAATGCGCTAACCAGCGCGGGTTCACTCCACGCTCACCGCTAGTGCGCTAATAAGTGCGGGTTCACTCCATGCTCACCACTAGTGTGCTAACGAGTTCGCTCCACGCTCACCATTACAGCCATTTAGCAAACGCTCTTATCCACACAACTTTCTACACATTTTTTTTCTTTTTACATTGCATCCATTTATACAGCTGGATATATACTGAAGCAATGCAGGTTTAGTACCTTGCTCAAGGGTACAACGGCAGTGTCCTACCCAGGAATCGAATCTATGACCTTTCGGTTACAAGCTCAGTTGCCTACCTACTGTGCTACACTGCCGCGCTCCCTGTGCACTAACCAACGTGCGGTCGCTCCGCTCCGCTCTCATAAGCTGTCATGTTCCTCATTTCATTCCAGGACCCCCACTGTCTCTTTATGCGAAAATAAATCCTTGTTTACTTCTGCACCGTGGAGTAGAGTCGACTAAACCGTGCTCCCGCTATTCACTGACATTTTCCATACAGTGTGACTCTAGTTATCGCCCCACGGGGGCCATTTTGTGTCTCCTGGTTGCGTAACGACTCTAACTTTCCCCTGCAGGAAAAGATGGCACCTGTTCCCCCCCGAGGACACGGGCTGCCTGTACCCCACCAGGGTCCCGTACGAGGAGTCCAGCGTGTTCAGCCGGGTCAGCGTGACGCGCCCGGACCTCCAGCGCTTCCCCGCCTTCTCTGGAGCCAGAGCCCACACAGTTACGCTGGAGCCCGGGCAGGTAAGAGCCGCGCGGAGAAGCACACCTGCGTCCCTCAGTCACCTGCTCGCTCAGGTAAAAAACAGCGGAGAGACACACCTGTGTCTACCGGCAACGACAGAGGAGAGACACCTGTGTCCCTCAGTCACCTGCTTCCATAGGTTAAAAAACAGCACACAGACACCTGCATTTACAGGTAACGACAGAGGAGAAACAGCAGTGTCACTCAGTCACCTGCTCCCTCAGGTAAAAAAGTGGAGAAGCACCTACAGTGTGACACCCTTCCATTCAGGGTGAAAGAGTCTTAACAAAGACTACCCTAAATCTCTACAGTGTTTTAACCCTTTAATGTGTGAGGTCACAAACGTGATTAGAATGTTCTTAACTGAACATTCTAATGCTGATGTCACAATCACTACTCAGTTCAATTCAATAAACTTTATTTGTCCCCAGAGGGGCTGGTAACTGAAAGCAGTGGAGTTCCAAAACACTGACTTACAATTTTGAAAAAAAAAAACATTCCAGAAAACCTGCACTTCAAATTGCTAAAGAAAACCCGTCTACCTGGATGCCAAGACTCAACCTGACAGTTAACGTGGGACGCGAGGTACGTTTGCCTCCTGAATGTCCGATGGTATCTTTAACACGCATCCAAAATAGATCTGTCAAAGTGCTCAGCAAGAATAAGCTGTCTACTGCATGCTGCCATTTTCTTTAATTAGTCCTCTCCAGTGCTGATACTCTCTTCCCCTTCAATTAATCAGAAGGACTGATAGCCTTTGCCATTATATATTTCCAGAGCTTAGCAACGTTATGAATGGGATTAAAATTATGCACTAAAATGTGAAGTGTGCCATAGATCAGAGTAGAAGTATTTTATTTTTCTGAAAGCAAAGAATGGATGTGCTGCTTCGCCTGGGAAGCATCATTTTGAGCGGCATGACAAATCAGACTGTTGTACATGAGAGCTGTACACCTGCTGGTGTAGATTTGCTACCCGGTCTGACCTGATGAAACTGATGTAAAGTGGCTCAAAATGAAGGCGATGTTGGTAAACTGGTTGAAGAATGCCGCCATTTTGCTGGAGGTCAGACCCGTGTGAAGTCAGAGTTTAATTATTTAAATCGTTTATCCTCGTTTATCAGTGTTTATCCTCGTTTATCAGCGTTTATCCTCGTTTATCAGCGTTTATACTCGTTTATCAGCGTTTCAGCTGCATGTCCTGATGAAGGTGACCCTCATTAGAGCAGTATTTCTTCCTCCTGGCCACTCTTTTAGCGTGGAGTTCTGACAGCGCTGGAGCGCTCGTCTTCTCATCGCCCGCTAACGAAACGAACGGCTCGGCTCGCATGCTGATTTACCCCCTCACCCCCACGCACCGCCACACGGCCACATCCCCGCACCCCCTCACCCCCGCACCGCCTCACCCCCCCACCCCCTCACCCTCTCACACACGCCACCACGCACCGGCTCACCCCCCCACCCCCTCACCCCCTCACCCACGCCACCACGCACCGCCTCACGGCCACATCCCCGCACCCCCTCACCCTCTCACCCACGCCACCACGCACCGCCTCACCCCCCCACCCCCTCACCCCCTCACCCTCTCACCCTCTCACCCACCCCCCCCCACCCCCTCACCCCCTCATCCACGCACCCCCCCACCCCCTCACCCCCCCACCCCCTCACCCTCTCACCCACGCCACCACGCACCGCCTCACCCCCCCACCCCCTCACCCACGCCACCACGCACCGCCTCACCCCCACCGGGCCAGACTGGATTAAAGTCTGTGCCGCCCTGGCGTTGGCGTAAATCCTGGAGCCCGGTCCGTGCGGCGCACGCTCCACTTCCTCTTACGGCAGCTGCATCCAGAGCAGCGCCGGGAAGAGCGAGCGGGTCTGAGCGGGAGCCTGCACGACTCCACGCTTTCATTAAACGAGCCGCCTTTTACAAGCGCTTCCAGGACGGCCCTTTACAAATCCAGAACTCATTGCTTGTCAGCGCGTCTGATTGGTCGGTTTCTCTGACAGGCGTTTGGAAATCGATCATTTGTTTATTGCGAATCTGGTCGGGTAATTTTATGAGTTATTAGTCTGTAATCAGTCATGATGTCTCGGTGAAGTCCAGGTGCCGTATGCAGGTTTGTGATGTATTTTCTCTAAATGTGGACAGTGACAGTGAAGCGCAGCGTCAGCGCTCTTGTGCAGAGATATTGGTTGTATAATGTTTATTGCCGGGCGATCGTGTCACAGGACCGCAGTGGAAACTGCGTGACGGTATCATGCGCTTGTCTGGTGACTTTCGCTGGTTCCTTTCCGTGTGTGACTCGAACCCGGGTCTGCGTGAGAGAGCCCTGCGGCTTTGGTGATTATGTCAATCTGAAGACGGTCTGTAGCCGTGGGTGCCATTCTGGAGGAAGTGCTACTGTGGGCTCACATTTTAACAGGAAATGGCTCCCACTGATTAAGCCTGTGGGCCTGGTGATGTTTTCCATCATAGCAACAGGAGCAAGAACAGGAAGTAAAGGTGTGTGTGCGTGTGTGAGCTTGTGTTCTGCGTGTGTGTGTGTGTGTGTGTGTGTGTTCTTTAGGGGTCTTGTGTTCTGCATGTGTGTGTGTGTGTGTGTGTGTGTGTTCTTTAGGGGTCTTGTGTTCTGCATGTGTGGTATTAAAGAACAAATAGTTTCCGTGGTCGCACAAAATGTCCTGATTTTTAACCGGTCGCCAATCGAACCCTCCCCATATTGAACTGTGACCTTCAGTGACCTTCTGGGGGTCACACAAACCTGGCTATCCCTAATGGAAACAGAACATACTGATAACGTACATTATCAAGATATTGCAGTACTTCAAAATATACAGGCAAATGTACACATTGCTGCGTTCAGGTATGGCAGTACATTTAACATATACTCTTCTGTGACATAATATATTTTAGATCATGCTATGTATTTAAATGCTGAGTCCACATATTTCAGCCATATTGCCGTCTAATTCAGTTTCAGCGAGGGATAGTAAGAGCGGGTGTCCTGTGGTGTGCACACAGCCCAGAGTGTTGATTAGTGCAGTTCTTGGAAAAGCTTATCTGCGTGCCCTTTTGTTAGGAGTGCAGCCGGCACTACGGACAGAGAGAAGCCCAGAGTGCGGAAAGGGCCCAGCACACACAGGAGAGCAGCAGCGATAAAAAGATTCAACAGCTGCGACACGGTGGCGCAGACTGCAGGGAACCCGTGCTGCTTCTACCCAAGAAGACAGACACATCCAGTTTTATTTGACCCTTTGAAGAGTAGGCTTTTTTCGGAATGTTTTTTTTTTCTGTTCAGAATTCCAAGTCAGTGTTCTAGAACTCCGCTGCTTTCAGTCACCGGCAGCGATTGTGACATCAGCATTAGAATGTTCAGTTTAAGAACACTCTAATCACACATTTGTGACCTCACACCTTAAAGGGTTAACACTCACATGGCAGTCTTGCATAAGAAGACTGAAAAGCACGTACATTTATAGTATGAGCACGTACATTTATAGTATGAATATACTTTTAAGCACATATTTAAAACTATATTAAGTAGGCTATATTAAAAACACATACACTGTTAAATCTGTGCCTTTAAAGTCTGGTGACTTCCTGTATCTCTCAGTTTGTGGTTTGGGTGTCAGGAATTGTGTGCTCTGTCCTCAAATTCCTTTCAGATTTAAACTTTACAAATCAAACAACCTATACAGCATTCTTATCATCTTATCAATGTCAATTCCCAGTGCAGTGGGAGCAGGCGATAGTTTAGTTTGGCTAAATCCTGTAACAATTAATGCTGGGTTAACTGATCAAAAAGAACGGTCTGTATGAGTAACCTGCTCCAGCACGCGGTCGAGCAGCTGCTGGAAAGTCACTGCTGCCACCTAATGGCAAATAACACCTGAGCAGAGTAGCGTTAGTGTGCGCTCGCGCACGTGCGTGTTCCTGTGTGCGCTCGCGCACGTGCGTCTTCCTGTGCGCTCGTGCACGTGCGTGTTCCTGTGTGCGCTCGTGCACGTGCGTGTTCCTGTGCGCGCTCGTGCACGTGCGTGTTCCTGTGCGCGCTCGTGCACGTGCGTGTTCCTGTGCGCACTCGCGCACGTGCGTGTTCCTGTGTGCGCTCGCGCATGTGCGTGTTCCTGTGTGCGCTCGCGCACGTGCGTCTTCCTGTGCGCTCGTGCACGTGCGTGTTCCTGTGTGCGCTCGTGCACGTGCGTGTTCCTGTGCGCGCTCGTGCACGTGCGTGTTCCTGTGCGCGCTCGCGCACGTGCGTGTTCCTGTGCGCACTCGCGCACGTGCGTGTTCCTGTGCGCGCTCGCGCACGTGCGTGTTCCTGTGTGCGCTCGTGCACGTGCGTGTTCCTGTGTGCGCTCGTGCACGTGAGTGTTCCTGTGTGCGCTCGTGCACGTGCGTGTTCCTGTGTGCGCTCGTACACGTGCGTGTTCCTGTGTGCGCTCGTGCACGTGCGTTTGTGTGAGGTGTATGTGTAGAAGCGTCGCTTGTGAAGGGGGTTTGTGTCTCGTGTGCCATGTGTCTCTACACCCTGCTTGTGTGTGTGTGTGTGGTGTGTGTGAACTCCTCACCTGTCCCCTCTCAGGTCTAAGCCCCTCCCCTGTCCCCTCTCAGCTCTGAACCGCTCCCCTGTCCCCTCTCAGCTCTGAACCGCTCCCCTGTCCCCTCTCAGCTCTGAACCGCTCCCCTGTCCCCTCTCAGCTCTAAGCCCCTCCCCTGTCCCCTCTCAGCTCTGAACCGCTCCCCTGTCCCCTCTCAGCTCTGAACCGCTCCCCTGTCCCCTCTCAGCTCTGAACCGCTCCCCTGTCCCCTCTCAGCTCTGAACCGCTCCCCTGTCCCCTCGCAGGTGCTCTTCGTCCCCCGGCACTGGTGGCATTACGTGGAGTCGCTCGACCCGCTGACCGTCAGCGTCAACTCCTGGATGGAGCTGGTAACCCCCCGCCACGTCGCCAGCGCACACTTACCATAGAGCCCTTACCATAGAGCGCTTACCATAGAGCGCTTACTATAGAGCCCTTACCATAGAGCCCTTACCATAGAGCCCTTACTATAGAGCCCTTACCATAGAGCGCTTACTATAGAGCCCTTACCATAGAGCGCTTACTATAGAGCCCTTACCATAGAGCGCTTACCATAGAGCACGTACCATAGAGCACGTACCATAGAGCGCTTACCATAGAGCGCTTACCATAGAGCCCTTACCATAGAGCGCTTACCATAGAGCGCTGTCGCTTAGTGCTCTTAAAACCCTTCCCATGATGCATTGGGTTTTACGGTTAATGCAGCCCTCCTTAAACTGTGGGTCGGGATCCAGATTGGGTCGCGGGAGTGTATGAGGTGGGTCGGGATCCAGATTGGGTCGTAGGAGTGTATGAGGTGGGTCGGGATCCAGATTGGGCCGCGGGAGTGTATGAGGTGGGTCGGGATCCAGATTGGGTCGCGGGAGTGTATGAGGTGGGTCGGGATCCGGATTGGGTCGCGGGAGTGTATGAGGTGGGTCGGGATCCAGATTGGGCCGCGGGAGTGTATGAGGTGGGTCGGGATCCAGATTGGGTCGCGGGAGTGTATGAGGTGGGTCGGGATCCGGATTGGGCCGCGGGAGTGTATGAGGTGGGTCGGGATCCAGATTGGGTCGCGGGAGTGTATGAGGTGGGTCGGGATCCGGATTGGGCCGCGGGAGTGTATGAGGTGGGTCGGGATCCAGATTGGGTCGCGGGAGTGTATGAGGTGGGTCGGGATCCAGATTGGGCCGCGGGAGTGTATGAGGTGGGTTGCGGAATGAGTCTGTAGCGCCCTGGGCCATGCTGCTACGTTTATTTGACAGGCCCCTGAAAGGTACTAAATTTCTACCTCGGGGCCCCCATATTAAAAAGTGTTTCTAATTCGGATCGCGATATTAAAAAGTTTAAGGAGCGCTGCGGTAATGAACAGACCCGCGGCTCTGGGACGTTCCCGTCAGGACGATTTGCGGCAGGTGCTTGGTTTCGCACGGCGGTGAGGTAATAACGGCAGCCGTCCCAGGGGAGGGGATGAGATGATTAACACACTGCCTCAGAACCGCCTTTCAGTAGAAGCTAAAAGCGGCGATCGGTTCCCTTACTGTTCTCCCGGGCTCACGGAGTGCTGCTCAGCCAGCTTCAATACGATCCTTTACTGTGTCCTCCTGTAAGAATGTCTCCCACCTGTAGGGCCTGGGTTGAACCCCTGGAGGCCCTTGAAGGTATTGTAGGGGGTCTCTGGCCAGGCTTGATATGCAATGACCATACGTAGATTTGGGAAAATATTTCAAAATTAAACCTTTTTTTTCGAAATATATATAACCCTTATTCATTTATAATGGGGGTCATCTGGATGCCTTTGAGCCTGGCTGGGGGCCCCTGGATCAGAACAGATTGAAACCTGTGATCCGGAGGATTAGAAAGTAACTAAATGGACAGTGACAAAGCTCCCAAAAAGACCACAGTGCTTCTTACATCATTTCCTGTCTGGCACAGGAAGTGGACGACGAAGCGCGGGTCGCGGAGGCTGTCACCAGGACCGTCGTCTGCGCCCTGAAGACCACGCCCAGCGCTGACAACGGCGACGCCTGGCTCAACCCCACCGAGGTACGGGACGCTGGCGTCTGAGACCTGCGTGATAGGTCTGCAGCGTGGGCCCTGGCAGGCAGCAGTGCAGCTGCGCTTGACGTTGAAGGTGCTGTGCTCTGGTGTTGCAGGGTGTGGTCACGTCACATGACGAGAACCTGCAGTACCTGAACCTGGCCGTGCGGGCGTGCGCCGAGAAGCAGGGGGGTACACCGCACACATCCCCGCCACCGCCCCCGCCACCAACCGCCACAGCCAACGCCCGGGCGGGGAAGCGGGACGTCAAGGGGCAGCCCAAACGCGGAACGGGCCCCCACCCCGCCCTCAGCGCCCCCTTCGGGCCCCACCTCGTCCCCGTGCCCCCCAGCGCCCAGCAGTTTGAGGAACGAGGGGACCCCCACCCCGAATCGTGCCCTTCCACAGACTCCGCCCCTGAGCCCCCCCGCAGCTGTGACCGAAAGACTGCGGGGTCACCAGGGGGCGGGGCAACCCAGGAGGCGGGCCCGAGGGGCGGGGAGCACAGACCCATCTCCACCAATGACCTGCTGGAGTGCCTGGTTCATCCAGAGGTCATCGCCATGGTGACCAAGCTCCTCTTGAGCAGACAGAGCACGCATCGCGGTTTTGTGTGAACGTTGGACCTCAAACGCACGTTTGAATCCGCTCCAAAATGTCAGAAACCTTTATTTAATAAACGAGTGAAAAATCAGTCTTCGATGATTCAGAAATAAGAAGTTGCATTGCCTGCATAAAGTTATACACGGGAATGCTTCTGTTCATCCTCACGTAATTACTACCTACAATACACAATTCATAATTTCCCGATTTTACTTAAAGATAAACTGGGAATTCCTTCTTTCTGTCTCACATTGCTGCTCATGGATAATTATTCAGAGCAGGGGCAAGAGAAATACAAGATGGTGGGAGTCGGGTGGAACAGAGAGAAGTAAGGACACGGAGAGAAGTGAGGACACGCAGTGAGTTCTCTCCTCCTGTCCCTCATGCTTCTCTCCTCCCGTCCCCCATGCTTCTCTCCTCCTGTCCCTCATGCTTCTCTCCTCCTGTCCCTCATGCTTCTCTCCTCCTGTCCCCCATGCTTCTCTCCTCCTGTCCCCCATGCTTCTCTCCTCCTGTCCCTCATGCTTCTCTCCTCCCGTCCCCCATGCTTCTCTCCTCCTGTCCCCCATGCTTCTCTCCTCCTGTCCCCCATGCTTCTCTCCTCCTGTCCCTCATGCTTCTCTCCTCCTGTCCCTCATGCTTCTCTCCTCCCGTCCCCCATGCTTCTCTCCTCCTGTCCCTCATGCTTCTCTCCTCCCGTCCCCCATGCTTCTCTCCTCCTGTCCCCCATGCTTCTCTCCTCCTGTCCCCCATGCTTCTCTCCTCCCCGTGAGCAGTCAGGCTGAATGAACATGTGGGCCTAGAGGTTAGAGAATCATTCAGATTCATCATCACTTTGCCGTTATCTCTCATTTACATAATGCCCATACAGTAAACTCCCTATAATTGGCTCCATGTTGACTCTTAATTAGAGCTGTGTGCGTTCTCTGCATAATGTGAGAATAATTCTGAGACTGAGCCTGGATACGATCGGAATATACTGCACATGTATCAAAATAAAATATATTAGCAAGATACTTCACGACCTGATGATAAATGTTGCAATATCTTGACAAAAATATTACTAAATATACAAATGTCTGGTACTTATCAATATTTCAGTAGGTTTTTTTTCAGTTTTTAATTCACTTTGAGGTGTATTTTCCAAAAAAGCTGAGATGTGCTGAACGGAAGTGAACTGTATTGTGAAAAGTGATTATCGGGATCAGAAAAGAGGAACTGAAAGAACAGTGTCAGCAGCAAGTCTGAAAATCTGGTTTTCCACTCACTTTTTATTAAACTAATTTCACGCTTGTAAAGGAGAGAAAAAAAATCTCGGGCAGCTCTTTCTGTTCGCAGGGTGGGGGGGACGGTCTGCAGGGAGGGTACACAGTGTACGGTACACTGTACAGAAAGGGGGGAGAGGGAGGGGGGGGGGATTTCTGTTGCAATGTGGCGTCCTAGTTTTTTTATTTTGGGCGGCCGTGGCAGTGAGAAACAGAGTGGGGAACACTGGAGGCCCAGATTGGGGGGAAACCCGGCTTACGATTGGCTGGATCCTGTCACGTGACTCACGCACCCAGCCTATAGGACCAGTGACCTGTTATTCCCTTTCCAGCTGGCGGCATTCCAGAAGTTTCTGCCTTCGCCGTGGAGACTCTGGGGCTGTGGTTAGCCCGCTGAGACAGACTGCTCAGGCCTGCTGCTGCTGAACACCAAGCGTGTTCAGAAGCTCTTTAAATGTTCCCTGTGCTGTATATAGCACGCTTGTATGTCTTAGCACGCCCTGTCTTGCAGACTATACAGAAATTCATTTTTATTTTTTCATATGTGATGTAATACTAATGTCCATAAGTCTAAGTCGGGTTCTCATTATTATTTATTTTCAGTGTTAAAAAAAAAAAAAAAAAAAAAAAACTAAACAAAAAAAAATGCATTACAACCAAAACAAACGTTTAAATGATTTCCTGTGTGGTGTGTCTGCTTTGGATAGAATATTTTGTAGTTAAGCGCAGATTTGGCTGTTCGGTGTGATTTCTGCTCGAACGGCATAATTACTCTTAAGGCGTTTAATGGTGTTCAGACTGTCACTGAACACAACCGTGTTTTTCCCGCAAGCCACCGCATTTATCTGCTACTGAAAAAAGGTCAACCTGCAGTGTCCGTGCGACCTGACCAATGGCTCACCTTTTTATAACCGTCACTACTGGCTGGAAAGCTATGAAGTCATCTGTAATGTCTCTGTCAGTATCGCGTGTGTGCCAAACTAAAGGCATGTTCCTTAGATTTCAGTTTGTGTTTTAACATCAAACGCACTTCTGTGTGGGAGTGTTTTCCAGGTGCTGTTGTTCACGTGGCTGTGTCGACCACACTGTCAGCGGTCAGGTGATAAAATTTAATCCAGGTCAGGTGCACTCAACCCTGTAGTGCTGGACTGCCAGATAATTTGGGGAAAATCTGAAAACATAAGTTAACTGGCTCAGTTATTTCAATGAAAAGAATACTTCTGCTGTGCTTTAAGTTCTCAGTATCTCACCGTTGAGGTTGCTGACCATTGGTATTGATATTTTGGTGCTAATCCTGCCATGGTCCCACCTGCCTCTTAACACTGTGTTCTAAATTGACAGTCTGACTTTTAGCAAAAAATTGTGTACATTGATTTCCTGCAACAACAAAAAACAAAAAAAAGGCACAAATATTGAGTCCTTTTCAAATGCCTGAAGTCAGGCGGCTACATCTTGGTGGCTTTGTAATCGCGATCTGTACCAGGATTCAGGCTCATATTTAGTTGGTCCTTCTTGAGGTTGTCCTCTTCCTCGTCCCCGGCCGGAAACATGCTGTCCAGCTGATCGCCGTCGACGTAGGTGTAGAATTGGGCCATTATGGAGAAGATGATGCTGACCGCCACCAGGAGGCTGGCGAAGAGCAGGAACTCCACCCACTGCAAACACAAAACGCTCGCGTCACCCGAGTCTTACTGCTGGGTCCCCAAAACGCTCGCGTCACCCGAGTCTTACTGCTGGGTCCCCAAAACGCTCACGTCACCCGAGTCTTACTGCTGGGTCCCCAAAACGCTCACGTCACCTGAGTCTTACTGCTGGGTCCCCAAAACGCTCGCGTCGCCTGAGTCTTACTGCTGGGTCCCCAAAACGCTCGCGTCGCCTGAGTCTTACTGCTGGGTCCCCAAAACGCTCGCATCACCCGAGTCTTACTGCTGGGTCCCCAAAACGCTCACGTCACCTGAGTCTTACTGCTGGGTCCCCAAAACGCTCGCGTCGCCTGAGTCTTACTGCTGGGTCCCCAAAACGCTCGCGTCGCCTGAGTCTTACTGCTGGGTCCCCAAAACGCTCGCGTCACCCGAGTCTTACTGCGGAACTCCACCCACTCAGTCGCGGGTGTCCTTTAAGAGAGTTAGCCAATACCAGCGCAATCTGGTTTTGGCAGAAATGCCCGTCTGCCCATCAGGACAGGATGCAGACCTACCTGTTCTAGCCCCGCCCCCTCCGCCACAATCAGCACAATGACGTTCCCGAAGGCCACGGTCATCAGCCAACCGGCCTGCAGCACAGACTTCATGCTCGCCGGGGCCTGCACAGGGAGAGGGGCGGAGTTAACAATGAGGCCACGGCGCGCGGTGATGATGTCAGCAAGACAAGATTAACAAGGCTGTGGTACAGGTTGATGATGTCAGCGAGACAGAAGATTAACAAGGCTGTGGTGCTGGGTGATGATGTCTGTGAGACAGAAGATTAACAAGGCTGTGGTGCAGGTTGATGATGTCAGCGAGACAGAAGATTAACAAGGCTGTGGTGCTGGGTGATGATGTCAGCGAGAGAGATGGCGTGGGCTGTACCTGGGAGTAGGAGAACTCCAGCCCCGTGATGGAGAACATGACCTCTCCCGCTGTTATCAGGACGTACTGCGGGATCTGCCAGGCGATGTGCACGTTGTTCGCCCGCACGTCCTCCATTTTGTGAGGCACGATTCCCCCCTCCGGACCCTGGAAACAACACTCTGTTTCATTCCCTGCCGCCCTTTTTTTTTGGTTTCCATGGAAATGCAGGGCATTCTGTCAGAGGTGGAAAATCCAGGTGCCAGTATTCCGTGCCAGTATTTTTTTTTCCGCCCAATCATCTGGATTTGCTCATTAGCACAGGTGGTAGAACTAATGTAATCAGTGAAATCGGCTGGCTGAGCTTGTGGGTGGAAGAAACACACGGCAGGACTTTTACTCTCTGACCCCCGGACTCTCCACCTCAGCATTCCAAAAAGAAGGGGTGTCCAATCCGAAAAGGGCCGGTGTGGGTGCAGGTTCTTGTACTAGCCCAGCACTATGACACCTGATTCTGCTTATCAAAAGGTCCTGACTGAAGACCATGATTGGTTAATTAGTTGTATCAGGTGTTGTAGTGCTGGGCTAAAACAAAAAACCTGCACCCACACCCGCCCTTTTTCGGATACGACTGGGGACCCCAGCCATGCAGGCTCTGAGTGGGCCTCACAAAAGCTGAATCATTCACGCTGTTGAGAACGATGGTGTACGAAGCGCCAAAGTCAAGCAGCCCCAGGTTCACAGGGTGTTCCTCCTGACCAGCCTTGCACATCACATTTGTGTACCTGTGTTGGGCAGAAGCAACGAGAAGTGAATATTAATGAGGGGATGAGAAAGAATTAATATGATCAACACTTAAATAATAAACAATAGCTAGAAAACCAGGTCTGAAGAGACTAGGTCCAAGCGTCAGTGCCTTTCCACTCTTCAATCCTCATTTCCATTTTCATTTTGAGTTATAAAACTGGTTAAAAAAGTTAATTTAACAGCAAGGTAAGGCAAAGTGGTTCAGTAATTATACTAATAAGCTAATAATTATTAGTATAATAAGCATCTAAGCCGTCATACTCACTCCCCTCTCGCCACAACCTCATGGGGCGTGACCCCGTGACCTTTCGGGGCATAGAAGTCCTGGTCCCCCACGGTTAGGTTCAGGTGCTCCTGGTAGGCATTGACGAACCTGGCAGACATAACCAATCAAACCGATCAGTTTCTGACACAGCCACGGCACCGCTGACAAATACAGACAGGAAAAAAGCAAGCCTTGATTTCTCACGAAGCTAAATCGGTAATGGCTGCTGAAAGTTGTAATAGGAAGAAAGTGGACATAACACACAGTCCCTTATAAAATGTTTATTATATGTAATAGCTCACCTGTTTCACAGTATGGCAGTTATGTCAGTTAAGTTTGGCAGTTATGTCAGTTAAGTATGGCAGGTATGTCAAGCCCATGTAGTCAGTTATTTACCTCAGGTACGCATCACCGTGTTCAGACTTGACGATTTGATCTTCTACCTGAAATCAGCAGGAAGGAACAAGCGTGAGATCAGAGTAAGGTGAGCAGTAAGACACGCGGAACCCTGCAGTGCTTCACTGTATCCCATCATTTTATCTCCTAACGGTATCGCTTTATTCCTCCATTGCCTCTGCACTTGCCTTCCTTTTCCCTTCATTTATTCTCCCATTTCTTCATCTTCCAGGTCCGTTCGCACTTTTAATCGCTTATCCGTGTCTTCCGCGCATTGTTGTTTCGTTTCACAGGCTGCCATTTTGGCCAGGCCTCTCTCGAAAAAGAGCTCTTCCATCTCGAGAGATAAACCTGGTTAAACAAAGGTTTGACTTTTTTTCAGTTTTGACATCTTCACCAGAGTCCATCCGGTGAGCCTCTGTGTACAAACAGCACTGATGGAGGACAGAGGAGATCCACTAACCACACGATGGCAGATTCGTCTCATTGTGATTCTCGTACTCTTTTGCAGATAGAAGCTCACAATGGCTCACTCCCCTATAGTAGGGATTCTTAAACCCAATTCCAGAACCCCCCCCCCCCAGACAGCCAATCTTTTGTTCGACTGATATTGTTGAAAACAAGCGATTAAGTTCTTCCGGTCTTAAATTATTTCTTTAAACTTACCGGAAAACAAGTTAAAACCCTGCAGTTTCACCTCTTATTTGTGTAATTTGATCACTTAAAAAGTTTAATGCATTAATTACAAAAAAACCTTTTACAATTCAGGGGTTGCAGTTGTGTTCGGACCCCCTGTGACCAACACCACTGGGGGCGGTCCTGCAGCACCAAAATGAGACATGCAATTAATTGCGAAATAAATCAAACCACAGACAATCTGTGCGTCCTCCCCAGAAGCAGGGTGCGTTTTTCCCCACTCACCAGTCGGCACTGAAGCCCCGCAGCTTCCGGGTACAGGATGAGGCTGTACGCGGTCTGCTCTGTGAGGACCAGCGGGCACAGCGTGCTGCTCCCAGCAATCCCCACGGTTACCGTCAGGCTCTGGTTCACCCCATTCAGCTCCAGCCTCTGATACTCCTGTGTGGCCTACCAGCACAGCAGAGGATTCATGATGATGATAATTTTATATGGCACCCTTAATATAACTGCTATGGTCCAAAATGCATACAGTAGGTTGTTGGGTTCATTAATATTATTATTATTACTAGTAGAAGTAGTAGTGGCAGCAGTAGCTGTAGTAGTATTACATTATATTCTAGTTCAGTTTGCAATCTGTATCACATGCTAAAATGAAATGTATTACTTTTATTTTATATATTTATTTTTTAAATATATAATATAATACAATTATTTTTCAGAGTAGTTAGTTAGGCAAAACCTTGTCTGAGCAAAGCAAACAGTAAAGACTTGGTCAGACTGAAGCCTGTGATGATAAAAAAGTGAAAAGCTATGAAGTAACTATAAACTATTAAAATGACCTTGTATGATCAGAACTGCTATCATTGCGATCAGACAAATATTTTGTAATACATGATCCCTGTGCTAGATCACTTCTAACCAATTACAATACAATGAGAAGAGAAAAAGGAAGTGAAAACATTTCAGTTCAATGAGGGAGGAGTCTGATAGCAGTAAGAGACTGTTATCGTGCTGCACGTGTAAAAAAAAACAACTGTAATTCTAGTTGTGACATCAAACACAGCAGTCAAGGCTTCACAACGAAATCAAGACTTCACATAAAAATATAAAAGATGCAGATACGCGAAGGTATAAAGATGTAAAATGCTGTCGTTTGTATTCCTGCTCACCTCATAGGGCCTGATGGGGTGTGGGAAGGGGACACTTCCTGGTACGGCCACCTGCACGTCGGTGGCAGCCAGGTTGAGCACCTTCAGCAAGCTCTGACCGGCCAGCGGGGGCTCCACCACCGTGTTCTGGGGGGGCGGGGGGGGCAGGAATCAGTGGGTCTGTCCGCTCAACTGTCCCGAGCACAGGTCCTTTTATTTTGGGAGGATTTGGTGCAGTCTTTTCGTTTACAAAGCTGTATTTCTGCGTTTGCTAAACTTTTCTCAAAGCTATAATCATAAATATATATGATTCAGGACCGGTCTCAAATCATATATAAAATCATATATACTGAAACAGCTCTGAAAAGTGAACAGTGTTGCCAGAGAGTAGAAAACAGGGACCCCCCCCCCAAAGTCATCCCCCCCCCCCCCCCGCACAATAACATAAAAAAGTAGGGGGCAGGGATTCTGCCAATCTGGCAACGCTGAAAGTGAACGATGGCTACAGGAAGAGGAAGTAGAACTGCCGAGTCGGGTTCTTACCGTCACTCCCATTTCCACCACTGTGGCCGCAACAAACGCCAAGGCCGCCAAGATCATTCCGCTCGCCATTTTCCTCAGGGGTCTGAACGGGGCGGAGACACAGAGGGCGTCTCACACACAACACAGGACACACTGCTTTAGGGAAGCTGTGAATGCCCCCGGATCACCCCACACCGTGGAGTTACTGGGCTTCGTTCACAAAACCATAAATCTGAAATTATTCTTACTTTTGCTATTAAAAATGTTCCTACGAAAAAAACAATTTGAGATTCATGACACAAATGCAGACCTTTGTTTTTGTGCTTATCCCAGGTGTATGAGATGATGAAAGCAGATAAGAACAAAATGATGAATGCCAAAATATTCTTGGAAACATTCTTACACACAGTTTACGATCAAATGTGATCGTACGCATGTTTTGTGAATGAGGCCCATTGAATGTAACAGCATACTATAATTTTCCCACATATACTTAAACAGTCAGTTAGCAGACCACATATCTACTGGTATTTTTAAAACCATACTATACTTAAGCATGTTTTTCTCTTTCTCCAAGCATAGTAAACCTTAAACTATTTCTAAACTACATTCCAGTTTAAGCCTACGTTTATTTACAAACTGCATTTATTTCCTGCTACACGCTACATTTCCAAAGATCCAAACGGTCTTTTTCTGACTGAGGCCTGCTGGCTGAAGGACCCAGGTCAGTGGTCTTCGCTGCTGGTGCTGGCAGGCCGCAGGCTCTGCTGGTTTTTGTTGTTATTCAGCACTTCATTGATCAATTTAAGCCGCTGATTGCACAGGTACCTCACCTGGCTTTTTTGGGTCTGAAATGGTCGCTGATATTAAGATGAAAACAAAACCCAGCAGACCCTTCAGCCCAACGGGACCAGGAAAGAAGGTCACTGGCCCAGGTAGAGGACAGAGTCACACACTCACGTGAGCTTGATCCGGCACAGCCTAACCAGAGGGTACACCCCAAAGTCGAAAATCGGAATGAAAACCAGGATTAACAGGGCATTCAGCATCTGGGACGGTCGGGAGGCACAGGAGACAAAAAAATAAAAATGAAAAACCCATCTTCTTCAGATTGCACAATGGACAATGGCAGAACCATAAAAAGTTACAACTCGCATAAAACATGCGGCCCAACATTCTTGCTCAACATTTCGAGGAACCGATAACAGCCTGGGTTATGTCCATCATAAAATAGTTACATAAGTTTAGGTTCTCTCAGGGTCAGGTGATCGCACAAAATTACGAGCCATTTTGTATACAAGGTCTGTGATCATCCTCAACTCCAGGGATGAGAGAATATATTCCCAGGAAAGCAACGAGAGTGTGAGGGCAAGAGGGACTATCCGTTTCTTGGTTTTATGCCAAGTTTGGCTCTACATAATTTCATGAAGTCAGTCAGTTTACACAAGCTAACGAGCTAGCTCATTTAGCCAGGCTGTTCAGAACACAAACCTGCACACACATGGGCCCCTGGGGAACTTTACCGTTCACCACCGTGCCTGGGCCTACTGCGCAAGATGGAAGTGTACGAAGGCCAGTACCTGCATTTGATCAGGCTTCAGAATAAAACCACCACCCTGCAATGAAGAATTAGATGTTTTAACTTCATAACCTTTCCAGCATTTACATACAGCAGATGTACAACAGAGAAAAAGTATTATTATTATTTTTTAGTTTCACAAAAAGCAAAATAGAAGATTTTTTTTTCCTTTCGGTTTAATTCTTATTTTCTCTGGCAGATCACAGGCCAGTACAGGAGAATTTCAATTTGCTGCATGAAAGGAAAAAAATCACTACTGGTTCAGCCTGAAGGGCTGTATATTAATATAATGAGGAACTTCTTGCATGTAAAAACACAGCATTACTGAAAAATGGCTGTAGTGCACATCGTGCAGTGAGATAAGGCTGCAGTTCTCTTTATGTTCCGTACAGACACATTTACATAAACAGTATGCATGATTGCTCCCAGCTACTGCTCTCATACAACAGCACAGAACTACAGCCCCCTGAATATTTCTTTCAATACTGAACCCGCTAAATTTGTGAAATGGCAAGACCAAAAAATGAGTGGAAACTCTCAGTGCCAACCATAGTTGGCATCGGTAATCAAATACTCACGCGTTTCCATAATCAACCAATCACGCGTTTCCCTAATCAACCAATCACGTACATACAACAGCTTTTCTCACATACCCATCCAATCACATGCGCACATCACTAATGGAGCACCTTTTTAAACCAACAGTCAGTTCTCTCAGTGCTGCTGCTTTGCGTGCTTCACTGCAACTGCACAGAACTGCGCTCACCCTCCACCACCCCAGCACCACCTATCGTCTGGATCTGCCTCTATGTAAGGGGGGCGGGGGTTCTGGCATACTTAAATATTCTTTCAAATATTTAATATAAATATGTGAGTTGTCCTGACTTAAATAATAATAAAATACTTACAAAGTCCATGTTCATCCTGGTTGCCTGGAGGGTCCAACGGGATCCCTTGCATTTGGAATAAAAGGTATATTATAGTCACGCCACCCTTACATACAGAGTGCACACATGCATCTTCAGCTTAGCTCATAAAACAAACTCCGCAGATGGTCTCCAGAACCACACTAGAGCAAGGACTGTTTAATCTGCCCACACTATTCACAACAATATGGAGTGCAGTTTGTCTGAGAACCAGGACACGTAATGATGTGATTTTCCTCGGTGGGGAAACTCCTGTCACAAAATCTCACTGGCGGGAGAAGACGATTGGTTGGCGGTGCAGGGTCATGTGACAGGGCCAAACGATCGTCTGGTCCTTACCTGCTGGTCGAACAGGGCCCAGAACATGGGGAGCGGGATGTACAGGACCAGGACCCTCAGAACCATCTGGATCTCGTGTATCAGGCGTTTCTGTGAGGACACACACACACACACACACACACACAAGACCCAGCGGTCAGCCCTGCCTCGCTATCACCTTGGTAACGATCACCATGTCAACGCTCATCACAGCTTCTGTTCATGTATTTTTGGAGACAGATTTTGTAGATCTTTTTTTGTAGAATTTCACTCTTGCCGACATACGGAACTGACAGTCTGGGTTGAACTGTAATTTTCTTGGCGGTGCAATTTTTTTTCTGGTGGAATTCAATCAATTTTCTCGGCCAGGTTGCGACCACTTTCGGCCGCTTTTGAAAATGTCGCTCTGGAACGATGGTCTCACACCTGGTCGCGAGCTGCGATTCTTCTGCTGCACTACTTTTGCTGCTGTCTGAGATACTGCTCGCTTCTAACAGTCACCCCCGCTCTCTCACAGCAAAAAAACCTCTCTGCACCATTTCAGGACACTTATTCTGATGTTTAAGAACTAAAATATAATTACAGATTGGTCACACATTAGGCATTTTGATATAACAGATATTGCTGTGATGACAATATTTCAAATCTTGCATTTAAAGTAAACAGAGACATTTTTTAATGATTAAGTGAATCTTTGGTTGAGAGTGGCCACTTGTTTTAATACTCCATTAATATTGGCTATATTTTCATAGTAATAATGAAATTTGTCAAATAGTTGACATAGATGTGTCTATATCTGTGAGTTGTCCATGGTGCCAGTGTTTGTTAAATGAATCATCTCTCTTTGCAAGTGGATCACTTCTTTTTAAAAAATAGGTGATTTTATCTGTCTTTTATCAGTAGTCTAGCACACAAAACTGTGTACACACAAAATCAAACCATCCTTTGTGTTTTCCAACACACAGGATGAATCAGAAGCAGGACAAGTTCCAGAAGGATACAATGGCCTACTGTCTTTAGAGGTTTTTTTTTTTTTTTTTTTTTTTTTTTTTTAATAAAGTTTACAGGTTTTATCTCAGGCACAAATGCTTTTGAATGCAGGCATGATATAAAAATGAAGGGAAACTTGATGGAATTAAATCTCAAAACCAGAAGACAGTGTATGAGAATCCTTTGATGTGAAAACCATCCCCTCCATTTTGCATTGCAGGCATTTAGCAGACATCTATACAGCTGGATATATACTGACGCAATGCAGGTTAAGTACCTTGCTGAAGGGTACACAATGACAGTGTCCTACCCAAGAATCGAACCTGTGACCTTCAGGTTACAATGCCCACTACAGGCAGGCATTGCTGCAGCTTCTGCTATCAATTTGGGAGAGTTCAAATAAGCATGTGGTCCCCTCTGAACCACAAAACCACTGCTTCTGTCCACACCACAATCAAACCAAACACTGAGCTCCCACAGACATGAGTGGGAGGAATACATTTCATGTGTAGCCGAAGCAAGAAAACTGCAGGTTCCTGAATAACCAGCAGGGGTCGCTTGTGAGCGATGAGCCACTCCAGCAGAGTAAATGCCTCCCTCTCTGGGTGAGGCTGTTGTCATTTATGCGTTACCCTGTGGAGCTACAGGCCACATTTGGCAGAACTGTTTTTAAAAACGGGAAAATACATTTTTACTTTTTTTCCTCCCAGTGCTCCCCTCACACTTGTAGCCTTCAATAATTAAAAAAAAATGAATTCACCGAGTACTTGTCGTCGGCCCAGTCCAGCCAGTGCGCCCTCTTGTGGCTGTGTTTGCGATTCCTCCAGCGGTTCTTAATGGCGAACTGTGAAGAGAAGAACATCACAACGAGCTGCACCTTCACAACTTTCTAGACGGGAAAATGAATGTCATGCAGGAATGGATATTCAGAAGGGGTGGGGGGGTGATGGAGGGTAGTCGACTCACCCCAATGCACTGGCACACTTTCAGCAGAATATTCCCCTCAGGTGGATTTTTCTTGTACAGCCCACTGCCAGCCATGAACACGACTGCATGAGAGGGGAAAAGACCCATTAAAATTATTTTAATGTTTGAAGAAAATCTGCAAAAAGGGACTCTTAAGCGCTCGCCAAATCAAACAGAGGGGCTGATGTCGTTTCGGGTCCCCCCCCCCCCCCCCCCCCCCCCCCCCCCCCCCCATTGTACCCAGGGTGCACTGGGAAGTTTCGCTTGGCCGCGCTCCAGAAACGATGGGCCTGTTGGCGGTTAATCCCGCTGGAATTTGCGGCTCCCCGACTCCGCCGGGCCGAAGCGGGCCTTGTCTAAACAACCCGCCATTTTTTTCTTTTCTTTTCTTTTTTTGTTGACCCGAGGCGCTGCTCGAGTTTGCGCTTCCCCACAGAAGCCAGGCAAAACAACGGCGGTTCCCACACGTGACATGACCGTACGCTAAAGGTTTCCGCTAAAGGTGCGTTGCTCGGCGACGTGCGCTGGACTCTGTTGTCACGGTGATTTGGAATGTAAGGAAATGTAAATTCCGCAATTCGAAAGTCCACCGCTAAATAGCACCACTTCATTATTTGTGCGGTGTATTACTCTTTTACAGGGTAACAGCTATTTATAGCCAAATTACAGTTTACCCATTTATGCAGTAAGACATTTTACTGATGAAATTCTGGTTAATTACCACACCCCACAGCAATCCTTATGAAAGAGAATGTGCTACAATGTAATTAAATGAAATATAAATGAAATATATTATCATAGTCATAAAAGATAACGCTTCACAATATGGACAAATGTGCAAATTATTGCAGTTTTCAGATACTGAAGGACGCACTTTAATATTACACGGCTATTAAAATACATGAATCCTTATTATTTCCAGAAATGACACATATTTACAATATATTACAATAATATATATTGCATTTCCCTGAGGGCATCCGCCATCAGAGGCAGAACTTCCTGCTTCATTTCCAAATCCCAGCCTCCACATCTTCTATCAGGTTTAACTGGAAATCAAAAGCATCAGTGGGGGTGGGGGCTGTAAACTGCGTCCGGGGTGGGGGGGTTAGGATGGGGGGGTCACTCACCCAGGGCTATGAGCATCAGCAATGCAGGCACTCCAAACGCAAGGGCGTAGCAGTCACCCCCAAAACACTGTACATCACCTGGAGAAAACACACACACGCATGCACACACACATGCATGCACACGCGCACATACATGCACACAAACACACACACGCACGCATGCACACACACACACATGCACACGCACGCACACAAACAAACATACACACGCGGGCAAACGCACAAACGCACGCACGCACATACACACGTCAAACTGTGTCTAAGGGGCACTGGCATGACAAATCAAATCATGCTTATTTGAACAGTGCACAGAACATTCACCACCAAAGGCAGGAGTTATTAACAAGATGAAAGAAATGCATCGTGCGCCAATGAACTCTACAGATCATTAATATCCAAAGTCGTCGTGTCACTGCGATCAATCCTGTTTACTGATCGCACGGACACAACGCACGAGCTCTGAAGGCGTTGTCAGTTAAACGCGAAGCAAACAGACCTCGCAGTATCGGCGTGATAACCGTCGATAGGACACTCCCAGCGTTGATTGACATGTAGAAAATAGAGAAGAACTTCCTCCTTTCCTCGACCTGTGAGCGAGAGACCAGAAAACTGCTTTTACTGTTGGCTAGAAGAATCAGAGATGATTTTTTTTTTTTTTTTTTGGAGAAAATGCAGAGTTTACAGAGTAAAATCCAGTAAAGAGGGTATAAAGATTTGCCCCAATGAAAATGGGCATTTTTTTTGGACGTTAATGTAAATGGAAACAACTGTAATTCACAACTTAGCAACCTTAGTTACACTACAAACTCGACCATTATCGCATTATAAATAGTTAATTCAGTCTAGGAATGAACTGGCATTTTGACCCTACGACACCAGGACAGAACTGGCCTCTTTTTAGTCTTTAAGGACAGGGTTCACACTTAGGGTCAGACTATTACTACATAATATCCCATGGAATCAGTCAGTTATATCCTGACAAGCCCCAACCATTCACTTTTGTCCTCTCTAGAGGACAAATGTTTTTGAGTGTGTCTCTTTACAAACACAGTCCCCATTGCAGTACAAAAAAAATTAATACAAATATATTTTAACCAGTTTTTCATTGCAACACTTTTTTGCATACCAAACAGGTAATGCAAAAACATGGAAATTCATCAAAAAACTTTTTTCTTTTTGCTGATCTCAGGAGGCTACCAGTACCAGTTCATAGTTTTTAGTTTTGTCCTTAGGTCTTAAATGTTTTTTTTTTATTTTTATATATCCTTCAATCACCCTGTTTTTTTCTGTCTTTTTATGTACAGCGCATTGAGTTGCACCCGCTGTCGGAAATGTGCTTTATAAATAAAGTTTGACTGATTGACTGATTGATAGGTTTGAGAACCAGTGGACTAACACACAAAAGCACTTTCTTTGTGTCCCAGGAAGTCAGCAGTTCTCAGACATTGGAACGTTCATGGCCTGATGATCGTGACTGAATGACTGGTGGGACAGGGGCCCTTACGTGCTCCTCCGTGAACTGGTCCCCCCCGAAAGCCGCCACGCAGGGCTTGATCCCGCCCGTCCCGAACGCAATCAGCACCAGGCCCAGGATCGAGAGAACACTGAAACCCCCACCCCCACCAAAAAAAAGCATAACAGTGAGACACACATTTACTGCAAAGGTGAATTCATGTGACCCTCCCAAGACCGAATCTAGACGTCCGTGGGAGGGGGGGGAATCTGTGTTGAGAGAGAGTTTTGACATAAATAGACTAGGTTAGCTCAGGTTAGTTCCAGTTTAGCTCAGATTTCACCTGGATATAGCCTGACTGTGTTTAGGTCGACTAGAAATCTTTTCACTCTTCAACCAAACGCACAGTTGGGCTTTCACCCGATGGTTCCAGACGCTACGTTTTCTAGTCCCCCCGCCCCCCCCCTGCGCAGACGCCCAGACTCGGGGTTTCTCTCGCTGTGCCCCCCCCCCCCCCCCGCCCCGCAGACGCCCAGACTCGGGGTCTCTCTCGCTGTGCCCCCCCCCCCCCCACTCACACGTGTGTGGTGGTGTCCCCCACGTCCGGGATGGCGCCCACAGACTTCACCACGTGCCCGATGACGTAGACGATGGAGAGGTAGATGATGGTCCTGCAGGAGCCGCGGGAGAAGGACAGGTGTGTCAGGTGAGAGGCCGATCGCTGTGTGCGCTGTAGACCTACTGCCTACCGGCCCAGTCCGCCCTCTCAGCCACTACTGCCCCGGGCTGCAGGGCCTGACTCATAGGGATGCAAATATAACCAACGGAATGTATTTTTATACCAACATTACAAAATATTTGGCAAGTGCTGAAGATATATTTTTTAGCATGCTGCTATATATTTTTCAATATATGACAATTATTTTCATTGAGATATAAAGGGAAAGGTGTGAGTGCCAGCAGGTATTATTCAAGCTTTTCCAGGGGCATGTTTAATACCTGGAAGCCTGTATATCAGGGGGGTCCAATCATATCCGCCGATGTGGGTCCAGGTTTTTTGCTTTAGCCCAGCACTACTACGCCTGATTCTACGGATCAACTAACCGTGGTCTGCAATCAAGACCTCCATAAGCAGAACCAGGTGTCTTAGTGTGCATCTTAGCGTTCTGCTAAAGCGAAAACCTGCACCCACACTGACCCGGATAAGACTGAGCGCCCCGGACGTACAGACACCCGGACGTACGGTCCCGTGTGCCGTGACCCCTGACCCTCCCTCCACCTCGGACGCCCACCTGAACTTCCCGAGCCAGGAGTCGGCGATGAGGGCCCCCAGGACCGGGGTGAAGTAGCAGAGGCTGGAGAAGGCGTGGTACACCGCCGTGGACAGGTCCTTGTCCCAGTGCAGGTAGCGTATGAAGTACAGCGTCAGCAGAGCTGGGGGGGGGGGGAGCAGAGAGTGGGGAGGCAGTGTAGTGTAATGGGTAAAGAGCTGGTCTTGGAACAAAAAGGTCACAGGTTCAATTCCCGGGTAAGGACACTGCTGTTGTAACCCTTGAGCAAGGTACTTAACCTGCATTGCTTCAGTGTATACTCAGCTGTATGAATGGATGCAAGTGTAAATGCTGCGTAAAAGTTGTGTAAGTCGCTCTGGATAAGAGCATCTGCTAAATGCCTGTATGCTGGTAATGTAAATAGCGGTCATACGGAGATTAAAATCTGTAATGGAACAGGCAGTGGCGGCGACACAAAGGGTTCAGAACGGGCTTTAACAGCTGTCTAGATCTCCCACTGCGGTTTGGTTTCTCCTCAAACTCAGAGAGACGGTTCGGTATGACTCACTGCCGCTAATCACTGATTGACTTCACTGCAACTGTTTGGACACCAAACAAAACCTTTCTGTCTTTTCCAGCTGCGTCTAATCAGTTCTCACTGTATATTCTCAGCAGGAACATTTCTGAAGTGGGGTAACGCAGCGAAGGCTGCAACAGCCTCCTTCCAACCCCGCCAAACGCTGATCACGCGTTCCTGCAAACCGCGAGCATCGGACCGCCAGCGCATCGGACCGCCAGCGCATCGGACCGCCAGCACATCGGACCGCCAGCACATCGGACCGCCAGCGCATCGGACCGCCAGCACATTGGACCGCCAGCATCGGACCGCCAGCATCGGACAGATTACCTTTCATGCCATAGTAGGAGAAACGCTCGCAGAACTCGTTCACCACGATGAAGGCGATGCTCAGCGGATAGTTGGTTCCACATAGCGTCTGGAAGAAAGAAGAGAAGGAAAAAAAAAAAGGATTTAAAAAAGCAGAATAAGAACGGAAGGATTCTCTCTGGCACTTTCTGAGCACAACAGCAGACTCGGGATCAGTTTTAACTCCAGACCCTTATTCCGAATCATTAGGGGCTGGGGTTTTAACCTAAAGGTTTCAGGTTCGATTCCCAGGAAGCACACTGCTGTAGTACCCTAAAGCTTCAGTAATATACTCAAGCTGTGTAAATGGATCCTATGTAGAAGATGTGTAAGTCACTCCGGATAACAGTGTATCCTAATTGATTTAATGACTTTCAGCATCACAAGGCAAATCACATGAAATAAATACGAGAGCATTACAACAGCAGGAATTTGAAACTTGTGATGAAACAGCACTCCTTGTGTCATAATCAGATGCTTGAATGAAAATAAAAAATAAAATCTCACATCTCTGCCAGTTGACAGTGCACAAAAATAGTTGCGGTTAACATTGCTCAACTTTTGGCGTTACTTCGGCCAAGAAGGTTTGTTCCAAGCCCACAATGCATTGCAAGAGGCTTAACGCCTCCAGTGGTCACTCCACTGTAGCAGCTGAGGAGACCGATCCTGTTTTGGTAAATAAGAGTAGTCTGAAGTCTTACTGGGGAGCGCTTTGAAGTTTCTCCTTCCGGGTTCTCCACCACTTTACCTGTCAGGACAAAACATGACATTTTTGTAAGTGTTCAAAAGTTAAAAAGATGTTTTCATTCTGTAAAACTAATGATTTCAGTTTACGAGTTTGCCATATAACAAGCAAAATGTTTTGGTTGATTGCCAAGGCCTTGTGTTTTCGTGTTTTCTTTTTGTCAATGTGTGTATTTTTATACCCTGTAAATCACATGTTCAGTGACAAGTTTCCAAAATAAACCACACTCACAAAACCCCAAGTTGGCTAATTAATACATTGCGGTACATAAAATATCTCAATTAGAAATTGAGTTATTAATGAAGACGTGAATTGCACCTTGATTTATGTGGCTGTGGCTGTTACAAAGATTTGCAGAAAATCTTTACATAATCAAATATGATAATAGAGTGTTCACACTCATCATTCACCATATTTTTAAATATTTTTCTTGAAATCATGCAATATTTCTCACTGTCCTCAAAACTATTAGCTTGTTTAGAAGAACTAGGTCTCAAATATGGGGGAGAAAATAACTGACCCTTTATTAACTTGGTCTACTGTAACAGTCTAGCGAGAAAGTCATAATCTAGACATCTAGAAGGGTAGAGATCTAGTCAGTGAGGTGTTTTGACATAAATGGACTAGGTTAATCCCAATATAGCTCAGGATTTAGCCAGATATAGCCTGGCTACGTCATAGTTGGTGAGAAAACGGTTCACTTTTGAACCAAATGTAGCCGGGTTTTCACCTGAACGCCTAGACATCATTTCATCGACTCTTCACCACACAAATATTCACTGGGAGATTGACAATGAATAGATAAAACGTGCCATTTGTGTAGAATCATTTTAAAATGAATTCATCTGTGCATCAGTTGTTTATTACTCTTTGCTTCTGTCCAATGAAAGGCTTTTAAATTTCTATGGTCAGATTTATATGATCTAATCCACTCAATTAATGCAGTTTGTTGGCACTGCACAAACTCATTATGATCGCAAACTCTTTACCTAATTAATCTGAGCATAATCACAGCTAAGTACATTATTATGCATTTCACTACATCTGTTATAAATACAAATAGCATACTTCACTGAAATCACAGGCTACAAAACCCACTCCACCAAAATATAGTACTTCCACATTTGTATTCACACCACAAACAAAATCAGTAGAATTTGCCATATTTAATTCGCTAGTATACATTGTACAGGCTATACGCAATAATTTAAAATAGAACACTGCTTGAATGAGCCAAGTTCAAATAAAGCTTCAAGCTCGCCAACTGACCTAACAGCCCAGATTAAAAATGTGTTTATTGCATTGATCTGTATTTGTTCAAGTAACCCCATCAACAGCAAGGCCAGCTTGACCGCACACTTCCTGTCTTGCGTCAGTTGGACAGGAAGTGCAGTCCTTCAGCATAATGACTGTACAGCATTGCTGCATTTAGAAAGGGCTGTTGCTGGGCTGCTCAGAGGTCACCCACCCTACTCAGCAGTCATCTGAGATGATGGGTGTCATTGCATTGGCGGACTGGGCCAGTAGGTGATTAGGGTTGCCAGACGTCCGGTTTTCCACCGAAAAGTCTGTTTTTTTCAGATTATTTCTGCAGGTCTGGTTTGTGGTCCCAACTGGACAATGCAATGTCCCACATAAGTACACGATGGAAGAAATTTGCCGGTAGTTTATAATGAATCTGTGTGTCAGTGACTCCCTGGTCCAGCATCGGTTCCAAGAGGGACCCCAAAGTAGTGACAGTTAGTCCAGGTACATTCTGAAGAGATGTGTCTTCAGACCACAGCGTACAATGGAATTGGGCATTCGTTCCACCCCAGGGGAGCTAGGGTTTGAGAAGCTTTGTGGATGGGTCGGGTGAGACCCTTTCACCCGGATGGTAGGGAGGGTTAAATATGTCCCGTGTAGGCCAGAGTCAGGACTCTGAACCTGATCCTGGCAGCGACCGGTAGCCAGTAGAGTGACCTCAGCATGGGAGTGGCATGCGAGAACTTAGGAAGGTTGAAAACAAGCCAGGCAGCGGCGTTCTGGGTAAGCTGTATCGGCTGTATGGAAGGGAGGCTGGTAGGCTTACAAGAGGGGAGTTACAGTAATCAAGATGGCAGATTCCCACGCCAGCTGGACAAGCAGCTGGGTGGAGTACGTGCTCAGGTATGGTTGAATCCTCCTGATGTTCTACAGGAGTAATCTGCAGGACCGTGATGTTGCAGTGATGTGCTCCTTGAAGTCCAGCTAACCATCCAAGACCACCCCCAGGTTCTCCGCAGGGTGAGAGGCAGTCACTGTGGTAGAGCTCCTGCAGTAGGGGGGTCTTGTGGGGGACGAAGAGCAGCTCAGACTTGTCATGTCTGAGCTTCAGGTGATGCCAGGCCATCCAGGTTGAGATGTCAGGCTACCAGGCAGCCTGGTTTTCCCCAGCTGTAATCTCCATGGTCTGGGCCTCCCCCAGTGCTCCCCATTCCCCCAGTGCTCCCCATTCCCCCAGTGCTGCCCATTCCCCCAGTGCTCCCCATTCCCCCAGTGCTGCCCATTCCCCCAGTGCTGCCCATTCCCCCAGTGCTCCCCATTCCCCCAGTGCTCCCCATTCCCCCAGTGCTCCCCATTCCCCCAGTGCTCCCCATTCCCCCAGTGCTGCCCATTCCCCCAGTGCTCCCCATTCCCCCAGTGCTGCCCATTCCCCCAGTGCTCCCCATTCCCCCAGTGCTCCCCATTCCACCAGTACTCTCCGTTCTCGCCGACCCCTGTCCTGCCACTGTACTGCCCTCGATCTGCCGCTGCAACTTCAACGGCGTCCCAGGCTTTCTCTTCCCCCTGCACAGACCCCAAACTCCTCCCCCATACTCATTAACCACGAAAATGAAAGTATTAGCACTGTCCTCCTCTGCCAGGACTTACTGCACTGTCTGCACCATTTGTTTTCCAAAAAAATTAATTTTGGCTTATGCAGAATAAGATCGTTTGGTAGTTAGTTTTATTTGACAAACTGATAAAAGAGAGCTTTGCATTGTGAAGGATGGCACAATATAGTGGAGACGTGTTCCCTTCTGCTGCTCAGTTAGCCATGCTGTGAAATCTCCCACCGTCCCAGAACCTTTCCCAGTCATGGTGGTGGAAGCTGGAAGGATGAAATGCACTTGTTCTAACCTGCCTCTTGCTCAACCCATCCAGTCATACGTCACATTTTAACACCAACCGCTAACCTCAACCTTGGAGGGCGTGGCCATCGTCCATGAGAACATTCCGTCCTATTCACTGACCACATGACAACACACAATCATCTCAGGCAACAGCTGATTGAGTCCCACCAACAACATGGACTCCCACTCTGATTTTTTTCCTAAAAATGACAAGTCCTCACAACCAACTCATTGGGATTACCCACATATAGACCTACATGCAGCACACTGTCCACATGTTGCTTATGGTGGTCAGTTGCTTTCTCCCCTAATAAAAATAAAGTTTACAATGTCTGATTTGATTGTCGCGCGAAGTCCAATAAGGAGTACTGATGATTTTGTCGTGTAGGACGGAGTGTAGCACAGTGGGTAAGGAACTGGGCTTGTAACCGAAAGGTCGCAGGTTCGATTCCCGGGTAAGGACACTGCCGTTGTACCCTTGAGCAAGATACTTAACCTGCATTGCTTCAGTATATATCCCGCTGTATAAATGGATACAATGTAAAATGCTATGCAAAAGTTGTGTAAGTCGCTCTGGACAAGAGCGTCTGCTAAATGCCTGTAATGTAATGTAATGTGTAAATTTCCCATATCTCAAATTTTCCTCCTTGCTATAAATAATGAATTACTTCCACTGTGGTCCTTACTGCATAATGCCATGCAAATTAATGAATATTTCTGCTTCATTGTCGTTCCTGTTGATCTACTTTCTTCCCTTCTGCTACAGCCTGTAAACATGAGTACTGGCCTTTTTATTTCAATGATCTGGCTGAATGCCCGGAGGAGAACCGAACTCACAGTGCCAGCCAAACTGTCAAAAAGCATGTGCTAATATCCAACACAATTTTTTGAGTTACTACTTTTGTGCTACTTTCAGCACATTTTGTGTCAAGGCTACTGCTTTTGTGTTGCAAATATACTATTTATTCGTTACAACGAATAAAATGGGTTGTTCTTAACTGTATTAGGTGAGGTGAGGTGTATTAAAAAAATTACAGATTATGAGTTGTTTTCAATATCTGTTTTGAGACAGTATTAAACCAACAACTTCAGCTTGATTCTGGTTTAAAATGCCAAATACAAATTTTGGATAACGTATAGGCCTATATTTCATCTAATAAATGTCATAGGCATAACTCAACATCCCCAGCACAGTGTGACTGCTGCACAAGTGTACCCCCGTACCCCTTCTTCACACATTCCCACAAGATTGCATCATACCTACCGAACTTTAATGCCAAGCATGCACCCCATCCTTTAGACAACGGTGACCGGACTCAAATTAACTGTTTTCATTACAACAACACGCAAGCAAAAATAGTGACTGACGCCAATTAATCGTGGTTAAATGCAAGTGCAATGCTACATTCACGATAAAAATATGTCGAGCAAGTTTATTTAAAGGTATAATATCGCCAAATGATTATACAATATAATAAAAGATTGACGCAACTAAACTTTTCCAAGAACCTCACGTCGAGCGAATGCAAGTTCACTCATGCATCACACACAAACACACGGGGTAGGCTATTGGACATAACTGTCGGTCCATTCGCATATAGGCTTCTCAGTTTGCTACGCTCTCTGGACACGTATATAGGTATAAATCAGAAGAAATTGCAACGGGTGCGTGCATTTATGCAAGTTACGCTGTCGGAAAATATTCGGTAAAAGGAAATACGAGTCTGACGTTAAACGTGCATGCTGCACACTTAAAACGCAAACCTACCGTTTTTCTTTCCCATCCTTTCTAGTGTCCGTTCGTTTTTGCCAAGCAAGTCTCGTATGCTTCGAAATGTTTCTGACAAGCATCCAAGTCCTGCCTCGTCCCGTCTATTTCCGCTACACTGTAAACTCCGCTTTATAAAGTTTGTTTCCCACCCCGCTAGTTAATGTTCCACTCAAAATTCAGACTTTGAATTTACTTATTGTGGAGCAAGTCTACTTGTACCTTCTTCTTTTTTCTCGAAATCAAAAGGGCCTGCCAGGACAGCGGTGCAGGCAAGCTGTCGCGAAACTCAGTGCCACTTTGAGTGTTTCCACAGTGCATCGCACACCAGATCCAAATGTACGAAAGCCTGTTTGATTACGGCGCCATTCACATTGCCTTAGATGAACCAGTAGCCTACAGAACAGATACGGAACGGGTTTGTGGTCTTCGTTATCCATTGCAGAATGTATACCATCGTCACCATTATTATCATTTAAAAAAATAATAATAAATCGCGGTGATTTTTAATGATGAGAACAACAATAAGATTTCAACAATACAAAAGAACTACTGGCAAAATAATGACACAAAATATACTATTTTTGGTATCGGGCGAAATGTGAAAGGCGGGGGCCAAAACTGTGAGCAAAAGAAAGGTCTCAACTTTTAAGCTTATACAACTACCCCGATCCGGGGGTACGGATAGGGGTCCCTATGAAACTGGGGGAGACGTAGCTATCCACCCGTCATCTGCGCCCCTGTTCGGTATCCACTAGGTTACAACCTTGGCGCTGGGCCGTTGGTTTTCGGTCCAAACATAATTTCAGTTCCTTAGATGTAACAAGCCGTTAGTTTATTTTTGTATCTAATAAGTAATATGCTTTACCGTCTCAATGCCACAGCTATTTGTGTTATAAATAGCCTCATTAATTTTCCATATCAATTTAAAGACTTTTAATCAGATTGGGTCCCAAAAAAAATAATGATTTGATTCCATCTAATGTGCAGCGGCAGACCAGACATTTAAAAGAGGACTAAAGTTTAAATCAGCCATATTCTGATGGTTTTTACTGAGGTGTGCGTTAGGAACACTTTACATCTGATCTTGGTCTAGGAGTCCACGGGCGAGGGTTGCACCTGGCAGCAGGACGAAGTTGTTCTTCGACTGGTAGCAGGCTTGGCCACAAGGACGTTACGTCAACCACCCTGACCATTCAGACGAGGACGTTGCGTCAAGTTAACCACCCTACCATTCAGACGAGGACGTTATCAGAATGGCCAGATTGGTTGACGTAACGTGCTGACCCTAACGACCAAGCCAGTTAAGATCTTCTAGCAGTAATATAATAATATTTATGTGCACTGCAAAATCGTGCATATTTATTCAACATTACTTATTTGTGGATATTTGTAGACATCTACACTCGGAGAATATTCATGGAAAAGATCTGCAACGCGCAGATTTTAAACAAGTCCATTACATTACATTACAGGCATTTAGCACTTATCCAGAGCGACGTACAACAAGTCCAGGTTTTGCTGAAAGATAACGTGGTAGTTTACAGAACTGAGTAACTTCTTAAGTTAAATTTTACTAAAATTGAATTTATCATTTAATCTCCCAAATACGATCCGAAGCAGGTGTGCGTTATTTGATAACTGATTAGACAGATCGTTGGCAGGTTTGTTAATCAAGGGAAATGACTCGAAACAGGTGGAGACCAATGATCAATTTAAAGGAAAGTTTTCGGCACAGTAATGTTCAGCTCGCCAGCCGCCCCTGTGCAGTTTAGCAAGTTAATTGGATCTAACTAGTTGTTTTAGCCAACATTAGTATTGCATTGGCTACTAGTTACAGCGTAGCAGTTAACAACAGCACTCGACAAATGAAGTGTGTCCAACAAAAACAGTAAAATTCATTCAAAAAAATAACTTGCCTCTATATCGGCCGTTCTGTAGATTTTTTCGCCACTGTCTTCCTTCTGCATTCAGCAAATTGGTTATTTTCATTGTCATTTTTTTTTAAATCAACTTTTTTCGTGGTTGTCACGTGGTTTTTCCAGCTCAGCGGTCCCCGATCCGTCTCAGCCTCTCACCGGACACATATTGGTCCGCAAGTATTTGTGAAAGTAAAGTAAAGCAGTGCTGTTGGCTACGCTGCTAGTACCCCCCTCCCCCCTTCCACTATCACAATCTCAATACTTCCCCCCCCCGAAACCAATACCAACGCCGTGTCCTTCTTTCTCAGGTAGTCGTGGCGGTGACCGCTCTAGTTGGCCCTGTCACGTCTGATTTGTCGTAATGTTATTATTCACGAGTGCTATTAAATCATTGAGCGCTTTAATATCAGAAATTAAATAGTGGCAGTGTAGGGGGTAGGGGGTGGAGGGTGGGCTGGACTATCTCGCTAGGGCAGCAGGAACACTGGCACTGGCCCTGGCCCTGATCTTAGCGTTATCAGAGCTATTTTATAAGTGCAAACACAATGTTTAGTCAGAGTACAGAAAGTAACAATAGACGGTCACTAATATCTGATAATTTTTGGATTTCAGTGGGTAATCATTTACATGTAGTACCATTGTGGAAGGGATTTTTAAAAAAAACATAGATAACCACAGCTGCAGTGGCCAGAGAGGAAAAGGACAATCTCGAGCCACAGGGATAACCAGGGATGGGGTAGGAATAGAGATTTTTACACCCTAGATTTCTATGCACCACCTGCAGCTCAACCTGAGGAAGACAAACTGCTCTTCCTCCCGGCAACGGTTTCCACGCGGACTGACGCTTCAGTCCCTGGCCCCGCAGCGCCTCGCTCCTGCTCAGCCGAGGCCGTTTAGTGCGACCCCACGCTACTGGCCGAGCTTCCCCGGAACACATGGCGGGAACCAGCCAATCCCTTTACAGCATCTGGAGAACCCGCCTGTTCCTCGCCCAAGAGGCCGCACTCTCAGAGGAAAGGGTTCCAAAGGGCTCCTCCGTGTCTCCGTAGAGGAACCCTGTTCTACTTCACGGGTTCTTAGTCAGGTAAAATGGCTCAATCTGGGAGCTTTCACACCCACCCATCAAGGGTTCCATAAAGAACTACAAAGCGCTCCTCTGCGAAGACAGACCAAAGGAGCCTATCCCAGCATGCATTGGGCGAGAGGCAGGAATACACCCTGGACGGTTCGCCAGTCTATCGCAGGGCACACACACCATTCACTCACATATTCATAGCTATGTGCAATTTAGAGTCTCCAATTAGCCTACCTGCATGCCTTTGGACTGTGGGAGGAAACCGGAGTACCCGGAGGAAACCCAACCAGACACAGGAAGAACATGCAAACTCCACACAGAAAGACATCGACAGGGATTTGAACCCACGACCTTCTTGCTGTGAGGCAACTTGCAAGCACCTTGACAGGGGCACTTACATGATTGTAACTGTACCTCTGCTTCTAATGGTATTTTATAGTGAAATGTATTTTTGTAAGTCGCTTTCTGACAAACTTTCTGGACACCAGTCAGGGGGAACAGGGAGTCACCATGAAACATCACAATAAAAAAAATGTGATCATTAATGTGCCAGCACGATAACTTCATATGTTCACCTCGCTTTTATCAATCCACGAGATGTGTTGCTAGATTGCCACCTGATAAAAAATGAACTTTATTGATTTGATGCTGATTTATTGTTAAAGGCTTGTCCCGCTACCACAGCATTGCTTTCAGATAAGATAATTCTGAATTAAAGTATTGTGCAACGGAGGTGACCGCTGATGAGAAGAAAGATTATTTTTTGCTCGTATAAGTATCCCTAAAACCACACATGAAGTGATCATAACATCAGGCTGGAGCTCATATAAAACCACCACTATAGATTATTACTTTATTCCACTGCAGGTCCTATTACAGAGTTTTTATTTCATGTTTTGTTAGAGAGATCACAAAACCGTCGTTCTCTCAGTGTGACAAACTGAGTCACTGTCAAACGCTGATAGGTGGGGTGGAGGCCGTTTCCTTGTCAAGAAAATACTAGATAAGAGCACAGACTGCTGTCCTTGTCACTTACGCTGGTCTAAGTCGTTTGCCTGGCCTCATAATTTCACCTGCAGTGACTAAGATCATGGTGCTGGAGGACAATCACTCGCAAGAAAAATACGCTCATGGTGTTTTCTGTTTCAACAAAAACAACTTAAATAGGATGACAGCGTAAGAGTGCTATATGTGTTATTTAAAAGTATTGTTGTGAGTGAGGTGTCCAAACATGGCATTCAGTTTGAAGTGTGAAGTGTGGCATCACCAAGGGGAGAATCGTTCTCTCGCAGAGGGTCTGGTGCTGTAGTTAAGGAGCTGTGTGTGATGCTGCCAAAACGCACTTTAAATGCGCCCGGGGGGGATTCTACGGACACAACAACGCGGAAGGAACATGCTGCATGTGCCCTCCCGACCCTGTCAGAGGCAGATTCCTCTCGCGCATCTGGCTGTGTAATGCAATCTGGCGGCTCTCGCGCTCTCTGACCACACCCCTTCCTTCCACGGGGCTAATCCGCGATGTAAAACAGCAGGACACGTGAGGGGAATCTGGCACGTGAGGGGAATCTGGCGCTCCCGCTTGGCTTTTCACGCCCTGTAATTTTTCGCAGCTCAGCGCGCGCGAGTTTGACTCTGACATAATAACCCTCCTGTTGTCAGGTTACACATTAGGTCTGGTTATGATTAAATTGCATGTTTTATGGGAAAATTTTACCGAAGCATTTAGGCGCTGGTTGTCCCTGAACAGCCCTGAATTCCAGCTTGTCTCAGCTCATCTGTGAAATCAGTTTTATATCCCAGCACTCACTGTTTTTCTTTTTGACATTCAGGGAACACGTAATAAGGTAGAAGTCATATTAATACGAGGATGACCCTTTTGGCAGTTTTATCATCCTAGATAATATATTTTTGTAATGAAGTTTTACCTGCATGCGAAGTAGCCTATGCCAGCAACTTTATTATTATTATTATTATTATTATTATTATTATTATTAATAATAATAATAATAATAATACGTATTTATTTATTTTTAAATATTATAAAATACTAAAATAAAATACTGGGGATGGAAATATAATACCAAAGGAAATTAACTGGATACGTTCATAGCTTTGAGGGAAACGGTACTAAAATAAGAAGCCGTTCTCAAAACAATATCTTTTGTTTCAATTTCACAAGCGATGAAGTTTACATTGTTGTATAAATTCTATTTTTATGAACCGTTTGTCACTTCAGGCTGCTAGAAACAGAACTATACAGCCCACTGGAGTACAACACACCTTCATGGAATATTTCACTCAATATTCGGGAGAAAATAAAAATGGTCGCTCTGATTTCAAAATTATAACAACACAGAAGATGAACCAAATGGTGAAAAATGACCATTAAAGGACACGGGCCCACGCCACGCACCGATAAAACTCAAGCTAGCTAGCGGTTTACCTGCGGCGGCCGCGCTGTAAAACTTCAAGGTCCGTCGTTTTACGTCCCTATTTTGGGCAGGACCTGTCGTCTGATACTGCACGTTGAGAAATGGTTTTATTCCTTTACGGCACATTTAACTGCTCATTTCACTGCATTTATATGACACATCTTTGCCCTGAAAGCAAAAAAGGAACCATATAATGTTTTTACCTGGTAGATCATCCATCACAAGGAACTGAAAAGTGAACAGATAGATGTACGCTTAGCTACGTCAGGTTAAATGCTTTACAAATGTTTGGAACCTAAAATGAAAACTGAACATAGCTGGTGCTTGAAACATTTTCACATACCGCACCCTAGCTTTTTCCTTCTGCGTGGTAACAATTAACATGAGAGTAACATGTACTAACATTCTGCAATGCAGTGCGATGCCATTCATTAATATCTCAACAAGTCGATTTGTTCAACCTAAGACCATTATTTATTATTATCACTAACTATCAAAGAATGTATAATACATCAATTTCATATATCATTATCCTCCTTACAATGGTCCATTTTAGAGGCTACAAGATGACAAAAATGCCTTATGACACCAGATTAAGAGGCCATAAAATCCATTTAAAATGACTTTCGTTCAAATGAGTCTAATGAAGCTCTAATAGTCATTAATTTAAAAAAAAAGTAATTATCATTGCCTCACGACTGATAGATTCTGCCATTATGAAATCTTCAACTTGAACTAAGCGCATGACCACACTCATTCAGACAGTTTTATTTATATCTCAGTGTTGCCACTGTTTCAACGTTAAGCAATACAGCGTGCAGATATTTAAATTGCACACATGTGCTGAAGTTTTCAATAGTCAGGCTCAGTTTCTACCAACCAAAGCTGGTGAAACACTTCAAAACACATTTACAGTTCTCATTTACTGTTTGAGATGTCACCATTTGCAGTGGAGGGTTAAGGAGGGCAACATATGTTATTGTCATATCAGAAGACAAGCTGTTCCCATGGCCTTTTCCTGACAAACAGCCAGAGTTAAGTAGAGCTGGATCTAGACTGGATCTAACTGTTTCCAAGAGTCAAGAGGTTAAGAAACAAACCGGGAAAAAACCAACGGATTGTAATCTGCTGGAGAATTTTTATTGCAGCAATGAAGATTTGCTGTGATAAAGGCGTGTGTGTGATCTGTGAAAATGTGTCTATTCTACAGGATCCTGCATGAAGGTCTGCAGCGTAACAGGCGACTACTGCGTGTGTAAAATGGTGCTGTTTAGCTCATCGATCTGCCACAGTACGACCCGACAGGAAGACCACCCCACCTACGCCCACAGGTCTGAGAGCGGAGAGAACAAGCAGAGTCCTTAAGGACACTTTTCACTCTTAACTGCGTCTTATATTTTCTACACGATTTCATTTGTCAGAAAAATTTGCCTCTCATCAACTGCCTCAGAAAAATGAATTCCAGTTCTGGGTTGTGGCTGGAAGTGGTGCCAGTACGCCAGTAGAGGGCGCTGTTTCCCGCAGACCAAGCAGAGCTCCGTGACCCCAGTGCCCTGCTGGAGAAGCTGAGCTGTAGGAGACCCCAGCTCACTCGTGTTAAACAGATTCTCTCTCACTGGGACCACGGTGCCCTGACCAAAATCTGCCGCCCCAAAATTCAAACCAGTTCTGTCACTCTGGCCAGCTAAACGTCTCGTCTGATTGGTTAAGAATCCCCTGCTGCTCCACCTCAGCTGAACTGTGCGGATTCTGGTTCAGAGTGCTTGAAGTGCTGCACATTGGTGGTCGTTGAAGTAATTTTGCCTGCTCTTCGTGGAAAGATTATTGGAGGATAGAGAGAGAGAGATAACTGTTGTTATGGAACGAAAGAGACGTGGATACACCAGTACCCGTCACAGTATAATCACCTTTATGTATGAGCGTTAAACCAAATATGATCATATACTAAACCACCATTTAACAGCCTGTGATCGATACTGCTTACATACATACAACCTTCTGACAAACAGTCACGCCCCAAGTGAAAAAAACATTATTACAAGTATTACAATTTTAAGGTATCTGCCCAGCTTTCCAAACCAAATGTTCATGTACTTAAAAGATTGGGATGATTGAATGAACCACTACTAGATAGTTTTTCTTAGTTGTCGCAACACCACCATATTTTTTCTATATCCTATCACCTTTATCTATACCAGGGCTTAAACACGAGGGGTATATCAAATGATCAAATGTACATTTGATCCTAAATATGCCAAAAAAAAAAAAAAAAACTAGAAATTAGCAGGGGTCCTGCTCTTGACTTTTCACAGCACTGTATATCTTTTCGGGATGAAGAGTACACACGTTTTTACTTGACATTGCATCCTGATACTTTGCATGCACCTTGGGTATGAAAAATACATACTGAAAATCTATTTGAAAAAAATCTGTAAAAAGCCAACATTGCATATTGCGTATCCACCACCAAAGGGCAGTGTCGGAAAAGCTTCTGACTTCCCTCTCCTTGGCACTGTTACTGAGTTTACTTCAGTTGGTTTGTATTTGTCTATCATTTGGACCCCATGCACTATAGGTGCTGGAACCCTAGTGTTTTTGTTAGGATTATTTTTCCACCTTTTGCCCTCATAGCTCTTAGTGGGCAAGAGCCAAGCTTACCATATTTGGTAGGCTTGATTGGATGGCTGAGCTGTCGTTTCAGTTAAAATACTGCGCAAATCGGCCACATGGTGGTGCTGTAGTACACTTAAAATTTATTTTGACATTCATAAACAGTTACAATTACTTTCTTCAATTGATCCACAGGCTTAACACCAGCTCTAAAATATCCTGCTCTTCATCATCAACAAATCTTTTCTACATCTTATAATGTCCACCATATTGGATTTTCCACCACACTGACTTTTTAGAAGATGGCTTCTACAAAAATCGACCAAAACTGCATTTAATACAGGTGATTACTTTTCACGTGGTTATGCCAGGGCTGGCTCAATGACAAGCCAATGAGCTTGCACGTGGGCGTGGCTTCCCACAAAAATGCTGACAAATCCCTTTTAACCTAAATCAATGCAATTTGGAAGACATATTCAAATTTTCAACAAAAAAGCTTGAAACTTTATGTTAATGATCCTCTATATATAAAAAAAATAAAAAATTTTAAAAATGAAAAATTACTGCAGCATCACCTTTTTCTTGGTTGATGTAGTGGTGCATCTCATTGGCAGAAACACAGGGGCAGAGTAACAGACACTTCAGCTTGCAGCCATTTTAATTATTAGCCATTTTTTTCAGATGTCGTTAGCCAGGGAGAATTAAAATGCCAGCAAGTCATGACACACTCGTTAAAACGAATCATTGGACTTCATAAAATTATGGACAGTGGTTGCAGGCAATATTATTAAGTATATGTGACTGATTATGATTCAACTGATTAAGTACTGCCCATAATGTTATTAAAATGGACAATTCATTTTTTTTGAGTGCACATAAGTTTGTAACATATCATAAGGCCAGACACATCAGTGACAAATTACATTTAAAAAGGTAAGTAAAATAAGGCACAAAAGGAAGTAAAATACATTATTCTATATAAAAAACATTTACATGTAAGTCTGTATTACAGTAAGCCATTATAAGTATCAATTATATCAAAATATGACTATGATCTAGGTAATTTTTGCAACATTAAAATCAGGCCGCTATAACTACAGATAGATTGAATCAGATGGTCCCTTACACAGTGTATACCACTAGAGACAGAAGGTCCAGGAGCCTTGCAGCAAAATCAGAATTTGACTCAAACCGTAACTGAGGAATGTACAGAAAAACTGACTAAAACACTTAACAAGAACACTGCATTAAAACACTGCATTAAAGATCGGGTCCCCTGTTCATGACATGAAATTACAATTTGTGCTGTCAGTCCTACACATTATTTTGTGAGGGTAAGTGAGAGCAAACTACGCTGCAAAAAACCCAAATAAACAAACAAAAAAAACAAACAGTTAAGTTGAAACGGTTTCTGGTCCTTGTGAGCCGGTGTCTTGTTGCTGGTTGGTCCGGTCCAGAAACTGCAGGTTTATGGGCGTGGCCGGTACCAGGACGGTTCTGGTGATCGGTTTGACCGTGGCACCGGACGGGTCGGGGCGAACCTCAAACTGTTTTATCAGCTGTAGCGGAAGGAAAAAAGAGTGACTTAACCTGCATCACAGAGCACAATGCAAAGAGTGACTTAACCTGCATCACAGAGCTCAATGCAAAGAGTGACTTAACCTGCATCACAGAGCTCAATACAAAGACTGACTTAACCTGCATCACAGAGCACAATGCAAAGAGTGACTTAACCTGCATCACAGAGCTCAATGCAAAGAGTGACTTAACCTGCATCACAGAGCTCAATACAAAGACTGACTTAACCTGCATCACAGAGCACAATGCAAAGAGTGACTTAACCTGCATCACAGAGCTCAATGCAAAGAGTGACTTAACCTGCATCACAGAGCACAATGCAAAGACTGACTTAACCTGCATCACAGAGCTCAATACAAAGACTGACTTAACCTGCATCACAGAGCACAATGCAAAGAGTGACTTAACCTGCATCACAGAGCTCAATGCAAAGAGTGACTTAACCTGCATCACAGAGCACAATGCAAAGAGTGACTTAACCTGCATCACAGAGCTCAATGCAAAGAGTGACTTAACCTGCATCACAGAGCTCAATGCAAAGAGTGACTTAACCTGCATCACAGAGCTCAATACAAAGACTGACTTAACCTGCATCACAGAGCTCAATGCAAAGAGTGACTTAACCTGCATCACAGAGCTCAATGCAAAGAGTGACTTAACCTGCATCACAGAGCTCAATACAAAGAGTGACTTAACCTGCATCACAGAGCTCAATGCAAAGACTGACTTAACCTGCATCACAGAGCTCAATGCAAAGAGTGACTTAACCTGCATCACAGAGCTCAATGCAAAGAGTGACTTAACCTGCATCACAGAGCTCAATGCAAAGAGTGACTTAACCTGCATCACAGAGCACAATGCAAAGAGTGACTTAACCTGCATCACAGAGCTCAATGCAAAGAGTGACTTAATCTGAATCACAGAGCTCAATGCAAAGAGTGACTTAATCTGAATCACAGAGCTCAATGCAAAGAAGGTAAAAAAGGAAAAATATTACCACTGCAAAGAGATGTTTAAATGTCATGCTGCACTATGTTTTACACTTCTCATATTACGAAATATCATAATTAGAGTTGAACGATAATATCAGGGCTTATCAGCTGTATCCTTATCCTAAATAGCTTAAAGCAAATCACTTCGTTGGCTTATGCCAATAAGCTGAAATTATGGTCGATGAGACGGGCGCACCTGATGACTCACACAAGCCCCAGAGTGGTGATGCAATTAATGCACCGCTCGTGCCGTAAATCAAGGGACAGTGTCAGGCACAAAAAGCAGCCGAATGATAGTCATCAAAAAGCTCGGTTTTTTAATTCATCAAATTTAACAAGCCAAACTCAGAAGCAATGCCATGCAGAAAATCAGTATCTCTCTAGACCCATGCTGGAACTCTTTTCTAGAGCAGACCGGTGGGTCAAACACAGGAACTCTTTTCTTAAACAGACGTTCAGGCGGCCTCCTCCAGTTAATCATCTCCAGGCCGATGACTGTAAACGATCTGTGCGCTATCATAACCCAATAAGCCGCGTATGGTCAAAGGTGAAAGTCTAACTCGACTGAGCAAACAGACGCTTAAAAGGCCGCCATCTGTTAGCTGTAGCATATTGTGCTGCTCTCCATGTGACTTAGACCCTGAGGAGAGGGGCAAACAGTCTGAAAACAGGCCCATTTACCTGCATTATTAAGCACTTTGGGTGTTCAGGACCTTCCAGATCACTGAACGCAGAGACCCTGGCTAAGTGTTAAAACACAGCCCTACTGTATTTGTGACAATACTGGGTAAAAACGCAAAGCTCTTCCAACAATAAAACTGGAAGTAACTCATTATATTGCACTTTTTTATAAAGTTGGCACAACATTTCGTTACAAATTCCAAGCTCCAGTGACAAGGCTTTTATTTTGGCACAGCAACCAAAAATCAGTTGAATTAACTCATGGTGCTGTTCAGCTAACTAGATTACTAGGCCCAGCCCTAAGATATTTTACAGAGTGTACGCTGTTTTTATTTCCTGAAAAACGAAATCAACGACTCCAGAGTGAACCTTACGTATAATATCACACAAACCTGCCAGACAGGTTTATCCAGGTGTGAATGCCCTACACTACACACGTCACTGTGCTGAGTGAGATCTCCATGGCATCCAACCCAACCCAACCCCCCCCCCCACCCCCACCCCCACCCCCACCCTTCAATCTACCCTGCCAGGTTACAGGTTATTAAAGGTGCTCGGAAACCCTGTCATTAGGCCCAAGTTCACTCCCTTCCTCTCACTCCAAGAAAAAAGATCTTGACTGTGACTGTTCTGTCCATCAACCACTTCTTCGACATAATTTTCATAAATCAATTTTGTTTCCATTTTACATAATTTTGGTTTAGTCTACCTTGTGCTTTTTGTTAAATTTACAATTTGCAAGGACACAAATGAAAAATAAACTAACAATAAAACGAAAATGAAATCGAAAATGTTTTTGTGAGCAAAACTAATACAGTGCAATCCAGAAATTAAAATTGGATGCACATGCCAGACAAGTTTACAAAAACATTTAATTGGAGCTCCTAAAATATTGTTTGTGTTCCTAACATTTTAAAGTTATTACATAAAAAAGGTTAATTTTAAGCTCCAGCCAACCTGATGTTTAATCATAGGCCAATCTTGAATGAATCAAAATAGACAACTGACTTTAAATTATATTTTAACCAGCAGGTCAATGAAACTTCACTCTCCCATCGGTGCCAAAAGCCAAACCAGCATTGCTCTGTAAGAATGGGGTTAAAAGCAGATTCAAAATCATTCGCCCTGAGCCTGGACCAGCACTATTCAAATGCATCAGTAAAAAAAAAAATCTTTTAATCCTTTGAAGAGCAGGTTCTTCGGAATGTCTATTCAGAATTCTAATTCTAGAGTTCTAGAACTCCACTGCTATCAGTTACCAGCGGCGACTGTGACATCAGCATTAGAATGTTCAGCTAAGAACACTGTAATCACACATCTCACGATTCTCACACCTTATAGAGGGGTAAGTTAAAAGGCCAGCAGCTGCTTCTGTGGCCAGCAGGGAGCGCTAGTCTCACCCGGGACAAGACGAGGTACATCTCCAGCTCGGCCACCCTCTTCCCCAGGCAGGCGCGGATCCCAAACCCGAAGGGCACGGAGCTGAAGGGGTGCTGCCGCTGCTTCTCCGCCCCTCCGCGGAGCCAGCGCTCTGGCCGGAAGGACAGGGGCTGGGGGAAGTTCCTCTCGTCGTACGACACCGCGTAGTGGCACAGGTGGAACAGCGTCTGGGTGCATTGTGGGTAGGGAACAGCTTTACCGTCAAAAACTCGTTTTATGCTTCCACTGTGTGGTACAGATAGTTTAGGCCCATAACTGGGTAATTTCATATTCCTAAACGATTATGATTAGGGCTGGGATTTGGTTAGGTAAAATCTTTCTTTCTTTCTCAAATTACTCTCTGAGGGAGTCCCTTGGGAAATAAAAGTTTGTAATAGCTATTCAGTGTACAGGAACCTTTAAGTAGTGAGAATTTGGTCCCTTCAGTGTTGATGTTTATGTGCCTTTATTTAGTCCTCCTGGGAATCTGGTGTTAAATTTAATGATAACAGATTAGGGTCAGGATTAGGGATGTAATGGGATACTTGATCATGGAACGGATAATAAATGCTGTATTGTGTTGTAATTAGCAATCCTGCTTGACCACAAAAAGAGTTCAAGATCTAAAGCAGCAAGCACTCTGACTGCATATTTAAGCAGCTGTAGAATATACCACTCCATATTCATCATGAAGTACGGAGTTTTTAGTCGTGCCTTTACGTGACCTCTGTGTATGGTTCTCCAGGACCCTTTCATGACTCACGTTTTTGGGGAAGATGTAATCACCGACCACAATCTCATTTTCGGCAGTGATGCGAGCATTTCCTGGTACCACCGGATACAGTCTGTGGAGAGAAACAAATAAACAAACAAACGGAGAATGACGTGCGATGATAATAAGAGACTCAAAAGCCGTGAATATGTGATTCCACAGCATCTCCAGAATGTGGATGATATGAATGAATTTCCTTTAAAGCCCCACAAACTCATTTTTGAATGTCGAAAATTTGAAGAGTAGAGTCACTGAGCTGAGTTCAGAAGACAGAGAGCACCACAGAGTACCTGTGAAGCCCAGGTAAGGCCAAAGGCTCACAAAGCCCGTCTACACAAGACACTTCACCCAGGGTGAGGAGTCGATCACAGAGCTCAGCTTATCTCAGGGTTTCCCTCACAAAGCCCCTGTCTACACAAGACACTTCACCCAGGGTGAGGAGTCGATCACAGAGCTCAGCTTATCTCAGGGTTTCCCTCACAAAGCCCCTGTCTACACAAGACACTCCACCCAGGGTGAGGAGTCGATCACAGAGCTCAGCTTATCTCAGGGTTTCCCTCACAAAGCCCCTGTCTACACAAGACACTCCACCCAGGGTGAGGAGTCGATCACAGAGCTCAGCTAATCACAGGGTTTCCCTCACCACAGGCCCTAGTCTACGTGAGACACTCCACCCAGGGTGAGGAGTCGATCACAGAGCTGAGCTTACCGCAGGGTTTCCCGCACCACGGCCTTGAGCCAGGGCATCCTGGCGATGTCGTCGCTGTCGGGGACCTTGTCCCCGGGGCAGACGCCGCTGACCTCCCGGTAGAGCCGGTCCTGCATGTGGGGGTCCCGCGCCAGGTGGTACAGTGACCAGGAGATGGTGTTGGACGTCTGCGGGACGACACACACATTCACACGCCCATGAGGTCATGCGCTTAGCAAAGGCCCCCGGGGTTAACTGACATAAACATCGGCCATTTTACCCCCCATTGAGACCCCAGGCCTGGAGCAGGAGCCCCACTGAGACACCAGGCCTGTACCAGGAGCCCCACTGAGACCCCAGGCCTGTACTAGGAGCCCCACTGAGACCCCAGGCCTGTACTAGGAGCCCCACTGAGACCCCAGGCCTGTACCAGGAGCCCCACTGAGACCCCAGGCCTGTACCAGGAGCCCCACTGAGACCCCAGGCCTGTACTAGGAGCCCCACTGAGACCCCAGGCCTGTACTAGGAGCCCCACTGAGACCCCAGGCCTGTACTAGGAGCCCCACTGAGACCCCAGGCCTGTACTAGGAGCCCCACTGAGACCCCAGGCCTGTACTAGGAGCTCCACTGAGACCCCAGGCCTGTACTAGGAGCCCCACTGAGACCCCAGGCCTGTACTAGGAGCCCCACTGAGACCCCAGGCCTGGAGCAGGAGCCCCACTGAGACCCCAGGCCTGTACTAGGAGCCCCACTGAGACCCCAGGCCTGTACTAGGAGGCCCACTGAGACCCCAGGTGTCGGGCAGCGTCAGGCTCACCGTGTCCACCCCTGCCAGGAGCAGCTCCGTGATGCTCCCCAGGACCTCAGTGACGGACATCTGCTCGCTGACCAGCAGGTGGGTCAGGTACTCCCCCTCCACCGGCTCCCCCAGCTTCAGCTTCTCCTGGACCTCCGCCATCTTCTGCTCCACCAGGTCCTGGGCTGGGGTCAGAGGTCACCGATCACAACACAGGAAGCAGAGACACGCAGCACAAATCTTCAGTTTAATAAATTAATGATTATTTCCAAAATTAATGACTGTAATTAGTAGTAGAAGAATTTTGGTTATATTAATAATACCCATCATCATAATAATTAGAACTAGTAGGAGTATAAGTAGTGATATAATAATAATAATAATACTTAATAATAATAATAATAATAATAATAAGAAGAAGAATAAAAATTAGTGCACCATGATAACAGTAATCACATAATCTAGATTTAATAAATTGTAGATTGCAATTTTCATACCTATTCTTGAAGCAAAATGAAATTTTCAGGAATTTAAGAAAACTTCAATTTGTTGTTATTATATTTAGGTACATTCTGATGCTTAAACTGTTTCACCTCCTGCAGTAGCCATAATGGGCCACCAGATGGCAAGCTTCTTCTCAAGAGGTCAGGAAAATAATTACTTTGCAATACGACTCCATGAGAAAGCACCGCACATCTGAACAACACACTCCCATTGCAGCTGCAGGGGATTATGAGCTATAAAACCCCTATCAGAAAGCACAGCTGATGAAGGAGGAAAAGAGTGAGGATTGAGGTCCGTTGTTCATCGGGTTTGTGCATAAACACATTCGCAGACTCACCAACTTTAAAGAGATGGTCCCACACTGCAACAAAGTGCTTCCAGAAGGGGAGGTAGGGCCAGACGGATTTGGGGAAGAGCACGATGATGGGGGACAGCCGGAACATCTCCCCCACCGAGTAGATGAACCTCTGGGTCTCCTCCGGGACGTGCTGGTTCAGACAGCCCATCCGAGTCTCGAACAGCACAGTGGAGATCCCTGCAACCGAAACCACGGCGTGAGAACGGGGCCCCGAGGGGGGTGGGGGTCAAAGACATCACACCCCGAAGAAACATCACACCCTGAAACGCATCACACCCCGAAAAAACATCACACCCAGAAAAAACATCAAACCCTGAAACGCATCAAACCCCGAAAAAACATCACACCCAGAAAAACATCAAACCCTGAAACGCATCAAACCCCGAAAAAACATCACACCCTGAAATGCATCAAACCCCGAAAAAACATCAAACCCTGAAAAAACATCACACCCTGAAATGCATCACACCCCGAAAAAACATCACACCCCGAAAAAACATCACACCCCAAAAAAACATCAAACCCTGAAAAAACATCAAACCCTGAAACGCATCACACCCCGAAAAAACATCACACCCTGAAACGCATCAAACCCTGAAAAAACATCACACCCCGAATAAACATCAAACCCTGAAAAAACATCACACCCAGAAAAACATCAAACCCAGAAAAACATCACACCCAGAAAATGAATCACACCCAGAAAAAACATCAAACCCAGAAAAAACATCACACCCTGAAAAAACATCAAACCCTGAAAAAACATCAAACTCTGAAAAAACATCACACCCAGAAACGCATCACACCCAGAAAATGAATCACACCCAGAAAAAACATCAAACCCTGAAAAAACATCACACCCTGAAAAAACATCAAACCCTGAAAAAACATCAAACTCTGAAAAAACATCACACCCAGAAAACGAATCACACCCAGAAAAAACATCACACCCAGAAAAAACATCAAACCCTGAAAAAACATTACACCCTGAAAAAACAACCTGGGGCAGGCCCATAGGAATGCTAACTCAGGGAAAGTGTTCGGTTGGACACACAGAAACTTTTTAAGCGTTACGTGGCCGAGCTCCCTGAAAACGCGAGGGGTCAGTCTGGCTGAAAACGCGAGGGGTCAGTCTGGCTTCCACTCGCTGAAAACTGCTGAATTACTGAGCCCCGTTCCAGCCTCTGTCTGACCTGAGGTGCAGTGAAAAGGCTCTTTTGTGCACTCCAACAATGACACTGAAAAGCACTGAACGGGCTCCTCTTTGTTAGCGACCGTAGACAGCCCTGCCAGAACTCACAAAGCTGTCGCACTTCGAACCCACATTTCGATCTTTATTCACTTATTAACTCACTTTTTTGTGATTTATTTTTAGTTTTTTTGTATTTGCACTTGAGTACGAGTGTGTCAGTTTACTGCATGTATTTTTTTACTGACCCTGGTGCCTGCTTCACAAGTGCTTTTCAAATCATTGGTTGAACAGCACTGTACAAATGGATATACATGTTTCTAAGCTGTGGCTGTTGTCATGCTATTGGAAGCATTTGTCAGGCAGCCTTTTAATGAACAGACTGCTTGGCAGTTATTTATCTGTGGTTTATTGTAAAATGCTTATTGAATTTTCCGAGCAAACTTAAGATCAATTCTACACAAGTTCAAGGACAACTGTCAGGCGTCTTCCAGATTTTTTTGTTTTTACAGGGAATGCCCCCAAGTGAACTTTAATTCAATACAGTTCAGTGCACTGCAAAAAAACAAGTTTGACCACATATATTTTACCTACAAATGTTAATACCTCAGGCTACAATCTGCGCAGCCCCTGAAGATGAACTCCCTTTTGCCGTTTATCTTTCACTGCTTACACTGGGCCAGTCAGCTGAGGCTCGGCCCCAGCAGGGAGTTCTTCTCACGCTGCGTGTGTTCCCCATCGCTTGTTTTCTGAGGTTTCGACTCGGTCCTCCCCAACTCCCCCATTTCCTCTCCACTCACAGTGCGAGTGTAAAAAGGCACTACGCTAATAAATCTGAACTGAAATGAACCGTTGAATTGTTGACTTCCAAGTTTTCTGTCGTGCATTAGTGACTCCCCTTCCAATAGAGACGAGTAATAGGCAAGCAGCGTTTGCACTGAAGCAGTAGTTTTAAAACTGCCCGACGGCAAAGGTTTTGATGGAGCCCATTGGAGCACCTGCACATTCAAAGCAGGATGGAGCGGCATAAAGCTGCTCACAAACTCGGAAGGCGTTCTGAATTAACCGACATCCTTCAGGCCTCAGTGGACCAGACGTCGACCAGACACGACCGTCTCTCGATGACACCATGTTTTTTCTTCACTGCACATCACGACTCAGTGATTCTGTGCAAACACCTCCCAGGGTTACGGCAAGATTAAAAAAAGGACTAAACAAACAAACGATGAATTCCAGTCTTCAGCGGGATTCTCTCTCTCACAGCAGGAGATGAGTCTGTAACTGCCATCCGTCATCGGCCAATCGAAAGGAAGCCTTCAGAAACTAGCAGAGCCCTTCGTCAAAGCATACGACTGCCTTCATTATTCACCGGTAATTAATTACCTACAAAATAGAGGACAAGGGGTCAGACACGCAGGGAAAGACAGCATATCTAATCGAAGGCCAGGTTCAAGGCCTGGGCGGTTCCTTCAGGCAGAAATCTCCTGACAGATACGGGCTGCCCGGAGGCCGTTTCCCTGCTTTACAGCCTCCTATCTAACGCTGCGTGTCACTTTCCGTGCAGTTTTTCCAGCTTCACTCACACCAACATGCTGCTCACGTATCCCAGGGAACAGTGAGTCGAGGTGCGTTGAGGGGAAGGTTTGTATAAACAGAGGGCACCAAAGTGACGATATGCTCAGGGAGCTGGGCTTAATAAAACTTCAACGCTCAAAGCCAGAGAGATGTACTGCTGTGGTATCTTTGTATCCTGAATTCGTTCCATGGATTATCAGTATGAATGGGCCGTATGCAAAAAATAAAAAGGTATTTACTGCGTGGACGTCACCATCGATAAAGCAGAATCGCCATCGCACTACGACTGAGGTTGGCGTTGGAGAGGCTTCAAACTTGCACAACTTTGTGACAATAAAAAAAGCTAAACCCGTCCTTGGGCCTTGATAAGAAGGAGAGTTTCAAGGTCGCACTTCGAGGAATGTGTCTTAGGCCAGGAAAGACACCTGTAGCGTGTTGGGTCAATTGTGTAGTGCGTAGCGTGTTGGGTCACACTGTAGTTCTTAGCATGTTGGGTCACGCCATAGTGCGTAGCGTGTTGGGTCACGCCGTAGTTCTTAGCGTGTTGGGTCACGCCGTAGTTCTTAGCGGAAACCTGACAGGCACCTGCAAATCGCCCGCTTACCTTCAAAGGCGAATTTGTAGAGCTCTCCTGCCAGGTCATGCACCATAACCCCGCCTCCATTTGTCTTCCTGAGCCAATCCAGTTTCTGGATGAAGTCGGTCACCACCTGATTGAGCGAGCCGGTGTACGTGGACACATGCTTCGGCTTCAACATCCTGGGGTTCAGGATGCTCCTGATTCGCTGCCACTCCGCACCCATCCTGGAGAGATCGACCAATCAGCAATCAGCACACAGCCCCAAAGACTCTACAACCACGAGTTATCTGTATGTACAGACTTGCACATAGATGAGCGAACTGATAGATAAAGTTCAGTCTGCGCACCGTACAGTGCCCACAAGATAAGTGTTGATGAACACCACAAACATGAAGTTTCAGGCTACATGCTCTTCATCAGACTGTGATGTTTTGTGCATGCAGCTCAAAATAAACACTTTTTTAAATTAAACCTTTCCCTATCTTGGGAACAGTGTACAGTGTGTGGACTCCTGGACTCACTCCACGTTATCTGCCACAATTCAGTTTCTGTCTAGGCACCTGCTGAGATTTTGGATGTCTGTGTTTTTACTCTTTTTTTATAAATGACAAACTGACATTTTAAACACCACAGGATTGCAGGCTCCCAAAGGACAGTCATTTGGCAGCACACAGATGATGTGATCAATTTTTTTTTTTAAAAGCAAATCACAGATATGCTACATTGTTTGTATGATTCATTGTATGTATTCATGTATTGTAAAGCATCTTTGAGATCATGAAAAGCGCTATATAAAATAAATGTATTATTATTATTATTATTATTATTATTATTATATGTCTACAATTCAAATGATCGCAACAACATTAAACGTGTTTTCATTTCTCTACAGTGATACATTTGACTATTCAATGCATAGCTCACCCTCACCCTAACTACTCAACGCATAGTTCACCCTAACCCTGGTCTGGTCTGGGGATCCCCAGAACTGCTGAAGAACAGCCCTGCCCAGACTATTGATTAGCTAACTTGTTTGTCCTACTCACTCTGTGAGCGGCCCGTAGGCTTGTTGTCGGAGCTCCCGGTAGCCCCTCCAGTGGGGCATGTCGGTGCGGATGGGGTGGCGCCCCTCCTGACGCAGCACTTGCTCGATCAGGTCGGCGCTGGCCACGTTCACGATCACCAGGGGACCGTATTTCGACTTCCACAGCGGGCCGTAGATCTTGCTGTGTTCGATCTGGGACACACACACACACACGCGGCGCGTGAAGGCAACCCGTTTAGAAACGCACATAGGGCTCGAGAGGACCCCGTTCGGAAATGGAATATACTGAGAATTTATTGAAAGAAAATATACCACGTTACTGCAAATCTTCACAATATACTAGATATACAAACTGCATAGCTTATTACTCTGCTGTAACAGATATATTTTCCTGACCATTGTTGAAATCTAAAACGGGAAAGCTAATTACCCGTCTGATAAATAATAATGATTACATTGGCCTGTAGGCTACTGTAGCCTATTTGTGTCGTTCAACAAAGTATTTTCATGTCTGTTAATCATTTATGCTACTCTCCACAAGCAAGTCCTCTATATAATACAAATTAATAAACAGACAGTATAGCCTACCACATTGACATTTGTGAATACGGATTTACTGAACTGAATTTAATCTTGCCATTTTGTTCACACAGTCAAAACAAGCTTCTGTACAGTATGCACAGCAAACGTTAGCTATAGGACGAACCACGCACCTGCATTTGATGGGTTATTTTAAAGTATCCTTTGCCGAAAAGCCAGTATAAAGACGTCATAAAACTAGGTCCATGTAGCTCGTCCATGGTTTTTAGTTTGTTTGCACCCGTCAACATTGTGGACGAAGACGAATGCCGTCGGCTATCCAAATAGGGGGAAGACGAGAGGACCCTTCTTGTTCCCGCGTGCATTTCCAGTCGACCGCTTCCCACGACCAATGTGGTTCTCAAGAAAGACTTACAAAACATTTTTCTCACCGAGTGGGCTAGTGTGGGTTAGTAATTTCTGTGCCTGTATTGCTGTGGCGAGATATTTTCCCCGCCTGCCTGTGCTATTATTGCGCTGTTGTGCCTTGTGCGAAAGCGCAGGATTATCCTACACTACGTGATATGCCCGCAAGTGGGACACTGAACCTGCTTTTATTCGAGCGGATGAACTTTAATGCCCTGCACCAGCGGCGTACGCTGTATAACGAAAAGAGGTATTTAGAAGACACCTTCGGGCAGGCAAAGGCAATCCAATTAAACAACAGGTTTTAATTTGCTTTCTAAAGCTGTATTTAACAAACAATTGCCTATATGTTACATAACCATAGCAGGCTTTTATAACACTAAAGTTAAACAAACTGTCAAATCAAGTTTTAAACATAGGCTAAATGTTTTTTTTTTTTTTGTTTGTTTTGCTTTTCTTTTAATAAATCAAACATAGTTAACTCATCCTTACTATGAATTGCATAGTATAAACTGCATGAACCCCACCACCACCCCTACCTGAGGGACAGTAGCCTATTATAAACTGAAAATCTGATTTTATAATTCAGAAATAGTTCCTCATCTTCATTATTGTAGGACAGCTCACAGAAGTCTGCTTCTTATCAGACACAGACATGCACATGCGCACACACACACATTCACGCACAGACATGCATGTGCACACACACGCACACACACACAGCTGGCCAGCTGCTCTCGAAACAGAAACACTCAATGTCTGTAAACACGGTTCAGTCCTAGTAAAATACCACAGGCTGTATGACCACTCAAATCCACAGAGGAGAACATGCTGCATACAAGCAAAACTTCATCCTGATCTGACGAATGAAGTCATTACACTCGCCTAAAGCATGCGGTTACTAGGCGACGTCCTAAAAAAACTGCAGCGCTCCAGTGTAGCACATGTAGCAACAGGTCCATATACTCTCTCAAGGAGGCGGACGTACACTAGCTCGTGCAAGCAGCTCGTGCAAACAGGTAAGTGCGGCTTGGAGCTGCCCTCCCCTTTTATAAAAGATACTGAGAAAGGTAACTCCTGCAGGCATCAGTCACAGCGAGGGAAAGTAAATCCGAGAGTTTTAAGCTGTTGACTGTTCTCTGCTTCCATGGGTGTGATTATAACGGTTACTGACCTGATTTGAAATCAAGGCCTTCATTTGATTGAAAGCACATTCCTGCAAATCAGTGACCGTGAAGACTACACCGCCGGACACAGAGAGGACTCACAAATGGAGAATCTGGAGCCCGACTGCCGGCAATCACACAGTGCAGTGTTCTGCTGTGTTCATAAAAAGGCTTCAGCGTTTTAAAAACGCAAACAACAAAAAGCCGAGCCATTTTCCACTCTGGTGCAGGCTCACTTCAAGACTGATCACGCCACATAATCCCTTGTCACCGGCAGCAGCCGCAAAAATATCAGGGAAAATGAGACACAGGTTGACTTTTAAAATCTTTATTGATCCATACATTTTCAGTACATACGCCAGCGAGTCACTAAGGGGCAGGTCCAGTAAGGACACGGACCCAGCGGTGGCGACGCTGAGGTGGAGATGCTCTTCCGGAGGACCGTCCTGCTCGTAGGTCCGTTTGGGGTTCAACAGTCACTCCCACACGTGGGCTCAATGGTGGCCATCAGGACGCCCACATCTTTTCAGATTCTAAACGATGCGTTTGTCCCCAGACGATCAGCCCCTTAGAAAAGCTGTTCTTCTACTTCTTTTTTTTTTTTTTTAAATTGAGAAAGCATGTTATGCGTATCACAGTGCCTGTACAAACACAGCTGCAGCCCTCTACACATAAATATCTCCTGTCTTAAGTTCCAGGAATGGTCAGGTAATCGACCACAGCTGAATACAAACAGCCAGTCATGGAAGTTAGAAATATTCAAGGAAATGAAAAGGTTGCTGTAATTGAAAAAAAAAAAAAAAAAAGAAGATTTCTGCAAAAGCCTTCAGTTCACCATCCACGTGCACATGATGATTTTAACCAAACTTAAATGTAGTTAATTACTAGCAGCTAAATGTCCATACTTCACAAAGACCAAGTCCGTTGCCTCTCCATGTTTAAATCAAAAGTGTGTTGGTCTATTCTGCAAATATCAGAAAAATAAATAATCATGACTAGACAGATTCAAGTATTGCAGGTTTCAAGCGCAAAAGCCAAGAAGCATGATCTCTGAGATACATAATGTCTTCGTATGGGCTCATGACCTTAATTTTAAGACTCAAAAATGATTAAGTTTCTTATTTTAAGTATAAGTAGTGCAGCAATTCATCAAGACAAACATCCTTGATATGGCATAAGCAGCACAAGGGTTGAAAAAGCTCTGCAAAGATCCGTTCAAGCAGAACACAAGTGAAAGTAATGAAAGTAGCTATCATCCTCTTATTTCTGACTGAAGAAGCCACAGGTACGTCCTGACCTCCACAGGCTTTAAGGTCATAAGGTTGTACAACATAAAGCAAAAGCTTAAGGTTCATTCCGTCGTTGAATGAGCACTGACTTGACTGAAAAGATCTCCTTTGCTGAAGTCCAGCACAGAAAAGGCTACACTGGTATAGTGATATGGTTGAAGTACACTGAATGATCTTGGCAGTATAACACCACCCAAAAACTACACAATGCTGGCTTCCAGTTCTGCACTGAGTCCCCGCCCCAAAGCAAAACAAAAAAAAAACAAAACTGAAAACAAATAATACAAGAGTTGCTCTTAAAGGAATCACAACGTTCACTCCTGGTCCTCTGCACAACTGAGATGATAAACTGATAAAGTGATTGAAATAAAATACAAAAGAGATACTTTGAGGAATCCGAAAGAGGCCATTCGGATAGGCAGAAATGCATGACTGTTCCACCAGCACATTTAGGCCTAAAAAGCCACTCTCCTTAAGGTGGTCAGGGCAGCAGACACTTCTCTCCTTCACTCACTCACTCACTCACTCACTCGTTCCCTCTCTCTCTCTCTCTCTCTCTCTCTCTCTCTCTCTCTCTCTCTCTCTCTCTCCTCAGGTGATCCACAATCAGTAATCATCACTTTCACTTCCGGACTCACTCAGCTGAAGGTCGTTTTCTGTGGAAGAGAGGGGGAATGAATCACTCTAAATGCATAAGGACAGAAGCACTGGGCCAGTATTGGGCAGGGGGGTCTGATTCTGGACTTACTGAGCGTGCTCATGAAGTGGCCGCCGCCCCCGGCCTCCTCGGCGCGACTGTGAGAGGCGGAGACGACGGGCATGCTGTGGGCGGGGCCAGAGAAGGAGGCGGGGCCGGAGGGAGCGGGGGGGCGGGGCCGAGCCTCGTCCTCTGAGTCGCTGCTGCTGCTGGAGCTGTCCTCGCTGCTGGAGGAGGAGCTTCGGGACTCAGAGGAGCTGCCCCCACTGCTCATCTGATCCATCTCCCGGGCCTCGGCCATCAGCTCTGCGTGCGATTGGTCAGCCTGGTTACCATGCCGACACCGTGTGCACCCACTTACCACAACCCAGGCATGGTTACCATGGCCACACTGTGTATCCAGTTACCACAACCCAGGCAAGGACAAAGGGAGTATGTTCTATTTTTGATTATTTTGAAAAAAATGTTGTCTGTGTTTTCAAAAATGAAAGATAATTTCCCCCCTGATAATTTGATTATTGCATTTTGTTACTGTGCATTTCTTTTAATCAACGAAACACACAAAGGGCACATTTTATGAACAGAACAGCTTTGAATGAATAAACTTTTCCAATATCTTGAGCTTAAATTAAAAGATAGTTCTTTTTTCGGGGGGGGGGGGGGGGGGTGTACCTCTTTCGATATCGTCCATGGGGGAGCTGGGGGAGAGCTTTTCTTTGGGAGGGGAGCTCTTGGAGCCGGACGGGGCCTTGCTGCCTCCCCCATTCCCACTCTTCATCTGCTGGCTCAGCCGATTGGTCTGCTGCTCCAGCCGGGACTGGATCTTACTGCTGCCCTCCGCCCTGAGGGAAAACAGCACTTAGGACAATCCCATCAGCCCTGAAAACAGCACTTAGGACAATCCCATCAGCCCTGAAAACAGCACTTAGGACAGCCCCATCAGCCCTGAAAACAGCACTTAGGACAATCCCATCAGCCCTGAAAACAGCACTTAGGACAATCCCATCAGCCCTGGGGACAAACAGCACTTAGGACAATCCCATCAGCCCTGAAAACAGCACTTAGGACAGCCCCATCAGCCCTGAGAACAGCACTTAGGACAACCCCACCAGCCCTGGGGACAAACAGCACTTAGGACAATCCCATCAGCCCTGAAAACAGCACTTAGGACAGCCCCATCAGCCCTGAAAACAGCACTTAGGACAACCCCATCAGCCCTGAGAACAGCACTTAGGACAGCCCCATCAGCCCTGAGAACAGCACTTAGGACAGCCCCATCAGCCCTGAAAAGAGAACTTAAGACAACCCCACCAGCCCTGAAAACAAACAGCACTTCCGGACAATCCCACGACGTCTATATTAAAACTGGAACAGCTCATCCTTACTCCACAGCTTTGGATAACTGCTGCAGTTGAGGTTCAAACCTGAGGTGCAGACTCCAGCTAAGCGCACTGCAATGGACCCAGAGGGTCCCCAGTACCCAGACTGAAAACCAAAAGTCCTGAACACAGCTGGTTTAAATTAACGTGAGACTTCTAAACTCTTTTTCTCAAGATCCTCCAGCTTCCCAGCAGCCACTGTCTGGGTCTGGTAACCACGGTGATGTTCTGAAGAAGGGAGGAAAGCCGAAATTGGTACAACCAGAATATTGATTCAATGCAGGATGACCAATGGTGGGTAAAAACAGAGAGCCACAGAGCCTACAGCTGACAAGCCCCAGCTTATGGTCTGATAACGGAAAGAACATCAGAACAGCAGGCATTCCCAGGCTGGCTCACACACCTGGTCTTCTTCACCGCAATGTTGCTGTTGAGCTTTTCCAGCCGGTATTCCCCGGTGTCGTGGTTCACGATCAGGATGCATTCTTTCATGTACGGTCGCTTGGAGCCTTTGAAAACCGTTACCGGTGCGGTCGATCCCTTGGGCACAGGATAAGCAGGTGTCAGATTCGTATGCCGTTATCAATTCATATCGCTCACATGTAGGCTACACTTTCCCGTCCACTGTTAAGATTCACATTAACCCGGTAGATATAACGGGGAAAGATTTTTAAAAATGACGTACCTCCAGATTTGGCAGAGTAATCGTCACCTGCTCTCCTTTCCCGACCTCCAGCTCCCCCTCGCATGCGGTGTCAATGGAAGCGGGTTTGAAATCATCTGTGTGGAAAAACACGGCATTATACAAGGCCATTTTTGAAAGGAACTGCGTGATTGCGGTAGTAGCGTAAATCAAAAGGAAAATTCTTTGTAATAAGAGAATACTACTTTATTGCTAAGTAGGCCTAATTTATGGAAACGCTACACAGTGACAGTTTTATTCAGCTGAGCGATGCGTTTATTTTAATCCTCTAGAGGGCACTGTAGCTCCACGGTTTTCTCATATTTCCGAGATAATTAAAACTCAAGACTCTAGCTAAACAAAACTGTCAAAATACAGTCCACTAACTTAAGAAACAAACACGTAACGTGATGAACAAATTTAAACTAAACAACTTACGTGTCTCGCCACAAACTAATGCGGATGCGAGGAAACCACTAGCACAGATCATTTCGGAATAATTTTAGCCAGTTAAACTAGCTAGCTACCTTGCCTGCTGCCCAGCTGGCTTTCTATAAGCCAGAAAGCAGTCAAGGAGCTAGATTCTTCAATATGTGTTAGCAGAAACGGTCTGCAAATTATTAACTTAACACAATCCACTGACAGACCATATTTATCCTAATATCTGAACTAGCTAAGCGTGTTCATACGAAATATACTTGTTACTTACATCGTACTGTGTGGAATGCGCTTTTTGGTTGTTTCTCAAATGTTTCGCCTAATTTGAGAACGTGTTCTTGATTGTCAAAGTTTGAGTAAGCTGCTCCATTCATTCTAACAAAAGTTTGCTACCATATGTTACCAACATGTAACTTTTCTCTTCCATTCGATACCATCTATAGCATTATAGGCCACATCACTTCTGAACCTGCGGTTAGTTCTTTTTTTTCCTTCTCGTGATTGGCTGGATTTTCTCCAAAAGCCGCCATTCGCCTTTCTCTCCATTGTCTGATTCATTCAAAGGCAAGTCAATCAACGCTTTCACAATTTCAGCGGAAGTTGTCTCCCCCACGGACTCCCCCCACGTCAGCCTCACTGATCCCTGTCACATGATATGAGTGTGCACCGCAGTGCTTTCGTGGAATGGTGATTTCTGTACGTTTTCCTATCATTGAAAGAAAAAGTATTTCAGGTGTTTTTTTGGTCTTAATTTTGCGATACAGAGTTTATCAAAGTTGATATCACGTTAATGTCAAAGATGGCAACGTAATTCTTATTTGGCCAGTTGTTTATTCGCCACACGGGAATTAGCTATTTTCTCCAGCTGGACGTTCATCACAGGTGTACATGCAGCAATAATTTAACAATGTGGGAATAAATAATTAAACAATGTAGGAATAAGATCTGATTTTTGATACTAAACGTGCAGTTAGTAACACTTGTTCAGCCAGTGTAAAATGGGAATAAATATATAGCCTATCAATCGAATTCAAATTAACCAACGTCCTCACAATGTAATATCAATATAAAAGTAAGACGATAAAATGTGAATTCTAAAATCTAAGAGAGAGTTCAAACGCAGAAAATACACGTCATTGATAAAACTGAGCCTATTCGACTACATCATGGACCGGCTAAACAAATGTTTTCTCTCTTTTTCTCCTATTATTGCTCTGACCCTATGTACACGCTAATGAGCTGATTGCATCTGTGAAGCAAATCAGATACAGGTTGCTGCTCACAAATGCACACCGAATAAGAACATAAATTCCAGAATGGAAAAATACAACGTTCTGCCTATTTTTATCTATTTTATATATTGAATAATGTTGAACGGTTTGATTTCAGTCCATGCACTTGCTCGTAAAAAGACATAATTTACTTTAACATGATGTGAAATGTAAATGTGTTATTTCTACTGCCTCACCAACAACTTATTTACAACGAATATGCTTCCTCGGCACTTTCCTTCCTGTGTTAGACGGATGTAGCTGTTTACAATCACCATAGCAACCTCCCTGCCAGAACCTCAAAAGGCTTAGCAGCTCTGATGTGAGAACGAAGCTGTCAGTGATTAACTCTGTTAAAGAATTTCACTTATTTTATGCATACATACTAATCTTTTCTGTATTTTTTTTAAATCAAACATTAAACATGAGTCTGGGAGTCACTCATACACTTAATCGGCGAAATGAGGGTACTTTTAGAGGGTATAAACAACAACGGGCGCACGACTATCTGTATGGTGAGTTCATTTCCAGCGCTAGCTGCAGCTAGCTGAGGTTTAACTTCATTCTTTTCCAAGAAAGTGTACATTTTCCACTACTGTGGTATAGTCTAAGTCAAAATGGTAAGCAAATAAATACCCCCCTGGTGTGTAGCGTTCTAGGTAAATGGTTAAATATATATAGGCAAATAGCTAAATGGTAAATGTTTGATCATGAATGACGTTTGAATTTCTTTGCACACATTCAGATCCAGTTTGCACCTTCGGTAGTGAAACTGATCATACCCGGGCACGATTCCAAGCCTTAGCGTCTCTAGGGCGGGTGGTAAGTATTTTTCTGTCCTTCTACCTGCCTATCTGTGTAAAAATAACAACTTGACTTACCTATGCACGTAAATTTGCAAGACTGTATGGGTACTGTACATTTCCCGGAGTATGTAGGCCTACCCATTATTATTATGGTAATAATCAGCATCTTCATCATCATTAATACATGTATATTTGGAGACTGTACAAAATAGTCAGACAATGCATGTGAAATGTACACTTTTTATAGTAGGCTATTGTAATGTGTACATTCATCTCTCACAAGATCTGACCAGACACACCTTGATAGCCACCTGCGCCCAACGCAGGTGATGGGTCAATTGCAATGTGTCCTTCGCTGGAGTTTGAACCCTAGGTGTAAACCTCTAGGCCACAAAACTGCATGTAAACGGGAACAGCAAATCCTTAGCCCACAGCTTTGGATAGGTTTTCCCCAGTTGGGATGCAGTGCTGTGGTCCAGAGGTTTTAACCTGAGGTTTAAACTTCAGCTAAGCACACACTGCAGTTGACCCATACAGTCTAGTGGATCGTGTTTGTGCAATTTTGCCATGAATACAAAATTTGAAAAATAAAATGTATGAATCCAAATAACACATCTAAACTCCAGATTTTAGAAATCTAGATTCCAGCATTTAAAAAATGCAATTATAACCCTGCATGTGAATATTTTGTGAATTGTTGCATCCATTTTTGGTCACGTTCGCTGTTTGTATCCGACCCTCTCAGAAAAAAGTTCCGGAATTTAAGACCATGTTCAGCGAGCTCCCCCACCACCCGCGGTATAGCCTGCGTCTGGACGCCGCGGATCCCGTGCCCGCGTTCATCGACCGGCGCTGGCGAGGAATCGCGGAGCAGCGGAAGGAGGCGATGCGGCGCGCGGGGTAACGGCGCTAGCGCTCGGGCTCTAATGCTGAGACGGACACGACTGACGCTTAAAAATGAATTCAAGTGAAGAAAGTCCGGCTCTGCATAGCTTTCCGCGGGTTGATTACGTGGAAATATTGAAGTGCCTTTCAAACTCTGTGTGACAGTGTACGGAATGTTTTTCTGTTTTTAGATTCAACCCAGCAGCCCATGGCAATGCGGGGGACTGCGATATTTCAGGTGCCGATCGATGGAAGTTTTTCAAGCGGTAAACTGCACCTCTCCCCAACCGTTTTTTAAGCAAAGTGCACTGATGCAGAGCAGAACTATGAGTCAGTATATGGATTGTTGCTTGTATTGCAACTGACTGTTGTGAGAGACATTTACTTTGTTGCGAAGCACTCTGTGATGCTTGATATGTGTGTGTGTATGTGTGTGAGTGCGTGTGTGTGTGTGTATGCATGCATGTGTGAGTGTGTGTGTGTGTAATATCATTTTGTGCATCCAGTGCAGGGATTACCTGGGAGACCCTAGCTATTTGCAGGGGATCTGCTACAGAGACCTCAGCATATGGCTGGAAATCCGGAACTGTGTGACTGTGGGATTTGTTCCTGTTCCTGTCACAACATTATTTTTGTATGTAAAACAGTGTACTTTTTAATGGAGTAATGCTGTGGTCCCCCCCCCCCCCCCCCGTTACCTCCCGTACAGGCCGCTGCTTCCCTTCACCCAGCTCGTGCCCCCAGATGTAGTCTTTGCCGTGCCAAAGTGAGCGTGCGACTCTGTACCAATTCTGCTCTCCATTTTAATGACAGACCGGAGTTTCTGTGACCTCAAGGTTCTGTTTCTCTCGCACGGGGGTCCCTAATCTTATCCGAAAAGTTCCAGTGTGGGCGCACGTTTTAGTTTAAGCCCAGAACTACGACACCTGTTTCAGCTAATTAACTAATCACGGTGTTTAACCGAGCCCTTGATAAATAGAATCAGGTGTCTTAGTGCTGGGCTAAAACAAACACCTGCACCCACACCGGCCCTTTTCGGCTAAGATTGGACACCCCTGATTTAGCACATTGGTACTGTGTTGTTCTGACATAGAGGTACTTCTCCTCATGCGAAGTGCTGCTACTGTGATTTAACCTTATATGAGCGCATGCTCACACACACAGGAGTGGGCGGAGCCTGCTAAATGAATGCATTGTGATGTCATGAAGGCATTGTGATGTCACGCGTTTGGCAGGAGCCCGCGGTTCAGCATGGAGGGGGCCCAGGAGCACGTCCCGGTCGCGGCCCACCGCACGGTGCACACGCAGACCGATTACCGGGACAGCGAGGCGCAGACGGACCCCTACACCCCCAAATACGCAGTGCGCCCCGGATCCAGCCCCGAGCTGCTCACCCTGGTCACGCTCACCTGGAGTACGTTCAGCTTCGCCTTGGCTGATGCACCACAGCCAGCTGTGAATGCCAGCCTAGTGCTGTGCAGGACCAACCACAACAATATTTTTGGCTACACTGCTGTCACGTGCCTCATTGGAAAAACTTCACACAGAGCTGCAGTTGTATTTAGTTTCAGTGCTGCCTGTCCTTTTCCTGAACCTGCGTTCAGCTGAGTGCGTCACGTAGTGCAGTAGATTAAAGCTGTTAAAACTGCCAGTTCTCGGTTCTGGCTTTAGAAGAAACATTGAAAAAGCTTGGTGATGCCCGTCATTTCAGAGTTTTATCAGAAGTGGTGCCAGTAATTGACCGAGGCCTGCCCTCTCTCACTCTCTCTCTCTCATACACTCTCACTCTCTCTCTCTCACACACACTCTCTCATACACTCTCACTCTCTCTCTCTCTCACACACACTCTCACTGTCTCTCGCTCTCTCTCACACACTCTCACTCTCTCACACACACTCTCACTGTCTCTCGCTCTCTCTCTCACACACTCTCACTCTCTCTCACACACTCTCACTGTCTCTCTCTCTCTCACTCTCTCACACTCTCACTGTCTCTCTCTCACACTCTCTCACTGTCTCTTTCCCTCTCTCTCTCTCCCTGTGACATGTCTCCTGGTCACACGCCCATCTCCCCTGCCCCCGCCTTGCACCTGCCCCCCCCCCATGCCTGTCCTGCCACCCGCCCCTCGCTCACCCCCCCACGCAGACCGCGGGCTGCCTGCTGGCCTGGCGGAGGTGCAGATGATCGAGCGCATGAGGCAGAAGAGGGCCTGGGAGGCATCGCTGCCCCCGCTGAGCGACCTGGCGCAGCTGCACAAGAGGAAGAGGATGATGGAGGCCATGGAGAGGAAGGAGTGGGCCTTCAGAGAGAGCGAGATTCAGAAGTGAGTGGGGGACCTGCGCCTGAAGGCTGTGTTACACACTTTTAAATTATTGAGGAGGTATGAGGAGACTTAGGGGGGATTTGATTGAGGCTTTTAAATTCATAAAGGGGATCAACGAAGTGATTCTTCAGAGTTCTGTTAGTAGAACCAGGGGGCATAAATGAGCAAAGTACCTATCAAGGTAAATTCCACACAAACATTAGAAAGAATGCAGAGAGTATTCAATGTGTGGAGCAGCCTGCCAGGTCACGTAGTAGAGGCAGAAACTCTGGGGGATTTCAGGACCAGGTTTGACGTGGTGTTGGATTCTACTTAGTCTAGTGTAGGTAATCAGAGCACTAGGTACAATTTGGTTTGGAAAATGGCGAGCATTGTTGGGCTGAATGGCCTGTTCTCCTTATTAGGTTATGTTATATTATCTATGCGGTTATAGTCTGCAGTCTTTCTGTGGCCCTTGCCACACAATGCCTATACTACACAGACCGATTTTTACGTGGACCCCACAGAAGTATTAAACAGGCCTCAGTTTTACCTTTACTGTACCAGGAAGAGACCAGGCCAAGAGGGCAGCGCAGAAATGACACCTGGATACAGAGCACAGCAGCGGGGACTGCACCTGGATCAGTGCTGTTCTGTGTGTCACGCAGGGGCTCGGAAGCAGCCCTGTCACTCACACCTGTTACCTGTCACTCTGCCTCTTTCTCGGTTGCAGCCCAGGGGGTGAAGGACGTGGTTTATGTGCGTCACGATAGGCCAGTTAGAGCTGCTGGCTGCGTCAGCGCAGAGCAGAATGAATGCGTGACTGCGTTTGATGATTACAGGAATAACGCACAGTATGCACACTGCGCTCCAAACCTTGCGCCGGAATGTTCGGGTAACCAATCAGGGCCTGTCCTGGGAAGCCCCAGCTGCCAGTGCAGTCTCACCTCATCCTACCTTGTCAGGTTTTGTCAAGTCATTATTGACTGGCACAACAAGCAAGGACGGTTTTTACACTTATATTGAGTTCTGTCAGACGAAGTCCTGAAAAAGAAAAAAACCACCACAGCATGGCGATAGACTTTCTGCAAATATAGCTTGGCTGTATGAACTTTGGGAACTGTTGTGTGGGAGGGATGCAGATTATGACCCAAAGTTGGCTGAATTTGGTGAAAGCCCTCAGAAATCATGCTGAGTGCACAGCAGGAAAGTACAAAGATGGTGGAGGGGATAACAGCCCACGGCTCGCCCTCATGTGACCCCACCATGTGACTGCGCCCCATGTGACCACCCCCATATTACCCCCCATGTGACCCCACCATGTGACTGCGCACCATGTGACCACCCCCATATTACCCCCCATGTGACCCCACCATGTGACTGCGCACCATGTGACCACCCCCATACGACCCCCCATGTGACCCCCTCATGTAACCACCATGTGACCGCTCCATGTGACCACCCCATGTGACCGCCCCCCCAATGTGTCCCCCCATGCCCCCCCCCAGGCTGCAGGAGAGGCGGCTGGAGCTGCTGACTCAGCTGCTGAACCAGAGGGAGGAGCGGCAACAGCAGCTGCTCGTCAAACACCTGGACGCTCGCTTCGCCCAGCGCCAGCGCGACAAGGACGCCAAGATCAGGAAGATCCGCAAGGACTACGTCCTCTGTGAGCGCCGCCGCCCTCCTCTTCCTCACCCCGCTCTTCCTCCTCCGCTCACAAGCGCGGTCAAAATGGCGGAGGGCGTGTGGCAGAAAGGGAGTAGTCACACAGAGGGGAAGCGTTGTATTTACTGTATCCTTGTTTTTAAAAAAGTAATTTCAGGTGTGTAAAAGACCAGATGTCGAGGCATCAGTCCCACGTTCGCTCATTTCTTGAGGAAGCTATGAGAGAGAGGCCTGTAGGTTTCGCGGTGGAAGTGCGCCTCCTTGCTTTGGGCCGTTGGTCACGGTGCAGGGGTCTGCGCCTCCTTGCTTTGGGCCATTGGTCACAGTGTGGGGGTCTGCGCCTCCTCCCTTTGGGCCTTCGGTCACAGTGTAGGGGTCTGCGCCTCCTCCTTTTGAGCCATCGGTCATGGTGTGGGGGTCTGCGCCTCCTCCCTTTGGGCCGTTGGTCACGGTGTGGGGGTCTGCACCTCCTCCCTTTGGGCCTTCGTTTACGGTGGGGGGGTCTGCACCTCCTCCCTTTGGGCTGTTGGTCACGGTGCAGGGGTCTGCACCTCCTCCCTTTGGGCTGTCAGTCACGGTGCAGGGGTCTGCACCTCCTCCCTTTGGGCTGTCAGTCACGGTGCAGGGGTCTGCACCTCCTCCCTTTGGGCCTTCGTTTACGGTGGGGGGGTCTGCGCCTCCTCCCTTTGGGCCTTCGTTTACGGTGGGGGGGTCTGCACCTCCTCCCTTTGGGCTGTTGGTCACGGTGCGGGGGTCTGCACCTCCTCCCTTTGGGCTGTCAGTCACGGTGCAGGGGTCTGCACCTCCTCCCTTTGGGCTGTCAGTCACGGTGCGGGGGTCTGCACCTCCTCCCTTTGGGCTGTCAGTCACGGTGCAGGGGTCTGCACCTCCTCCCTTTGGGCCTTCGTTTACGGTGGGGGGGGTCTGCGCCTCCTCCCTTTGGGCTGTTGATCACGGTGCGGGGGTCTGCACCTCCTCCCTTTGGGCTGTCAGTCACGGTGCAGGGGTCTGCGCCTCCTCCCTTTGGGCTGTTGATCACGGTGCGGGGGTCTGCACCTCCTCCCTTTGGGCTGTCAGTCACGGTGCAGGGGTCTGCACCTCCTCCCTTTGGGCCTTCGTTTACGGTGGGGGGGGTCTGCGCCTCCTCCCTTTGGGCTGTCAGTCACGGTGCGCCTCCTCTGGCCTGCAGCGATCAGGAGGCTGATGGAGAAGAGGAGGAACGTGGAGGGGAAGCTGCGCAGGAGGGGCGTGGTGGAGGAGTACTGCAGCCGCGGGACGCGTGCCTCCCCCCCCGTCTCCCGAATCGCACGCTTCCCCGACGGGGACTCCGGGCCGATCAGCGTCACAGACTGGCTCCAGAACACTTACGAAGGTTTGGGCTCACAAAGTATTGGGTTTTAGTAGCCCTCTTAACTCTTAATAACTCTTAATAGCTCTGAATGTAGCGTTATTAACACTGAATGTAGCGTTATTAGCTCTTAATGTAGCGGTATTAGCTCTGAATGTAGCATTATGTAGCGTTATTAACTCTGAATGTAGCAGTATTAGCTCTTAATGTAGCGTTATTAACTCTGAATGTAGCATTATTAACACTGAATGTAGCGTTATTAGCTCTTAATGTAGCGGTATTAGCTCTGAATGTAGCGTTATTAGCTCTGAATGTAGCATTATGTAGGGTTATTAGATCTGAATGTAGCGTTATGTAGCGTTATTAACTCTGAATGTAACAGTATTAGCTCTTAATGTAGCGCTAATAACTCTGAATGTAGCATTATTAACACAATGTAGTGTTATTAGCACTAAATGTAGCGTTATTAACTCTCAATGTAGCGTTATGTAGGGTTATTAACTCTGGACGTGGCCTATGCTGTTCAGGCCTGCTGGTGCTGGAGTCCACGCTGCCGCTGTCCGTCACAGAGCCCTGTATCCGAGCGCCCAAACCCAGGACTGGGGGCGGGTTCGTCCGGCGGGTGGACCGGCGGGAGATGGAGCTGGTCAGGACACACGAGGTACGGCTAACGCCAGCGGCTCCCGCAGGAAAGGTGTGTGGGACGCTAGGTGTTAGAGACAGGTGCGTCAGGGTTGCCGGGGGTGACGCAGGTGTATTTCCCCCCCAGGAGCTGAAGGAGAGGAAGGTGAAGGTGGAGGAGAAGAAGCCGCTGCGCTTCCTGTACAAGATCGAGAAACCCACCCCTCGCCCCCCCACCCCGGCCGTCACACCCCCGCCCGCGGTACTCCAGCCATTTTCATATTTCAGCTTTTATTTCTGTCTGCAGGTCCAAACACAGCGTCAGCCTGTCAGTAATGTGTCAGTAATGTGTCAGTAGTGTGTGTCGGTAATGTGTGTCAGTAATATGTGTCAGTAATGTGTCAGTAGTGTGTGTCGGTAATGTGTGTCAGTAATATGTGTCAGTAATGTGTGTCGGTAGTGTGTGTTGGTAATATGTGTAAGTAGTGTGTCAGTAATGTGCGTCAGTAGTGTGTGTCAGTAGTGTGCGTCACTAGTGTGTGTCGGTAATATATGTCAGTAATGTGTGTTGGTAATGTGTGTCAGTCATATGTGTCAGTAGTGTGTGTCAGTAGTGTGTGTCAGTAATGTGTGTCAGTCATATGTGTCAGTAGTGTGCGTCAGTAATGTGTCAGTAGTGTGTGTCAGTAGTGTGTGTCGGTAATGTGTGTCAGTAGTGTGCGTCAGTAATGTGTCAGTAGTGTGTGTCAGTAGTGTGTCAGTAGTGTGTGTCAGTAGTGTGTGTCAGTAATGTGTGTCAGTCATATGTGTCAGTAGTGTGCGTCAGTAATGTGTCAGTAGTGTGTGTCAGTAATGTGTGTCAGTAGTGTGCGTCAGTAATGTGTCAGTAGTGTGTGTCAGTAGTGTGTCAGTAGTGTGTGTCAGTAATGTGTGTCAGTAGTGTGCGTCAGTAATGTGTCAGTAGTGTGTGTCAGTAGTGTGCGTCAGTAATGTGTCAGTAGTGTGTGTCGGTAATGTGTGTCAGTAGTGTGCATCAGTAGTGTGTGTCAGTACCGCTCTCTGTCTGTAATCTCCTCTCTGCGTTAGGGGGTTGAGGAGAGGGACCTGGCGGTCGTCTGTCTGCAGAAGCTGTTCAGAGGAGCTTCCAGCCAGCAGGCGGTGAGTTCATTAGGGCTGAGCTGCAGCAGTGGGGGTGCAGAGCTTCCGGAAAGATCTGACACACAGCCTGTGATTCCGGTTTGAATGTGCAAAAGCATGTGAATAACTTTTACATTTTTTTCTGTCAGGTAAATTTGGTAATGGTGTGTGTGTGTGGGTGGTTCTATGCGTGTGTATGTGTGCGAGTGTGTGGGTGTGTCTGTGCGTGTGTGCCTGTCTGTATGTGGAGCATGTGAATGAAGTTTATTGGTATGCGACTGAAAATGTGAATGGAAGCCTGGTATTTGTGAATGAAGGTTGTCTGCGTGTTTAGAGACTTGAGGGTGTGTGTGTTTAGAGAATTGAAGGTGTGTGTGTGTGTGTAGATTTATGTATTTATTCTCGACTCATTTCAGGTGTACGAGGGGAAGGAGAGGCGCTTGGAGCTGATCCAGGAGCTGCGCAGTACTCACGCTCTCCAGCAGGGGGAGCAGGAGCTGCAGAAGGCTGAGAAACAGGCCACACTGGCCCTGCAGAGACAGAGAGAGCTGCAGCATCACAAGGTGAGAGAAAAACACAGATCATTACACACAGATCACCATATCATTACACACACACACACACACACACACACACACACACCAACATATCACAATATCATTACACATACACACACACACACACACACACACACACCACCATATCACAATATCATTACACACACACACACACACCACCATATCACAATATCATTACACACACACACACACACACACACACACACACACCATCATATCACAATATCATTACACACACACACACACACACACACACACCACCACCACCACCATATCACAATATCATTACACACACACACACACACACACACACACACACACACCACATCACAATATCATTACACATACACACACACACCCACACACCACACACACACATCGCCATATCAAAATAACTCCACACCTTGCTTTTACTCCTTTCTTTTCCAGCCATCTATAAAAAAATAATTTTAAAAAATCAGTTTTCCAGTTTCAAACATGTATTTTTATAAATATTATTATTGTTGTTGTTATTAATTTGTTGTTGTTGTTATTAATTTGTTATTATTATTTCTTAGTATCTATTCTCAGTAAATTAATTATATTTTCTTATTTTATTCCTACTACATGATCTCAAATAGTAAGACTTTATCTAGCGAGCTTCCCTGCCCATAAGAATTCGGTGGTGAAAATAACTACAATGCGCTCTTACGCGTGACTAGATGACACACTCGCTCGCAATAACGCATTAGCTATTGACACAGCCTCATTATTTCTTATTATATATTCTCAGTAAGTTAAATGAATTATATTTTCTTATTTTATTTCTACTACATGATCTCAAAGAGTAAGACATTATCTAGCGGAGCTAATGAGTGAATCAAGTGTAACGTTAGATGAAATTAAATTGACTGGATGAAATACGTGAAAAAAAACTACAATGCGCTTTCGTGCAGGTTACCCGCGCTAACTGTTGGTTGATTCACTTCTCCAACAGCAATCCTTCTCTCATGTTATCACGACAAAGCTAGATAACATGGCTGAAAATGATCCACGTTAGAAGTGTTTTATCAGCGTTTTAACTGTCTGGTTAGCTTGCTACGATGACGCGTGACTAGATGACACACTCGCTTTCAATAACGCGTTGGCTATCGACACAGCATCATATAGTAGCTAATATCGTCTCAGATAAAAAAACAAATGTGTGATGCATTCAATCACTATTTTATTTTGGCTGGTTATTTATTTGAGAAGACAGCGATGTCCTCTGGAAATGTAGATCCTACGCTGCTTATGTGCTCACTGCCACTTCATAAAGGCTTGCTAGCCAGCTAGCCTGCTAAAGTGAACCAAATATGTTAGCTAGCTCGCTCGCTTGATAATGAGGATTGATAAACATAGTGGTCGTATAAACGCATTTAATTAAAAACTTTAACTAAATATACATACCTTTATTGTGGCAATCGAATCTGTGCAGACAAGTCTTGCAGTGGAGAATATTGGATGAGGCACGAGTGACAAACGTCTTATTACTGAAGTAGCGCGTCAGCTGCTGCAGTTCACACTTGTATTAGAGCTCCCTCTACTGGATAATTCTAGTAAATAGCTATTACAACGTTCGAACAGATAAGTACAGATAAATAATCAATGTTTTTTTTGTTCATTATACTTATTTAAAAATCGGGACACGTCGGCTGCATAACTGCCGATCCCGATGTCGTCAAAAAAGTCAAATATTGGCCGATATATCGGCCATACCGATATATCGGTCGGGCTCTATTACACACACACACACACACTCTACCATATCATTACACATGCAAATAACCATATGGCCACAGAGTGAGTTCCATGCACCCACAACAGCCAGTTCTCCTAAGAAGATCATATAGTAATTTTATTTCCAGGACAACCAAAACAATGAAAATGTATTAAGTAAAGAAACTCAGATTCCCACGTACCCCAGTTCCAGGCGTTAAGTAAAGAAACTCAGATTCCCAGGTGCCCCTGTTCCAGGCATTAAGTAAAGAAACCCAGATTCCCACATGCCCATGTTTCAGGCGTTAAGTAAAGAAACTCAGATTCCCAGGTGCCCCTGTTCCAGGCGTTAAGTAAAGAAACTCAGATTCCCGTGTGCCTCTGTTCCAGGTGTTAAGTAAAGAAACTCAGATTCCCACATGCCTCTGTTCCAGGCATTAGGTAAAGAAACTCAGATTCCCAGGTGCCCCTGTTCCAGGCGTTAAGTAAAGAAACTCAGATTCCCGTGTGCCTCTGTTCCAGGTGTTAAGTAAAGAAACTCAGATTCCCACATGCCTCTGTTCCAGGCATTAGGTAAAGAAACTCAGATTCCCAGGTGTCCCTGTTCCAGGCGTTAAGTAAAGAAACTCAGATTCCCATGTGTCCCTGTTCCAGGCGTGAAGTAAAGAAACTCAGATTCCCATGTGTCCCTGTTCCAGGCATTAAGTAAAGAAACTCAGATTCCCAGGTGCCCCTGTTCCAGGCGCTGGAGGCGGAGGCGCTGCAGGCGGGTTTGGCGGGCGGCGTGGTGGTGGACATGCTGGACTTCCTGTGGAAGGAGCTGGAGCGGCTGCAGGAGGAGCGGCGGATCCACGCCTTCACGCTGCTCGCAGAGCGACAGCGCCGCCTGCGGGAGGCGGAGGAGAGCGGGCGGAGACAGGCGGAGGAGAGACGCCGCCGCGAGGAGGACGAGATCTTCAGACAGGTCAGCCCCCCTCCCTCTCTCTCTCTCTCTCCCCCTCTCCCTCCATCTCCCTCTCTCTCCCTCTCTCTCTCTCTCTCTCCCTCTCTCTCCCTCCCTCCCTCTCTCTCTCTCTCTCTCTCTCTCTTCCTCCCTCTCTCTCTCTCCCCTCTTTTCCTAATCTCTCTGTCTATCCCTTTGTCTCTCTGCCCCCTCTCTCCCTCCCTCTCTCTCTCCCCTCTCCCTCTCTCTCCCTCTCTCTCTCTCCCCTCTCCCTCTCTCTCTCTCTCTCTCTCCCCTCTCTCTCTCTCTCTCTCTCTCTCTCTCTCTCTCTCTCTCTCTCTCTGTCTGTCCCCTCGCTCTCTTTCTGAACCCTACCTCCATCCTCTCCTGGTTTTCTTTTTCTCCCAGTTTGGAGCTTCTGGTTGAGGTCAATCTCATTGCCACATTTCCTTCCTATTGGCTGATGAGATCAGGCCCCCTCCCACCCATTGGCCAGTGTTCTGATGAGATCACGCCCTCCTCCCTCCCATTGGCCAGTGTTCTGATGAGATCGCGCCCTCCTCCCTCCCATTGGCCAGTGTTCTGATGAGATCGCGCCCTCCTCCCTCCCATTGGCCGGTGTTCTGATGAGTGCTCCCTGTGCCTCAGGTGGTGCAGGTGCACCAGGCCACAGTGGACCTGTACCTGGAAGACGTCATTCTGGGCGCCATTGAGAAGACGGCCGACGAACAGGCCAGAGAGGAAATCCACAGGCTGGCTGAGGAGATCAACAACATCACCCACGCCATGGAGGAGAGGTGCATGCCTCAGTTAGACACGGGCGCTTGGGAGGGACGAGGGTTTTGGGCAGGATGGGGGCTTGGGCGGGACGGGGGCTTGGGTGGGACGGGGGCTTTAGAGAGACGAGGGTTTTGGGCAGGGTGGGTGCTTTGAGTGGGACGGGGGCTTTAGAGGGGCGGGGGCTTTAGAGGGACGGGGGCTTGGGCGGGACGGGGGCTTTAGAGGGACGGGGGCTTCAGTGGGACAGGGGCTTTGGGCAGGATGGGTGCTTTGGGTGGGACGGGCTCGGTCTGCTCTCTGATTCCGCCCCCTTTGGTCGCGCAGTCTGACCAGCGTGCGCTCGGAGGAGCTCGTGGCGGAGCTGGTGTACAGCTTCCTCATCCCCGAGGTGCAGAAGATCACCGTCAGGAACAGGGGTGGGTCTGTCCCCAAAAACCACACAGACCCTATAAAAACTATACAGACCCCACAAATACCAACACAAACCACACAGACCCCACAAATACTATACATACTCCACACAAACCACACAGACCCCACAGATACTATACATACTCCACACAAACCACACAGACCCCACAAATACTATACATACTCCACACAAACCACACAGACCCCACAAATACTATACATACTCCACACAAACCACACAGACCCCACAAATACTATACATACTCCACATAAACCACACAGACCCCACAAATACTATACATACTCCACACAAACCACACAGACCCCACAAATACTATACATACTCCACACAAACCACACAGACCCCACAAATACTATACATACTCCACATAAACCACACAGACCCCACAAATACTATACATACTCCACACAAACCACACAGACCCCACAAATACTATACATACTCCACACAAACCACACAGACCCCACAAATACTATACATACTCCACACAAACCACACAGACCCCACAAATACTATACATACTCCACACAAACCACACAGACCCCACAAATACTATACATACTCCACACAAACCACACAGACCCACATGAAATAATGTAACACACTCACAGTGCCTCACTAGTGTGGTACAGTTACTCAGTTAAGATATAAAGGTAAGGAGTCACTCTTACTGAATAGATTAATGTCCTGGAGGGAGAGGAGTTTTGGGCAGAATGCACAGATTTGGCTGAAGGTTTGAGCAAAGACAGCGCTACACTAATCAATGATCTCATTTTTCAAAGTACTAATAATAACACACTAATGTGTACAACAGTCTGTGAAACAAACTGTCAATTAATGAAAATTTAACTGCCATCCCAAGGCATGGTAAACATAATATTGTTACTGTTATTGTAACATTAAACATTAAAATTAACTTTTTTCTTTTTTCTTTACCTAACCAAAAAAATGGCTGTCTGATTGGACCCTGTCCTGGGACAGTGAAGACCAGCCAGCAGCAGCACGTCCTGGCAGCTCGCCATATTATCCATGGCGCTGTGGATGCAGCCACAGCGCCCCCTACTGGAACCTCAGAGTACTGTACACCTCCAGAGTGCTCCCCAACCCCCCCAGTGCGCCCCCCAACTCCCCCAGAGCACCTCCCAACCCCCCCAGAGCGCCTCCCAACCCCCCCAGAGCGTCCCCCAACCCTCCCAGAGTACCCCCCACCCCCCCCGGGCCTGGAGCCGGCCCCCGGAGGAGGAGACGATCGAGAATCTGCTCCAGAAGGAGGAGCTCCAGGGGAGGAGGCGCAGGGCCAGGGGGGAGAGGGAGGAGAAAAGGAGGGAAACTCAGGAAGGGAGAGAGAGGAGGGAGGACAAAAAGAGGAAAGGGAGGGAAGAGAGGGAGGAGAGGAGGAGGGCAAGGAACGAGGGGAATGAGATTTAAGAGGAGAGAGAGAAGGAGGGAAGGGAGGGAGAGAGAGTTCCACAGAGTGCACCTGCCCTGGTAATGAAAGCATCCAGGAGCGATATTTCCCGAGCTAAATGGCCCCAAAATAAAAAAATTAAAAATGAACCATTTCATCGACACAAATCTCAAAATTGTTTCTGGTAAGCCAGATAAATGGAGGTGTATCTGTGGAACTCTGTCCTTCCTGGAGAGAAGAGGAGGAGGAACCAACCCTAATCTTCTCCCTCTTTTTCTTTTCTTCTCTGCTGAGATGGAGGTTTGGCTTCAGTCTATATTCTCTCTCCGAGAAACGGTTTATGGTGTTGAGCAGTCACCACCATTCTCCAAGTTGTAGGTGAAAATATAACGCATTTACCTGTGAGTCACAATAAAGGGCACATGTGGAGCGAATCCTGGCAAGCCGGTACTTGGCTGCAACGTCTTCCTTGTGTAACAGTCTTGAGGAAAAATTAATAAAATCGCTGCATTTTCCAAATCAGTAGAGGAATTGACCTCTTTGTTGGTGCTGTTGGCATATTCCTTTATGAAACAGAAAGTAATTGCAAGTGATGACTTATTCTTCACTACCGTCAAATTATAACCAAATTGCGTAATGGAGAATGTGCTGAGAACCCTCGTCCCTCCAAAGCAGTTAAAGGTGACTCAGCACTCAGGTGGAAAATAGCATCAGTGGATTGGGAAATGTGTATAAAGTGTTATCTGTTGAATAAAAATGTAGTAAAGCTTACAGTGTTACACTTATATTTTTGTTCTGTCGATCAAAACAACAAGCGCTTGATTACTATGAAGTCGTATGTGCATGTTGTGTATGCCTTTGTAGATTATTATTTCCCAACAAAATAACAAAGAAGTAACCAAGTACTCTCATGCTGCTTCCTCAGAAGACTGGCACAGAATTTTAATGAGAAAGGGAGAGAGACTTTTCATTTCTGATCTCACTTCTCCCTCTTTAATATTCACAAATGCTAGCCTATTCTTGTCATAAACATTCTTGCAACGGGAACAGATGTCGTAAATGTATGAATGAAAAACTAGTTACAAAAGAGAGAGATGAGCTTTTCGAGAGATGAGAATGCTTTGCAAATTAGTGGTATTATAATTAACACCCTGTTACAATACCACGCGAAATGGAAATCATGCAGGACGAATTTATTTATTTATTTTGCTATTTATCTCTATATTTGGTACATCCGGGCCTTTGTCTAAATTACAGGAGAATTAAAAGCTATGCTTGCTGCCTGTAGGCATGTTTTGTGAAGTTGCGGCATGAAACTGGAACGTATAGGACACAAGCTAGCAAATAAAGACGAGGCACTTTATTCCCTTATCCAGAAAACAAAAAGAATTCAAAAAATAAAAAAAAGAATAAGCAAACAACCAAACAAATAAACGGGGCAAAAAAACAAAAAAAAACAACTGAAAACCAGACTAGAAGTAAGTATGAAACTGTCCAAAACCAAATAAATAAGAAAACCGAGCTGGCTATCATTCACAAGTGCGTGGCTGTGTGCGGGGCGGCGGCTGTCCAGGGTTCTGACTACCTCGCGGACATTGCGGGACAACAGAAACCGACAGCGGCTAAAGAGGGAAGCAAACCCCATGATCATGCTTCAGAGTCAGCGGAAATAATAAACTGTTACGATGCATCCCTAGAGGTTCGATATTAATAGGTGGAGTGACTGAAGAAATACGGCACAAAAAGGTATTCCGGATGCAGCATTCTGAAAATTATTTCTGGAAAGTTCGGTGAAATGATTACGGTCGTGTTTTCAACGAGGTACACACACTAGTGTGACAACTTAAGGACGAATGTGACGAGGTCGGTTTGCGCAACAATGACATCAATAAGAAATGAACTATGACGTCACAGAACAGGGCAAGCAATGGCTTGACTTCAAAGATCGCTGACCAAAAATGATCAGTATGTTAAATTTCAGCCTTGTGTTTTTGTGTCTTTCTACCCACTCAAGAAGACTTTAACTTTTGTTCTTTATTAGTTAGCTGACCGAAGGCTCCTCTGTCAACTCTTAACAGCTCACCCAAGTGAAAATGTAAGTTTTTTTACGATATTACTACTGGCCAAACAAATACAGGTTAGAAAACGCACAAAACATTCAAATTGTTTCAAACGATACTGACATGACAGCTATATCACAGAACAGGTAGCTAATTAGCCATCCGTTACGTCATAGTTATTTTTTGTACCCGGACAGCTGGCTAGCTAGGTATAGTTCGGGCGCAACACCTACGTGCTTTGCCAGCCATCTGGACACAGTTACGGTTATAACCAAATACATATGGCGTTAGCCAAGGAGACAGGAGTTGCTCTGCAAGACTTTTCATTAACTTATAGTTCTAGGCTACATTTATATTTAGTCCTCATTACAGTTGCCCTTACACTCACTGTGAATGCTGTTAACCAGGCCTGACACTGTTGCGCACAGAAGCGGTGGATGTGCTTAATGTGTCCTCTTCCCTCGTTGGTTGCCATGGCTAAGAGCACCTGCGAAATTAAAGTAAAAGTAATTCAATGTTTCATTTATGCAGTGATTTTATGCCTTTCCGTGACCTGCTGAAAGGCACACGCATTCCCCTACGCATAGCCTCGATGCTACAGAGCTCAGGCTGGAAAGAGAGCGCAGCACAGTGTGGGCGGCAGTGTAGCACAGTGGGTAAGGAACTGGGCTTATAACCAAAAGGTCATAGGTTCGATTCCTGGGTAGGACACTGCCGTTTTACCCTTGAGCAAGGTACTTAACCTGCATTGCTTCAGTATATATCCAGCTGTATAAATGGATACAACGTATTTTAAAAATGCTATGTAAAAGTTGTGGAAGTTGCTCTGGACAAGAGCGTCTGCTAAATGCCTGTAATGTAATGTAAAAACTTGAAGTACTCCTCTGGCTGTTAGCAGTGTAAGCTCCTTCAGCCCAAGGCTATTAGCCTGGTGTGCTTGGCGCACACAAACCCCTGCGACTTCCACGCTCCCCCCCCCCCCCCCGCGCCACTGCGACTTCCACGCTCCCCCCCGCGCCTCTGCGACTTCCACGCCCCCCCCCCGCGCCTTTGCGACTTCCACGCTCCCCCCCGCGCCTCTGCGACTTCCACGCTCCCCCCCGCGCCTCTGCGACTTCCACGCTCCCCCGCTCCCCCCTGCGCCTGTGGGACACGCGCTCGCCATGTCGCCCGTCTTGTCTCCGACAGCCAGAGAGAGCAGCGGACGACAAGATGGCGGATGAGGACGGCGAGCTGCGGGCGTCCGTCTCTGTCCCGGCTGGGGGGGGACAGCCCAAATCCAGCGAGGAGCCGCTGGGAGCCCCCTCTCACTGCACGGCGGACACCCAGACGGAGTTTCGGGAGAGCGAGGCCCAGACCGAACCCTACACCCCCAGATATGCGCCCGGTCCCGGGACCCCCCCGGAGCTGCTGACCCTGGCTTCTCTGAAGACGGGTAATGCACTGCCCCCTGTGCGTACACAGAAGAAATATTCGCTGTTTGAACAAATCTGATATTTTATAATAACAGGCTAGTACTTTGCATCCCATTTGATTTTTTTCCATAATGTTAATTCTGTTAGTTTGAACTCACCGATCTAAAGCAGTAATTCCCAAGATGAATGTGTATTACAATAGAGTTCCTCTCACTGTATGGCGTGTGTGATCCTTGCATGCATGTCTCTCTCTCTCTCTGTCTCTCCCTCTCACCCTCTCACTCCTTCCCCCTCTCTGCATCCCTCTCTCTCATTCACTCCCTCTCTTTCACTCCCTCCCTCCCTCCCCCTCTCTCTCTCCCTCTCACCCTCTCTCCCTTCTTCTCTCACTCACTCCCTCTCCCTCTCACCCTCTCACCCTCTCTCCCCCTCTCCCTCTCTCTCCTTCTCACCCCCTCTCTCCCCCCTCTCCCCACTCTCCCTCCCTCTCTCTCCCCCCCCCTCTCCCTCTCTCCCCCCCCCCCAGGGCGTGGTCTCCCCCCCAGGCTGACGGAGGTGGAGAAGCTGGAGTTCGCCCGAAGAAGGCGTGCCCAGGAGATGCTGCTCCCGCCCTTCAATGACCTCACACAGCTTGCCAAGCGGGAGAGGATGATGATGGAGATAGAGAGGGAGAGGTGGACGTGCAGGGAGAGAGAGATCCAGAGGTGAGTGTGTGCGTGGACGTGCCTGATGGGGGCGCTCTCTAAAAGAGACCTTTTCCTGCATTAACAGCCCATTACTGCTGGGCCCAGAAACTGCCCCAAGTTCTTATACCGGATTACGCTTCTCAGCTGAATGTTTTGTGCATTTTGCACTGTATAATATGGCCAGGCGAGTGTGCCACTTTACAGGTGGAGGTGCACTGAGGGCTGTACTGCATGACATCAGTTTGTACGAGCATCGCTGTTACGTTTTATAGGACAACTTTTTTAGTTTTATTTGTTGTGTATTTTTCGATGACATCATCTGTGTTTTTTGAATGTTTATCTGCGCTCACTCCATGTAATTTGGATAACCAAAAGGTAATGGGGTAACCTGTAGTTTATAAGGTCTGTGCATCAGAAACTTAGCCAAGGGGGGTGGAGGGTGTTTGGGCTTAACCCCCCCCCTCCCCCCCCTCCCCCCCCTCCAGAATACAAGAAATGCATGCACAATATGTGAAAGAACTTGAATGTGTCCCTGCCTCCCAATTTCCAATTGCACAATCACCAGGAAACTGGAAAAGTGATCATCCACCCCCCCGCCATGAGCTGGCAGTATACCTGTAAATAAATAAATAAATAAATACTTTTTTTTTGATTGACAACCAACCAGGTTCAGGCTCGGTTAGCGCCTCCTCGCTAAAGGACACAACAGCTGTGCCCCTACCAGGAACTGAACTTGTGCTCTCCTCAGCCACTACAAACTACCACCCGTGTACTGAGTACTGACGTCCCCCCCCCCCATGCCCCCTCTGCCCCGCCCCCACGCCCCCCCCAGGCTGCACGACGCCCGGTTGGACCAGCTGTCCCAGCACCTGTGGCAGCGGGAGCAGCTCCAGCAGAACGTTGCCAACAAGCGCCTGGAGAATCGCTTCGCCCAGCGCCAGCGCGACAAGACCGCCAAGATCGAGAAGCTGCACGAGGACTACTTCTCCTGTGAGTGCAGTCTGCTACTAACAAACCTCCTCTGCAGTCTGTGAGTCTGTGAAAACAAGGACTACTTCTCCTGTGAGTGCAGTCTGCAGATAGTGCAGTGTGTCTGAGACAGGCCCCTGTGATATATGTGTCTGAGACACACCCATGTGATATGTGTGTCTGAGACAGGGCCCTGTGATATGTGTCTGAGACACACCCATGTGATATGTGTGTTTGAGACAGGGCCCTGTGATATATGTGTCTGAGACACACCCATGTGATATGTGTGTCTGAGACAGGGCCCTGTGTTATATGTGTCTGATGTGTCCCTCTCTGCTCTCAGCTCTCAGGAGGCTGATGGACAGCAGGCGGGATGTGGGCGGGGTGCTGGAGACTCATAAGATCATGAAGGAGTACTCAGCGCAGGCGAAACGGGTGTTTGGGCCTCGCCCGCACAAGAGCCACGCCCCCGACCTGGACGCCCTGCTGCAGGCTGTGAAGAGCAAGTACCTGGGCAGCTACGAAGGTCAGTACCTGATCACCTATGAAGGTCAGTACCTGATCACCTATGAAGGTCAGTATCTGAGAACCTCTGGAGGTCAGTACCTGGGCACTTACAAAGGTCAGTACCTGGGCACCTAACGAAGGTCAGTACCTGAGCACTTACAAAGGTCAGTACTTGAGTACTTATGAAGGTCAGAACCTGGGCACTTACAAAGGTCAGTACCTGGGCACCTAACGAAGGTCAGTACCTGAGCACTACAAAGGTCAGTACCTGAGCACTACAAAGGTCAGTACCTGAGCACTTACGAAGGTCAGTACCTGAGCACTACAAAGGTCAGTACCTGAGCACTTACGAAGGTCAGTACCTGAGCACTACAAAGGTCAGTACCTGGGCACCTAACGAAGGTCAGTACCTGAGCACTACAAAGGTCAGTACCTGAGCACTACAAAGGTCAGTACCTGAGCACTTACAAAGGTCAGTACCTGAGCACTTACGAAGGTCAGTACCTGGGCACTTACGAAGGTCAGTACCTGAGCACTTATGAAGGTCAGTACCTGAGCACTTACGAAGGTCAGTACCTGGGCACTTACGAAGGTCAGTACCTGAGCACTTATGAAGGTCAGTACCTGAGCACTACAAAGATCTTACCTGGTCACCTAACGAAGGTCAGTACCTGAGCACTACAAAGGTCAGTACCTGGGCACCTAATGAAGGTCAGTACCTGAGCACCTATGAAGGTCAGTGCTCTGGAACTGACCTTTGTAGGTGCACAGGTACTGACCGCCATAGGTGGTATGAAGAGGGACAACGAACGTTCTAAGACCTGAGAGGTGATAATGCGTACAGTGACCCGAGCTTTGAATCTTCAACCATTGAGTCATGAGGTCGCCAACAGCTTCTTTTCAGCACACCCGACAGGCACAGTTTACACAGACATGAGGCAGAGGAAGACCTTTTTAATGTGTAGCTTTAGCAGGGCAGACCGCGTACGTACTCATTTCTCACTGGCAGGTCTGATGGAGCTGGAGGCCAACATCCCGTCCTCGGTCACAGAGCTGTGCATCAGCGCGCCCAAGCCCAAGTCCTTCAAGGGCTTCGTCAAGCGCACCGATCGGCAGGAGCTGAAGCTGATGAGGATACAGCAGGTACTGCACACCTGGAGAGCATCGGGCCATGGGCCTCTTTTCTGACTGGGTCACAGAAAGATGGGTAGATCCTGCTTCACTGGTCATGTGGGTGTAGAACAGAATAGAATAGAATAGAATAGAATAGAATAGAATAACACTTATACATGTATAGTGTACACGGGGCTAGTGGCTGGTGTCTAAATGGACTGAGCAATAGTATTTTAAGAAGAAAAAAAGTTGTGACATTGCAGTGTTAACCGCAAAGAAGCTGTAACATGGTGAGAGTGAACGAGCTGAAGTGGTGCCAGCAGCGTGGAGTGAAGTGCCGGGCTGCTGACTGAACTCTCTAAACGTGTCTGAGCTGTGACCCTCGGTGGGGGGGGGGTGCCCCTCGTCCCGCAGACCCTAAAAGCGGAGAAGCTGAAGGTGGAGGAGAAGCCGTACCGGTTCCTCCGGCGGCTGGAGAAGCCCCGTTTCCCCGCCCTGGTGGCCGAGCACCTTCCCGAGGTTCGGCTCCCCGCACCCCCACTTCCATTTCAGACTTTTATTCTGACATGTCCGAACGTAGAATCACTGAACCTGTCCTCTGCTAGCCTGCATCAGTAACACATGCTCCTGTTGTTGTTTGAGCCCATTTTCGTTTCAGACTTTTATTTTGACATGTCCGAACGTAGAATCACTGAACCTGTCCTCTGCTAGCCTGTATTGGGGGTGTATGCTCCTGTTGTTGTTTGAGCCCACTTTCAGTTCAGACTTTTATTCTGACATGTCCGAATATAGAATCACAGAACCTCCTCTGCTAGCCTGTATCAGGGGTGTATGCTCTTGTTGTTCTTTGAGCCCACTTTTATTTCAGACTTTTATTCTGACATGTCCGAACGTAGAATCACAGACACTCTGCCTCTGTATGCTCCTGTTGCTGTTGTTGGATAATTGATATATTGACATTCTTGTAGGATGATGAGGAAGATGATCTGCCCATCATCTTCCTACAGAAGGCTTTGAAAGGAACATCTTTCATGGCCTTGGTGAGTTCTGTGTGAATGTGGAGTAGAAATACTGAGAGTCGTGTTTCTGATGGACCTAAAGCAACAACCACATGCACATCAGTTACCTCAGCATTCATACATGACAGTTAATACAGCACTCCCAAAACATTTAGAGAGAGTGAGAGAGAGTGTGTGTGTATGCGTGCGTGTGTGTGTGTGTGTTTATATGTATGAGCATGTGTGTGTGTGTATGTGTGTGTGTGTGTGTTTGTGTAATGGCATGCATGTGTGTGTATGAGTGTGTGTGGGTGTATGACTGTGTGTGAGTGTGTATTTGGGTGAGTGTGCGTGTGTGTGTGTGTTTGTGACTGTGTGTGAGTGTGTGTGTGAGTGTGTATTTGGGTGAGTGTGTGTGTGTGTGTGTGTGTGTGTTTGTGACTGTGTGTGAGTGTGTGTGTGTGTGTGTTTGTGACTGTGTGTGAGTGTGTGTGTGAGTGTGTGTTTGTGACTGTGTGTGAGTGTGTGTGGGTGTATGACTGTGTGTGAGTGTGTATTTGGGTGAGTGTGTGTGTGTGTGTGTGTTTGTGACTGTGTGTGAGTGTGTGTGTGAGTGTGTATTTGGGTGAGTGTGTGTGTGAGTGTGTGTGTGTGTGTGTGTGTGTTTGTGACTGTGTGTGAGTGTGTGTGTGTGTGTGTGTGTGTTTGTGACTGTGTGTGAGTGTGTGTGTGTGTGTGTGTGTGTGTTTGTGACTGTGTGTGAGTGTGTGTGGGTGTGTATTTGGGTGAGTGTGTGTGTGTGTGTGTTTGTGACTGTGTGTGAGTGTGTGTGTGTGTGTGTGTTTGTGACTGTGTGTGAGTGTGTGTGTGAGTGTGTGTGTGTGTGTGTGTTTGTGACTGTGTGTGAGTGTGTGTGTGAGTGTGTGTGTTTATTTATTCTCTACTCCTTTCAGGTGTACGAGGGGAAGGAGAGGCGCTTGGAGCTGATCCAGGAGCTGCGCAGTACTCACGCTCTCCAGCAAGGGGAGCAGGAGCTGCAGAAGGCTGAGAAACAGGCCACACTGGCCCTGCAGAGACAGAGAGAGCTGCAGCATCACAAGGTGAGAGAAAAACACAGATCATTACACACAGATCACCATATCATTACACACACACACACACACACACACACACACACACACCACCATATCACAATATCATTACACATACACATACACACACACACACCCACACACCACACACACACATCGCCATATCATTACACATACATACAAACACACACACACACACAACGCACTATCATTATGCATACACACACTCACACATCGCAATATCATTACACACACACACGCACACAAGGTGAAAGAAACTTTCCATATAACTGAGATCACTGTGAACACTGAGATCACCACATAACTGGGCTCACCAGTTTCTCTCTCACATGTCGCACAAGGATTTAAACTCGAATTTCAGCTGTTATCCTCCAGGCATCCCAGTAGGCATAGTCAAGTGGCTGATTACATAACTGAGTGGCTAAATGTGACGTTTTTATAAAACCACCAGTTTTCCCCTCATATAGGGAGTGCGAAGGGAAGATTAGGGGACGTGGACGGAACATCAAATGCACGACAAAAAAAGCGACCCTTTAAATGAACGAGTGCGAAACTGGCCACCTGCAGCACCACAGCTGCGCATAAGTTTACTGTCAAATTAAATCACGCAAGGAAGATTAAAAAAAAAAAAAAAAAAAAAAAAAATGAATAAACAATAAAAAAACAAACATCAACGGTGACCTGAGTTCTACTCTAAGGGGAAAAGACAGGCTTGAGCGGTGACCGGGCTGGCCTTCAGGATGTAATGGATGCGCTGTAGAATGTAAATATTCAGCCGGAAAAGGGGGACAGTCTAAAATTACATGCAGTTTTAAACAGGCGTGTAAGTGCAGCAGGGCAGTCCCATCAGACAGACAGCTCTGACTGTGGCGCATGCTGCAGACAGCTGCCATGCATAAAGAGAAAATTACAACAGCCAATCAGAACAGCCGACTGTGGTCGACACGAATCAGCACATGGGACAGATAATCGTATGAAATATTCTTCGTTCAAAGAACATTTTTCACTACTGAAACTGGAGAAGATTTCCATGCTGATACACTGTACAACGCTGCCATAGATTACTCCTCAGTTGTGGATGGCGTCAAAATAATTCTTTAAGGATTTGAAGGTTGATTTTGAAAATGTAACTCCCATTTGTGTATTGCAATTTGTTATATGTTAAAAGCATGGGAAGATGTCCATAAATGCTTGTTTCCATATTCCGGACATTTTTAAGTTGCAGTGCCCACGATGTTGCGCTGGCAGTCAATATATGAGCATGTAATTTCGCTAATGTTGACAAAAGCAAAAGAGTTTTTGTCCCAGATTTGTGGAAATAGAGATAGACATCACACCGAACACCACTGTGCAGACATCACACCGATCACCACTGTGCAGACATCACACCGAACACCACTGTGCAGACATCACACCGAACACCACTGTGCAGACATCACACCGAACACCACTGCGCAGACATCACACCGAACACCACTGTGCAGACATCACACCAAACACCACTGCGCAGACATCACACCGAACACCACTGCGCAGACATCACACCAAACACCACTGCGCAGACATCACACCGATCACCACTGCGCAGACATCACACCGAACACCACTGTGCAGACATCACACCGATCACCACTGTGCAGACATCACACCGATCACCACTGTGCAGACATCACACCAAACACCACTGCGCAGACATCACACCGATCACCACTGCGCAGACATCACACCGATCACCACTGCGCAGACATCACACCGATCACCACTGCGCAGACATCACACCGAACACCACTGTGCAGACATCACACCAAACACCACTGCGCAGACATCACACCGATCACCACTGCGCAGACATCACACCAAACACCACTGCGCAGACATCACACCGATCACCACTGCGCAGACATCACACCAAACACCACTGCGCAGACATCACACCGATCACCACTGCGCAGACATCACACCAAACACCACTGCGCAGACATCACACCGAACACCACTGCGCAGACATCACACCAAACACCACTGCGCAGGCTGCGCAGACGTCAGAAGGGCGATAGAGCCGCAGGACACCGAGTTCAGAGAATAAAACTCGGGCAGAATTCACCGGAGCGTTTACTGTGTAACTGTGCATGCACCTGCCCCCCCCCCCAACCCCCAACCCGCCCCCTTCAGGAGTCAGAGGCCATCGGCTACCGGTGGGGCATGGTGGGCAAGGTGGTGGCGGACATGCTGGGCTTCCTGTCGGAGTAGCTGCCTCGCACGTAGAGGAGGAGGAGGAGGAGGAGGAGGAGTAGGAGGAGCGGAGGATGGGTGTACTTCCTGCTCGGTCAGAGAGGGACTGACAGGAGACGGAAAGGAAGAGATAAGAGAAGAAAAGCAAAGGAAGTGAGGGAGGAGAGAGGGAGGAGAGAGGGAGGAGAGTGAGGCTGTTCCTCCTGTTTTTCCTTCTCTCTGTTTTCTCTGCTCTGGAAATGCGTGCCTCAGTCCTGGCTCACACTGTGTACCCTTATTTCCTTTTTTAATAAAAAAAAAATAAACAAAAAAAATCTTAACAGCATCAGCAGAAACAAGGAACTATTTATAATCCTGCTGGTGTGAAAAAGCAAGAGATGGCAGGGCACTTTAAAAGCCTTTTATTTTAACAGCTTTTCTATTTAACAGGTTTGTGTTGTGTTGTGTTGTGTTGTGTTGTGTTGTCTTGTGTTGTCTTGTGTTGTCTTGTGTTGTGTTGTCTTGTGTTGTGTTGTATCAATTCACAGTGATTTTCTGAAGTATATCCACTAATTGTCAGTAACTCTTGCATTTAATGAGGGCAACCCCAGCTGTGTAACTTGTGTTTACAAATAAATGTGCTTGAAACATTGCTTACAGGAGCAGACCCAAATAATGTATGCATGGACAGGTGCAACGGGTACAGGTGTGACTTTACACAGTAAAATATCCAGCCTTAATTCCACTCTTAACAGTGTTAATAACTCATAACACATAACATGTTGTCCCACTCTGGAATGTGGGAACCAACCGTCATCTATTTACATTTCATTACCACTCAGCATTTTACTGTGTCCGCGTTCCTTCCTGCAATGGGCAAAGAAACTGCGGATCTATGGAGCAGTTAAGTTTCATTACTGTCCCTTGTTTTGTTTTGGTTTTTTTTGGCAGCTCTGTGTTTATTTTCTGGTGACCTCAGGCTCTTTAAACCCAAGAGCTATAATTAAAAAAATTAAATTAATTTCAATGCAGTTCTCGGACACTAACATGATGTTACTGTATGTCAATGCAGACCCCCCCCCCCCCCCCCCCCCCAATGTAGATCCAATCCTACCACAGTGTTAGCTGGGACATGCAAATGTGTGTGGGGGTGATGCTCATTGATGCAGTCTCAAAGTGTGCATTCTGTCACCATGCACCAGCCAATATGAATGAATGAATGAATGACTGCATTTATATGGCACTTTTCCCGATGCTCAAAAGTGCTTTACAGTGATGAGTGGGAACTCACCTCACCCACCACCAATCTGTATCCGTGAAAAACCCTTTGTTATTTCTACAGGACTACAAAAAATAATTAAGCATTTATTCCTTCTCTTTTTACCTGATTTCTATCGCCACCTGTTGCTCATACTCTAAGTGTCGGCGGCATGCCTACGCGAATTCACCACTGCCGTGGGTTGTTTTCGTTTCGGTCCTGGCAACCCAAAACGAGTTCGTCCAGATGTTAAGATGTGGGCAAACTGCTACAGCATGGAAATATTGGCTGGCTTTTCCCCTTGTGTAGTACACTACGTGTATCCAATAATATAACATTATACACCGTGTCAAAAGTCAGAATATTCGAGAATTTGGTCATAGCATTTTCAGGGTGATTAATAATGAAAGCTCCGTTGTCTTTCGCAAGAGCTGTGCTGTTTTGGCGAGCAGCCAGTTTATTGTGCTGCTACAAACAAGCACCTCACTTATACTCTCTGGATTGCCTGGTAATACGCGTAATCACTGACAATTTATAGACCAAATTGTGTCTTTAATGTATCTAAACCGAAGTGCATTACCGTTATCTTCTTTTAGCTGGCAGTTTGTTTTACTGACTGAAATCTAATTTAAGCACGGCAAAGGAAATTTCATGCACACACCTTACTTCCGTTTAGACACACAGAGTAGCCTATCGGTGATTCAATCTGGTTTACGTGGTGAATAGACGGAGTCATATTACTTATTTTATTTTGCGTCGTGTTTTTTAATATTTGATTTGAACTTCTCCTCGCTACTTAATATTCACACATAGTAGCTTAATCTTGTCAGAGATATTCTTGCAGCAGGAACAGATGTTGTAAATGTATGAATGAAAGTAAAACAAACTGCAAAAAATACCCAAAAAATAGATGTGTGTGTGCGTGCGGTGCGTGCGTGTGTGTGTGAGAGAGTGAGTGAGTGAGTGTGAGTGAGTGAGTGAGAGAGAGAGATAAGGAGAGAGAGCGAGAGAAAGAGAGAGATAAATAAATACTGCTCGCTGGATACATTCTCTTGGTACACGAGTATCTTTGTCTTACCAATAAAGAAACGTTATCAAATGATGGTTTAACTGAGAGATTGAGGGATTCTGCAACTGGGAGGGGAGACCCAGTTGTGACACTAGCGTTGTCTCATTCGGACCTTGTTGTCTTGTGCGTAGTAACCAGGAAGAGAGTCGGCAAGGTTTGCTGGCACATTTCCAAACAGAAGAACAGGTCTGCGTTTGTGCCATACTACAGTCGCCTGCAAGCCTTGGACTTCTCTCTACGAAACACATCTCAAGCCAGCGCTGGTTTTATCATAAAGGTTATCACCAGAAGCGAGCTTCTTCACACCACAGAGACTGAAGTGACCCTCGCGTTGCCATGTCTTTGTAAGTACTTCTTACTTCGAACTGCTTATTAAATTCCTGCCGGCAGCTTCAGTTCTGCTTTTAATGAACTGCGATAGGCTACTTCGGGTACAGTTGAAAATGGTCTTTAAATGGACAACAGTCAACTTTCTGCGTCAGATTGGTCCACACCGTATTGATACATTCAGGTGGTTTTGGGGTTGTTTGCCGGTCGTAGGCTAATGTTACAGTAGAAGGTGACCGAAATTCCGGTCTGCAGTCAGCCGTTCGAAGAATTTGTAAACTCATCTACTGCGGTACTCACCAATAGACTACGGATTGTGTGGGCATTGTCGTAGTTATCTGAAGTGCGGAGTGAACAGTTTGTGTAACCTTTCATTTTGTATTTTAAAGTACATGTTAAAGAACCTGTACAGTGACGGGTCATTCCGTACGAACTATCCGGAATGATTACTGACTCGTGTGTTGTGAAGATTGAGGATAAATATGACGGGCTAATCTCCGCGATTATTTTTGTCCCCATCTGGAATGTTCCCTGGAATCATTTGTGATCAAAGTTCAGCAGTAGACTGGATTGCGTCGGTACTTCTGTTCCTGACAACAGAAGTGTACACCAGGCATTTATTTATTTATTTATTTATTTAGTGAGACGTTGTGTAAACGTTATGGCCTTTTCTCTATTTTAAAAATGCGTTTTTAATAAAAACCGACACCACCTCCTGCATTGGGACCAAAGAGTTCCTTAGAAAGGTCAATATAAAACATGAGTAGGACAGATGAGAGGTAATTTAAATAGAATAAACATTTTGCAGCTAATATAAACCTACACTTCCACTTAATAAACATTAGTTTGCTTTTGCCTGATTTCTTTTTTGTGACAGAATACATTAACACGCAATCACCTGTTCGCACAGTAGTCTTTCATTCTGTGATCCAGCATGCAGTCATGAAGTACTGTATTAATCTTGCATCACACAGTAATTCAGTCTTCGTCCGTCCAGCTGTGTTTGACTGAAGCCACGGAAAGGCTGGCAGAACCGGATGGCAGGCTCGGCGTTGCCGTGTAGCCTCTCAGAGCGACTTCCCTCCTTAGTCATTATGCGGATGGCAGATCCTATTTTCCCTCCCACACCTTACACTCATCGTTATTTAATTATTCCCCGGTGCTTAAACACGAATGCGGCGATGTGTGCGTGAGGTGCGCGCGACGGAGGGTTGGTGTGCGCGAGAGGCCCGCGGCGCGTTTCCATGGCGCTGCGGGGGCGGGGCCGGGGGTTGTCGTGACGGGAGGTATGGAAGCGTTGCGTCAGGGTCCCGAAGCAGCGTCGGAGTGTGAATTCAGTGCATTTCCAATACTGGGAGCGGGCTCACTTGGTTTGCGCAGCCTAATGAACAGGACATGTAAGAACACAAGTGCATGCTTTCTACATTATGAATGACCCTTGGAAACGGCACATCTAAACAGTGAAATGTACCTTTCCCCTTCATCTTAATGTCTCACTCAAAAACAAGCAGTTATCAAAGATCTCTTCAAGTTTTCTTTTTTTTTTCTTTTGGGGGGGGGGGGGGTGATGGGGGCAAGGGGTAGATTCATAGCACAAGAACTAGAGTAATGCTCATGCAATGCCTTTGGTTATATGTGCCTTGCAAATCACATGCTGCTTAAAAAAAAAGAAAACAAAGACGAAGAACGTACTCATGACTGTCACATGGAGGGGGGGAGGTGTACTGAAACTGGAGGGATGATCTTTATTAAGTGCTAAATTAGGGGGTGGGGGTGGGGTGTACTGAAATCAGAGGGATGCTCTTTACTGGGTTTTCTCTGCAAGTGCTAGATTAGGGGCTGGGGGGTGTTTGAGGTTCAATAGTGATTTCCTGTGTCAGTGTCCCACGTTACAGATCTTCCGTCCCAGATACTGAGAAAATGATCTTGTAGTGGATAAGATCTCCACCGAAACCTGTGTAGGCAGCGTCTGGTTTATTTTCACACCAAAATTCACCAGCTGAGCAGCTCATGCTGCTGCTGCAGGGGATCTTGGGCAAAAATATTTTAAAAAATGACATTTGAAAAATTGGCATTAATCTGAGAGGTTCAGTGTGAGCTCGTGTTACTCATGCTGCTGTCCTTACGGTGGCTTAGCGCCTTTTTCACACAAAGGAAAGGGATCTTTGATTGAGATCTGCTGCGGTAGTGGCCAAGCTTTACATTCAGCATTACATTATCAGTTTAAAAAAATCTAAACTTCTCGTTTTGGCTGCCTTTGTGACTTTGGTGGTATAACCACATACTTATCCCCGTAACTAAGGACTGATGAATATGCATGCGTGTTAAACAGGTCTGGTCGACTGCGTACAAAGCAACCTTTAAACTAGTGTGACCTGAATTTGTGAGAAAACTATATGTGAGTGTGTGTGTGTGTGTGTGTGTGTGTGTGAGTGTGTGCAGGTATGTGTGTGAGTGTGTGCGTTTGTGTGTGTGTGTACAGTGTGTGTGTGTATGTGTGTGTATGCATGTGTGTCAGTGTGTGTCTGCGCGTGTGTGAGAGAGTGTGCGTGTGTGTGTGTGTGTATATGTGTATGAGTGTGCGTGTGTGTGTGAGTGTGAGTGTGTGTGTGTGTGTACAGTGTGTGTATGTGTGTGTGTATGAGTGTGTGTGTGCGTGTGTGTCAGTATGTGTCTGCGTGTGTGCGAGAGAGTGTGCGTGTGTATGTGTGTGTGTGTGTATGTGTATGAGTTTTCTCTGTTTCTGTGCCTGTATCTTGATGAAAGCATTCAGCCTGTTTTTCTTGTCCCCCCAGAGTGCTGGACAAGCACAGCTTCTTACTGGCCAGTGAGCTGCGTTGTGTCCTACACGGTCTCGGCCAATGAGCTGTGTTGTGTCCTACACGGTCTCATCAAACAGGCTCCATACATGTAGGCTAGGCAGGTATCTAACCGTACGCGCGATCACAGAAATATTTTTTTGCGCCTGCTTGGGAGAATTTTCCAGAAAATGCGAAGTACAGCGCATCCCACACCTGCTGCTTGATGGCTTCTAGAACAAAGATTACATTTCTGCATCTGGATAATCTGTGCAGAGCTGGTGATAAACCTAGGGCCTGCTTTACTAAGACCTTTAGCATCTTTTAGCGCACGCAAAACCAATTACATGACCAGTGATTGGTCATAGTGTTTACTTTGCACCAAATCATTGCTTGTGTTATTAGTTTTGTGTGCTCTAAAGCTCTTAGTAAGTCAGACCCCTTAATATGTTCTCTTTGAATAAAAGATCTTCTCAATCAGTTAAGACAAGGGGTGTGCTAACTGGGAATTGAACCTTCAGTTCAGAAAGTGGAAAGTCCATCCTCCTTATTTGTTTTCCTCTTTGTTTAGACGAAGGGAAGGGGGGGGTGGTAGGGGGCGGGTTGTAGAGAAGGTTAGAGTTTGAGAGATCGGAATCACAGTGCACAGAATGACGTGGTGGAGAATCTAACCACGAACCATACAGGGGGGTTCAGGTAAGGACCCCCCCCCCCCCCCCCCCCCCCAGAGATGTCCGTTGAACCCCCCTTTATAAGAGCACTTGTGTAAGTTGTAAATGGGCCATGGGTGCCTTGTGTGCCGGTTTCCCCGGCTGCTTCAGTGACTAACTGTGCAGGTTTCTCACGCTCAAGTCCTGGCAGGAAGGTCAGCGAAAATTCAGATCACTTCCTAAAATTGCAGTCGGCTGCATTCTGTACGGCACGTCGGGTGAGTGTGGTTCAGCATGCCCAGGAAACGCTGGCGTGCTCTGGGGGGGGGGGGGGGGCTTTGGATAACGTGGCAGGCATGTCAAGGCCACCGTGGGTCTTTAGAATCAGTTCTTTTGGATTCATGGCTTCAGAACACAGAGCACGTGGGTGAACACCTGAGAAGCATAAAGCCTTCCAGCTGCTGTGGAGTCAGGACATTACACTTTACAGTTCACGGTGGCGGTTGATTTAAAGGGTCGTGTTCACCGTAAAAGAAAAAAAGGGGAGAGAAATCGAGGCTGATTCACGGGGCGGGATTCTCCAGGCTCCCGGTTTTATTTTGATCTGGTTCCTTCAAACCTGCTGCGCCTGTGGTCCTGTCACACCGCCACTGTGGAGACCTGCCAATGGCTCTGATTGGCTGTGGAGACCTGCGAATGGCTCTGATTGGCTGTGGAGACCTGCGAATGGCTCTGATTGGCTGTGGAGACCTGCGAATGGCTCTGATTGGCTGTGGAGACCTGCGAATGGCTCTGATTAGCTCTGGAGACCTGCGAATGGCTCTGATTGGCTCTGGCCTGGTTCTAGTCCTTGTGTTTGTGTATTGTGCGAATAGAGGCAATATTGAATGAATCAATGGATGAATTAATTTATTTGACAGTTTAAAAATGAGATGTCATAAGGCTGCACAGCTGACAGTAATCCTTTCGAAACAGTTGAGGACAGAAACACAAGACTGGCCACGAGCTTATTGCCATTGTGGTCCTCTAACATTTAAACGCAGACATAACAAAAACATCAAACATAGTACAGTTAATGCAACACAGATGGTTATGACAAGACAATACATTCACCACCGGACAGACAAATGTTGATTTCTGTGGCTGACCTCCAATATTCATACAAAGTTAAGTCAGCTTCAAAAGAGTGTATTTACTCAGATGTTGTACATTGGATCTCTCTTGGACTCATATAAAGTCTGCTGGAGTTTAAATGAACCTGGAGCATCTTACTGTGAAAGCCTCCCACCCCCCCCCCCCCCAGTGAAACGTCTGTTTGAGACAGAGGGAGAAGGAAGGTATACATTCAGGGCATTGTTTTAGTTATGTTTGTGTGGAAGGGATACATTCAGGGCATTGTTTTAGTTATGTTTGTGTGGGAGGGATACATTCAGGGCATTGTTTTAGTTATGTTTGTGTGGGTCTGAATCTTTGAGATGTGGTAACAGAGACGACAGTACCAATCCGACACGCACCGGGACGCATGCACCCGCGCATGCTTGCTGCGCGTTCCCACAGGCATGCGCACGCATACACGCTCTCGCATGCAGGCAGACCGTCGCATGCGCACAGACGCAGTGCAAGCGCGTACCCATACGTACACTGACAAACATGCAGATACAGCGTGCTACAGAACAGACACGTTCACGGGAGCACACACACACAGCATTCTGTGAAGCTCATCTTAAAGCTTTGAAAAAGACGAAATCCTTGTGTAGTCCCGATTGTAGATTACAGAGCTGCTCCCTACTGCATTGACTGTCAACCAGTTTAAACTGGAAATAACTGCCACTTAAAGGACATAAAGTTTTTGTGAGGCTTGACAGATTTTTTTATTTTTTGGAATTTGGCCAAAAATCGTGCTTCTCCCCGTGCGAAGAAATGCGTGTTTCAACAGAGAGCGGACAGGAAACGATGACGACCGCCACGCCTCTTCCTCATATTGTCAAAAAAAAAAAAGAGAAAACCAGCGGGAATAAGATGTGCTTTCTGTGTGGCACGGTGCGCACAAGAGCAGCTCACTCTGGCGGGTTCATATCAGGCTGCCGCTGGGTTCTAAACAGTAAAAGAAAACCGAGGAGCCCCTCCGCCCACGCTCCCCACGCAGGGACAATAAGAGCAGCCGCCCGCGCGCGCCCTTAATTGAAAAATTCACAAGAGAACTTGAGAATTTGGGCAAATGAGAGCGACTCAGAAGAGCTGCTCATTGTGCGCTGTCGGGGTGGAGAGAGCGGGAACGTCTGACTAAAGCGCGGAGGCGTGGGAGAGGGTGGAGGTGTGGAGGGGAGAGGGTGGAGGTGCGGAGGGGAGAGGCGGAGGTGTGGAGGGGAGAGGGTGGAGGTGCGGAGGGGAGCGGCGAAGGAGAGGAGGGAACAGGCGGAGGTGCAGAGGGGAAAGGCGAAGGTGCGGAGGAGAGAGGCGAAGGTGCAGAGGGGAGAGGGGAAGGTGTGGAGGGGAAAGGCGTAGGTGCGGAGGGGAGAGGTGGAGGTGCGGAGGGGAGAGGCGGAGGTGCGGAGGGGAGAGGGTGGAGAAGGTGCGGAGGGGAGAGGCGGAGGTGCGGAGGGGAGAGGGTGGAGAAGGTGCGGAGGGGAGAGGCGGAGGTGCGGAGGGGAGAGGGTGGAGAAGGTGCGGAGGGGAGAGGCGGAGGTGCGGAGGGGAGAGGGTGGAGAAGGTGCAGAGGGGAGAGGCGGAGGTGCGGAGGGGAGAGGGTGGAGAAGGTGCGGAGGGGAGAGGCGGAGGTGCGGAGGGGAGAGGGTGGAGAAGGTGCAGAGGGGAGAGGGTGGAGGTGCGGAGGGGAGAGGCGGAGGTGCGGAGGGGAGAGGGTGGAGAAGGTGCGGAGAGGCGGCAGTGCGGAGGGGAGAGGGTGGAGAAGGTGCAGAGGGGAGAGGCGGAGGTGCGGAGGGGAGAGGGTGGAGAAGGTGCGAAGGGGAGAGGCGGAGGGGAGAGGGTGGAGAAGGTGTGGAGGGGAGAGGCGGAGGTGCGGAGGGGAGAGGGTGGAGAAGGTGCGGAGGGGAGAGGCAGAGGTGAGGAGGGGAGAGGGTGGAGAAGGTGCAGAGGGGAGAGGGTGGAGAAGGTGCGGAGGGGAGAGGTGAAGGTGTGGAGGAGAGAGGGTGGAGGTGCGGAGGGGAGAGGGTGGAGAAGGTGCGGAGGGGAGAGGGTGGAGAAGGTGCGGAGGGGAGAGGCGGAGGTGCGGAGGGGAGAGGGTGGAGAAGGTGCGGAGGGGAGAGGCGGAGGTGCGGAGGGGAGAGGGTGGAGAAGGTGCGGAGGGGAGAGGCGGAGGTGCGGAGGGGAGAGGGTGGAGAAGGTGCGGAGGGGAGAGGCGGAGGTGCGGAGGGGAGAGGGTGGAGAAGGTGCGGAGGGGAGAGGCGGAGGTGCGGAGGGGAGAGGGTGGAGAAGGTGCGGAGGGGAGAGGTGAAGGTGCGGAGGGGAGAGGGTGGAGGTGCGGAGGGGAGAGGGGGAGGTGTGGCGGGTAAAATCCTCCTGACGGTACAGCCTGTCCTGCCCTGTATGGGGAGACTCAGCCTGGGGCTCTAAATAGAGGGTTCTCTCTGTGCCCTTCTGTGCAGCTCCTTATAGATCACGCCCCTGCACTCCAGTCACACAGCAGGGCCAGACCCAGGCCAGACCCAGGTCAGACCCAGGTCAGATCCGGGTCAGAGACGCACAGCATTTTAAGCACTTAACTGTTCAGATGCTGGTGAAATTTGAAAACACTTGCAATGATCGGCAGAGAATATTCAGTGAACGACTTGCAGTCATATGACAAAAAATGCATTTGTTCTGTATCTTGCTGGAAAATAGGTATGCAGTAGAAATCTAAAATGGATATAAAATTGATACAAACTCCAAATACAAAGTGATCCATTTTACTGGTGTGTAAAGGGTGCCCTTTGGCCAGTCTGTATATATATATATATATAGAAAATATTTAAATATTACGGGACGGATATTATTCACATTGACATTTCGGTGAAAAGAGCTGTTTCCAGAGCCAGGTCCATAACTGGAGCTTTCCAGAATATCCAGAGTTTTTTAAGCACGCTCCCAGCAGGAGGATGGAGAGCAGCAGCTAGCCAGGGAGCGAGCCGAACCCACAGTTTAATCTAAAACCGCAACGATGACACGTGTGTGCAAGTACCCTAATGAATTGCTCCTCAAGCGTTCACTGGAAGGTTGTTCGCGTTACGTCTGACGATTAAATTGTCGCTTCAGTTCGTCCTTCCAAAATAACCGTCGTGCGTCACCGCGCTTGGGGGAGAGAGAGGCTGTTGAGAAAGTTGCCGTGGAGACGAAGGGGGCGCTGGTGATTATGGAAGTGCCCACAATCCCGCTGATGGTAAACATGACCCGCCGTTCGGCCGGGATCGAGTGTCCCCGCCCGTCCCGTCTTCAAACCCCTCCGCGGCTGGCTCAGTCGTCCTCTGTGCTGGACGTCTGTGGAAACGCAGCGCTGGCTCAGTCGTCCTCTGTGCTGGACGTCTGTGGAAACGCAGCGCTGGCTCAGTCGTCCTCTGTGCTGGACGTCTGTGGAAACGCAGCGCTGGCTCAGTCGTCCTCCTGTGCTGGACGTCTGTGGAAACACAGCGCTGGCTCAGTCGTCCTCTGTGCTGGACGTCTGTGGAAACGCAGCGCTGGCTCAGTCGTCCTCTGTGCTGGACGTCTGTGGAAACGCAGCGCTGGCTCAGTCGTCCTCCTGTGCTGGACGTCTGTGGAAACGCAGCGCTGGCTCAGTCATCCTCTGTGCTGGACGTCTGTGGAAACGCAGCGCTGGCTCAGTCCTCCTCTGTGCTGGACGTCTGTGGAAACGCAGCGCTGGCGCAGTCGTCCTCTGTGCTGGACGTCTGTGGAAACGCAGCGCTGGCTCAGTCGTCCTCTGTGCTGGACGTCTGTGGAAACGCAGCGCTGGCGCAGTCGTAACACACGCGGTACTGCGGTGGCAGCTCGGCCCGCGGGGTCCACTGGCAGCACCGTCCGCAAGCGCCTTGGGTCCCCCGTGGACGACGGCTCGTGTTGGCCGGTCTGCGAACGCTCGAGAGTCGCCGTGCTGGATTTTTGGGGTTTCACAGGTATTTTGTTTGGCGATTTTCTTATTGGCTGGCAGTGCAGAGTGGCGATTGGTCAGCAGAGGCATGCAGTCATTGATGTACGGGATGGGTGCTGGCCCCCAGACTACCAATCATCATTCAGAATTATTTTTTTAAATGAACCATTTTTAACCCTACCGCTTGTGTTCTATGATTGCGTCCCGCCCCCCCACCCCAGTTCGTGATCTTAATCTCCCCCATTCCACAATCTCAGTCGCATTCGCCTAACACCCTCCGCACCCCACCCCGCCCCACGATCATAATCCCCGCCCACTCCCCGCAGGTGGTCACAGGTGAGGCTGCTCTGACCTCTGACCCCACTGACTGGAAAGAAACCTTCCAGGACTATTTCATTTACCCCAGCTCACAGGGAAATCAAAGTGTGCACACTGGGTGTGTGTGTTCCCAACGTCATACGGGGATTAGAGGAGATTCAGAAGTGCGTGTCTCAGCCTGATACTCGAATCAAGCCATCTGCGTGAGAAGCGGTGTGTGGCGGCAGGTCTGGTAGCGGTGTGCGGCGGGTCTGGTAGCGGTGTGCGGTGGCTCTGGTAGCGGTGTGCGGCTCTGGTAGCGGTGTGTGGCGGCTCTGGTAGCGGTGTGTGGTGGGTCTGGTAGCGGTGTGCGGCTCTGGTAGCGGTGTGTGGTGGCTCTGGTAGCGGTGTGCGGCTCTGGTAGCGGTGTGCGGCGGCTCTGGTAGCGGTGTGCGGCGGCTCTGGTAGCGGTGTGCGGCGGCTCTGGTAGCGGTGTGTGGCGGCTCTGGCAGCGGTGTGCGGCGGCTCTGGTAGCGGTGTGTGGCGGCTCTGGTAGCGGTGTGTGGTGGGTCTGGTAGCGGTGTGCGGCTCTGGTAGCGGTGTGCGGCTCTGGTAGCGGTGTGTGGTGGCTCTGGTAGCGGTGTGCGGTGGGTCTGGTAGCGGTGTGTGGTGGGTCTGGTAGCGGTGTGCGGCGGCTCTGGTAGCGGTGTGCGGCGGCTCTGGTAGCGGTGTGCAGTGGGTCTGGTAGCGGTGTGTGGTGGCTCTGGTAGCGGTGTGCGGCTCTGGTAGCGGTGTGTGGTGGGTCTGGTAGCGGTGTGCGGCGGTTCTGGTAGCGGTGTGCGGCGGGTCTGGTAGCGGTGTGCGGTGGCTCTGGTAGCGGTGTGCGGCTCTGGTAGCGGTGTGTGGCTCTGGTAGCGGTGTGCGGTGGGTCTGGTAGCGGTGTGCGGCGGCTCTGGCAGCGGTGTGCGGCGGCTGTGGTAGCGGTGTGTGGCGGCTCTGGTAGCGGTGTGCGGCGGCTCTGGTAGCGGTGTGTGGCGGCTCTGGCAGCGGTGTGCGGCGGGTCTGGTAGCGGTGTGCGGTGGGTCTGGTAGCAGTGTGTGGTGGGTCTGGTAGCGGTGTGTGGTGGGTCTGGTAGCGGTGTGCGGCTCTGGTAGCGGTGTGTGGTGGCTCTGGTAGCGGTGTGCGGCGGCTCTGGTAGCGGTGTGTGGCGGCTCTGGTAGCAGTGCGGCGGCTCTGGTAGCGGTGTGCGGCTCTGGTAGCGGTGTGTGGTGGGTCTGGTAGCGGTGTGTGGCGGCTCTGGTAGCAGTGTGGCGGCTCTGGTAGCGGTGTGCGGCGGCTCTGGTAGCGGTGTGTGGTGGCTCTGGCAGCGGTGTGCGGCTCTGGTAGCGGTGTGTGGTGGGTCTGGTAGCGGTGTGTGGCGGCTCTGGTAGCAGTGTGGCGGCTCTGGTAGGGGTGTGCGGCGGCTCTGGTAGCGGTGTGTGGCGGGTCTGGCAGTGGTGTGCACACGGGCGACATGTCAATCACAGGCTGAGTGCCTCTATTCATATTCCGCATGAGAGATCGATGAATCACATTTTCTTTCTCAACCCCCCTGATGAGTCAAAATGTCATCAGTCAGGCAAGCTTATCTGTGCTATACAAAAACGGAAGATTGCATGGACGGTTTTTACTGCATTTTATATTTATTGCCAATTAGCGAGTGACCAGTGTATCCGCCTAGGCAGTGTGCTGCCTCTTTATATTTACATCATTCATTGTGTGCCCTGTGATGAACTGACAACCCATCCAGTTTGTGTTTCTGCCTCTCGCACAATGCATGCTGGGATAGGGTCCAGCCACCCATTACCCTGACCAGGAATACGTGGGTTAGATAATGGATGTATGGATCTGTGTGGATGTTTGGGTGGGTGGATGGATTGATGTATGAATGGTTGGATGGATGTATGAATGGATGGATGGATGGATGGATGTGTGGATGTATGGATGGATGGATGTGAAGATAGATGGATGTATGATGGATGGATGGATGTGTGGATGTGAAGATAGATGGATGGATGGATGGATGTATAGATAGATGGATGTATGGATGTGTGGATGGATGTATGGATGTATTGGTGGATGGATGTGTGGATGGATGTATGGATGGATGTGTGGATGTATGGATGGATGGATGGATGTGTGGATGTGTGGATGTATGGATGGATGTGTGGATGTATGGATGGATGGATGGATGTGTGGATGTGTGGATGTACGGATGGATGGATGGATGTGTGGATGGATGGATGGATGGATGGATGTGTGGATGGATGGATGGATGGATGTATGAATGGATGGATGGATGGATGGATGTATAGATAGATGGATGTATGGATGTATGAATGGATGGATGGATGTGTGGATGTATGGATGGATGGATGTGAAGATAGATGGATGTGTGGATGGATGGATGTATGGATGTATGGATAGATGGATGTATGGATGTATGGATGGATGTGTGCATGGATGGATGGATGGATGGATGTATGGATGTATGAATGGATGGATGGATGGATGTATGGATGTGTGGATGGATGGATGTATGGATGGATGGATGGATGGATGGATGTGAAGATAGATGGATGTGTGGATGGATGGATGGATGGATGGATGGATGG
>CM077286.1:1980461-1982961 GCA_039654925.1 Anguilla pacifica
GCTTTAGGAGGTACATTTTGCCCCCTCTGGGAAAAAAACAGGGTTTGTTTAAGGATTTTGGAGGTGTGGTTATGTCCTGGGGACTTGTGTAAATCAATCTTCATTTAGGCCTTTTACGTGTGCTAAATCGAACTGCAAGTAGACTTAGGTCTTCTAGCAGAAGAGATCCATCTTCAGTCCGTCCTCCTCCCCTTAATCCGGGGGTCAGCATCCAGGGTACGCAATAATTTTGGGGGGGGGGGGGTGAGCGCAAACATGGAGGTTGGGGGGTCAGATTCACGTGTGTAGTGCATGATGGTCTGGTGTGTGAGTGGTGCTAATCACCGATAGAAAATTGGGCACCATTTAAGGTCTGTGGCCCCAGACCACCACACCCTGCGTGCTGTCCAAGTGGACCCAGGGGGGCTGGATACTGTACCTCACTCCACCCAAGCGATTTTCGTTAACACCGCAAGGTAGCCCAACCGCTCGAGCAGAGTCTGAGAAAGGGGTCTCATCCACCAGGGCCCAGCAGGATGTAAATACCAGGCAATACATCCATCTCTTCTTCCACCGGACACCTTTTTACTTCCACCAAGCATTCCACAGACACTGGAACTCTTCTGAAAGCTTCTGAGTTTCCACTAGGTTGGCCCACCCAAAAGTGAATATCATCCAGCGGGTTATTTTCTCACTAACTCCAAAATTTTGGGTTCCCTTTGAAAATAACCATGCTTCTATTGAACACGTTTCCTCCCTTGGCTGGTTGCCGGTGGTCCTGACTGCATTTGTTTCCCTCATGGTGTCAAGCTCCTATGTCATTTAAATTACGCTCAGTCCTCAGGAGAAATCTGTAATCTTTCTGGGGAAAGAAACCGTTTGTTTTTATCTTTCATCGTTTTCGAGATATTGATCCTTAAAGGTGAGGATATTTCTCCCATCAGGCTTATATGTAAATTTATGCAAATATAATTAAAGTTATATTACCATTATAGTACCATAATGCCCAGGTCCTTCTGAAATTAAATCTGGACTACCATTCAAAGTATGGGGATGCTTGCAATTTTCCACGTTTTCACTGAATTTTAATTTTAAAAATTTGAAATGAAGAATTATGGAGAAATATTTTTAAAAAGATAATAAATAAATAAATAAATAAATAAATAAATGGCCCTGACACCAACCCTAATCTCTTCTCAACTCTAACATTAACTGTTTGCCTAACTGTATTGTACTTGGGTTTAGTAAGTTTTTTAAATAAAACATTACGAAAAAATCTTTACATTTTTTTTGTGAAATGATAATAAATAAATAAAGAAATAAAATTTAAAAAAATAGCCCTGACCCTATCCCTAATCTCTTCTGTACCCTAACACTTAACCCTTTAACAGTACAATACAGTGTGCGGGTGTCTCCATTACATCATCAGTCTTATTCCACTCTGCTCAGTGCGTGTGCCTTGTTCCAGGTGTGTGTGTGTGCCTTGTTCCAGGTGTGTGCGTGTGCCTTGTTCCAGGTGTGCGCGTGTGCCTTGTTCCAGGTGTGCGTGTGAGCCTTGTTCCAGGTGTGTGTGTGTGTGCCTTGTTCCAGGTGTGTGTGTGTGTGTGCTTTGTTCCAGGTGTGTGTGTGTGTGAGCCTTGTTCCAGGTGTGTGTGTGTGCCTTGTTCCAGGTGTGTGTGTGTGTGTGCTTTGTTCCAGGTGTGTGTGTGTGTGTGCTTTGTTCCAGGTGTGTGTGTGTGTGTGCTTTGTTCCAGGTGTGTGTGTGTGTGTGCCTTGTTCCAGGTGTGTGTGTGTGTGTGCTTTGTTCCAGGTGTGCGCATGTGCCTTGTTCCAGGTGTGTGTGTGTGCCTTGTTCCAGGTGTGTGTGTGTGCCTTGTTCCAGGTGTGTGTGTGTGTGCCTTGTTCCAGGTGTGTGCGTGTGTGCCTTGTTCCAGGTGTGTGTGTGTGCCTTGTTCCAGGTGTGCGTGTGTGCCTTGTTCCAGGTGTGCGTGTGTGCCTTGTTCCAGGTGTGCGCGTGTGCCTTGTTCCAGGTGTGTGTGTGTGCCTTGTTCCAGGTGTGTGTGTGTGCCTTGTTCCAGGTGTGTGTGTGTGGCCGTTCTCTGGATGTGAGGTAAACGTCTTCGCCGTGTTCCGCCGCTGTCTTGCAGGCGAGCCATGAAGCGGCCGGCGACGTTCCGCTGCCCGTTCCAGAACGCCTGCGCCATCACCAAGAGCAACCGCCGCCAGTGCCAGGCCTGCCGCCTACGCAAGTGCCAGGCCATCGGCATGCTGAAGGAGCGTGAGTGAGCCCTTCCCCGCCGCTGCATGGGTACCTGGGGGGGGGGGGGGGGGTATTTAAACCAGGCCAGACTGCCAGTGTGTTAAAGACTGCTGTACTGTTCCCGCTGTACTGTTCCCGCAGCGAATGAACATGAACTTGGGCTTTTCTCTAGTAATGTATGTGTTGCCTTCTGTGAATGTCCTGCACTGTCCTGACTTTGAGGAGCCAAGTCCTCACGGCATGTCTGACGGAAGAGAGCCC
>CM077286.1:1987961-1995461 GCA_039654925.1 Anguilla pacifica
AAATCATTTTTTAACTTGCGTCTCAACATCCTCTTCCCTTGTCCCCTGCCTGCCTGCCTGGTACAGCGGGGTTTCAGCGCCACCTGCTGGACCCGTTGATGAAGTTCCACTACACCCTGCGGAAGCTGGGTCTGAACGAGTCAGAATACGTGCTGATGCAGGGCATCTCCCTCTTCTCCCCAGGTACCCCACATTTACCCCTGTGTTATTACGCCTGCTGCAGGTACAGAGCCACCCCACATTTACCCCAGTACTCCTACCCCCACTGCAGGCACAGAGCTGGGGTAACCGCACATTTACCCCACTGTTATTACCCCTGTCCTGTGTCTCTACTGCTCAACAGTTACCCCTCATTTACCCCAGTATTATTACCCCCGCTCCTCTACTTCTCAACAGTTACCCCATGATTACCCCATTATTACCATCTCTGTTCTTCTGATTATCTATGGTCACCCCATTATTGTCACGCTTTTATGCTTCTCAATGTTGTCACTTCTTTAAACTCCATTGGCATTCATGCTGCTGCTGTTCCCATGGTAATCTCCCTCCCAACAGGACGAGAGATTCCGTAGTTTTTTTTAAAAAAAAGTGTTTCAAGTGCGTCTCAACATCGTCATCATGTGGAACAGCCTCTCAGGCTCCTGATTGGATCTGATCCAGGTCAGGCAGGAACAGACCAATCAGAAGAAGATGCTCCAGAGACGGGTTTTGGGGTGTCTCCACAGACAGTAGATTTTGGGGCACCCCAAGAGAAAATGGTTTTAGGGTGTCCCCAGAGAGAATGTTTTAGGGTGTCTCCAGAGATACTGGTTTTGGGGTATCCTCAGAGAGACTGGTTTTGGGGTATCCCTAGAGAGACTGGTTTTTGGGTATCCATAGAGCGACTGGTTTTGGGGTATCCCCAGAGAGACTGGTTTTGGGGTATCCGTAGAGAGACTGGTTTTGGGGTGTCCCCAGAGAGACTGGTTTTGGAGTATCCCCAGAGAGACTGGTTTTGGAGTATCCCCAGAGAGACTGGTTTTGGGGTGTCCCCAGAGAGACTGGTTTTAGGGTATCTGTAGAGAGACTGGTTTTGGGGTGTCCCCAGAGAGACTGGTTTTGGGGTGTCCCCAGAGAGACTTGTTTTGGGGTGTCCCCAGAGAGACTGGTTTTAGGGTATCTGTAGAGAGACTGGTTTTGGGGTGTCCCCAGAGAGACTGGTTTTGGGGTGTCCCCAGAGAGACTTGTTTTGGGGTGTCCTTCCTCTGTTCGGTCGCCTGAAACGCTGTTGTGTTGCAGACCGACCAGGCGTGACCCATCATGGGATGATTGACAGGCACCAGGAGACCCTCGCGCTCACCCTGAAGGCGTACATCGACACCAAGAGAACAGCACCGGAGAAGAAGTAAGAGTGCTCCCACACGGGGGCGTGTCCGTTCATGACATCATTTCCTCCGCCCTCCAGAAGAAATTAAAAAACTTCTGAAACAAGGGCTATATCTCTCTCTCTCTCTTCCTCTCCCTCACCCTCTCCCTCTCCCTCTCTCCCTCCCTCTCTCCCTCCCCCCAGCCTCCTGTACCCCAGGATCATGGCCTGCCTGACCGAGCTGCGCAGTATGAATGAGGAGTACACCAAGCAGCTCCTGCAGATCCAGGACATCCAGCCCGACGCCTCACCGCTAATGATGGAGGTGGTCAGGAAGGACATCTGACACACACACACACACACACGCACTATACACACACACACTATACACACACACACACACACACACACACGCACTATACACATACACACACGCACACACGCGCACACACACACGCGCGCACACGCACACGCATATGCACACGCACACACACACTATACACACACGCATATGCACACACACACACACACACACACACGCACACACAAATGCGCACACACACACACACACACACACACACACACACACGCACGAACGAGCAGACATCAGCACAGAGCCTTATGAAGTCGTCTGTCAAACAGACTGACCAACATCAGCACCCAGCCTTATCCTGTCTGTCACGCACACAACCAACTGACCTGTCTGTCAAACAGACCCTGTCCGTTACAAAGACACCTACAAACCTGTCTGTAAAACAGACCCTGTCCGTCATGCAAACACAGACTAACCTGCCTGTCAAACAGATCCTGTCAATCACACAGACACGACTAACCTGTCTGTCAAACAGATCCTGTCCATCACACAAACACTGACACACCTGTCTGTTGTGCAAGACGTGCCCGCATTTACACACAAAACCACAGTCACGCACACAGACACAATATCATGCAATTGGGTTGGAGAGAAGTACCAGATGGACCCCTGAAGCAAGAGCCACATTAACAGAAAAACAGACTGTTTACCTGCAGATCAACAGACTGTTTACCTGCAGATCAACAGACAGATTAGCTGCAGATCAACAGACGGTTTACCTGCAGATCAACAGACAGTTTACCTGCAGAGTAACAGACAGATGCGGAACCATCCATAAGGACAGGAGTAACAGACTCTGCATAGAGCTTCTGCTGTGGTCTCACAAGCTCAGCTTCCTGTGCCTGTGGGAAACAGGACCTGATGTCATAGACCGAGGGTTTGCCATTTTGGAGCATGACTACAAACTCACCTTGTGACAAAAAAAATGGATTAACAGCAGAGGGGGGTGGCTTCGCTTGTGACAGAATTTTTTAAAATAGCTACTATAAAGGAATATATCTTACATATCTAATATACTGATTATACGTGTTGAGAATTTTGACAACTGTGCAAAAAGAAGCTAAAAAAATGAAACTTTGCACTTTAAAACGAATGCGACGTCTCTCCGCTGAGTTGATACAGACGCATTCTCCAAAGCTGATGCTCGGAAAGGTGAGCACATTCGCCATTTGCGGTGAAAAGGCCGGCATTTAGCAATTGCCACAGGGTTCCAGAAAAGTTCGTTATCGTAAATTTACGTTTTCTGTGAAAACATTGCGCTTGGAACAGCGATAGGCTCTTGAGTGATGGCAGGTAGGGATGCACTGGTGATCCAGTCCAGTCTCAGAATCCTGCTTTCTACTGATGTCAGAGATTGAATGATTGATGGATTGACATATTTTGAGCCATACAGAAAATTTGTCTCGGACAACATGAACATCCGGCATCTGGTGTAGGCTCGCAGAGTTGATGCATGTAGCACACGTATGTAGCAGTGCACGTTTGTGATTTCTGTGTGGTGGGTTCAGTTATTCAGCGAATCACAAGTTGCTCCTGTGTGTGTGTGAGTGTGTGTGTGTGTCAATGTTTTAATGTTACAAAAAGCCCCCGGCATCTTTTCAGTCTACGTAGCTTTGACCTGTGTGAACTGTGTGGAGAAAAAAGGCTTGTTTTTAATGGGGTCAGCAAAGTTAATCAAAGATTGACTTAATGTGTCCTCAGTCACTTATTCTGTTTTCCTTTTAAAAAATGACAGGGTGAATTAAATAGCTGTAAGCCAATCAGAGGCGATCTGCGCCCCTAGCGCCCCGTCTGGTAAGATGGAAAAAGGTCTCAACACTGGTTCACTAACTCACACACGAGAATTTCACGTTAGACTAAGCATTAACTTTGGGATTAGTATTCTGATTCTGTGCACGTGTTGTGGATATGTGTCAAATGCATCGATGAATATAACCGCCTAGCCATTAAATATGCTTTGTCAGGCACTGCAGGGAATTTAGTTTTTTTTAAAGAAATGGCTTCAAGTGCAAGTATTGTGTTCATAGAATATGGCCATTATAAAATATTTGCGGAGAGGTTTTTACACTTGTAATTATTGGTGAAACACACAACGTACCCTTGTGTGACGTACTCGTACTCTTTTGTGAATTATTGATCGCATCAGTCCTTTTGGATGTTCGATTTCCACGTTTATATTTTTGTATCTGTGTCTGAACAGAACAAAATAACTTCGCCCTGGCAGCTCAGAAGGTTTCCTAAAAGAAAAAATTATTATTTGAAATAAAGATCAGTGGCAGCAGTTTTACCATTTAAGCAGACCTGACTGGATTAAAGTCAATAAAGACCCCCAAACGCATGCGGCAGAACACTTCACAAGGACTGTTCTCTAATGGTTTCCTCCTCCTTCATTCACTAACTTATTGATCGGCACTTTACGACTCATTAAAAGCACAAGAACTACCTGCTCCCAAGGCCCTTCTGCTCAGACAATCAGCGCCTTTTCAGCCGTGAGCTCGGACCGCACGCCCTCCCCCTCATCTGAACAGAGTTTAAATGGTCACCCGCCATCGTACGCTGTTTTTAAAACGTTTATTCAGGTATATCGTTGTGAATGTGAAATATTTCTCGGCATTTAAAAAAAAAAAAAAGCATTGCGCTACACGGTTGTGGTTGTGCTTTCATCACTGAACTTTTTTATTTATTTATTTGGAACTAAAGAAACACTGCAGTTGGAACGAAGTACTCCCCAGGCTGAAAAGCTGGAGGGTGAACTGAACAAGGCCGTCAGTTTTTTTCCTGAAACCAGGAGGGGACGGATTGGTTAAGGGTTTTTAAAACCATGTTCAAGTACCATTCAGAAAAAGAAAGAAAGAAGTTGAAGCGCAGCACATCAAACAGGCTGTTTACTGTGAGCAGCCAAGCCTCCCCCTATTTGGCCTTGGGAACCAAAATTATTTTAACAAAATGGACACGAAACAGTGCCACACTGTGGCTCACAGGACCATCTGCAGCAGCGATTCTCCCAGCATCCCCTCTGCTCCAGGACAACATAGAATGAATTGTTGGGGCGACACAAGAATTAAGTTCACGGTGCTATGGAATAAAAGTGTACATACCTCTTAAAATTCAAAATGTGATGTAATCCAGGGAAAAAGATCAGACGTAGCGACAATAAAAGTTTTAGTGATCTCTATGGTTTCGTCCATTAAAGTTGCACTGATGTGGTTCAAAAACATCCAGCCGTTTCTGTCTCATCTCTTCTATGGTTTTACATGCAAGCTGTGCCCATCTGAAAAGTAAGGTTCCTAATTTCGCCCATCTATGGTAGAGTCTGAAATGGAGACTAGGGCCATAGCTGAACCTGCGTGCTTGCCTACTATTGAGTATACAACGTGTGTATGACTTGTATACTCAACAGTAGGCAAGTGTGCTGTTTCAGACATGGCCGAGAAAAGGCTCACGTGACATGAACCCTCCAATCACAACTTAGGGCTTGGGACAGTAGCCAATCACACCCTCCAATCACAAGTCAGGGCTTGGGACAGTAGCCAATCACACCCTCCAATCACAAGTCGGGGCTTGGGATAGTAGCCAATTATACCCTCCAATCAAAAGTCAGGGCTTGGGATCGTAGCCAATCAGCACACCCTCAAGGAGACGAAAGCTTTTTTGAAAAGAGAGAGAGAGGGGAAAAGTTGAGAGTTTGTTCATTTCCAGGCTATCCTACTCTTTATTTAATGCAAATTACAGTACCAGGTAACTATTTCTTTGAACCAAGTCACACAGAGGAACAAAACGGACATATTTACAAGGAGAGGGAAACATTTAGCATACTTTCACAGAAAAAAAAAGTTTATATTTAAAATGAAATAAAAATTTCAGTCACAAACAGAGGCATTCAAGTAGTAGTAATGGTATACAGGTTGTTTTGTCATATTTTTTACTTATTTTAAATCAAGACAGTTTTTTTCCACAAGGTGTATGCGATAGTCTGTATGGATCCCACCGTCCTTTTTTCATTTTTTTTTTTAAATTTATCTTTTGAACTTTGTGTTTTTACATTTTTTTTTTCTTCTTTTTTAAAATTTTATTTTAACTTTCGTCACAAGAAGTGGTCACACGATTTGTTTTACAGGCCAGGTGATTGGATAGCAACACATCTATGAATGCAAATATTACAAGCAAGCACCTTTTATATATATATATAATGATATATATACATATATAAAATCACCAAAGGGAGAGGGGGCTACATGATATTTGTCCCGCTGAGTGCTGTTGAATTTGCGCTACAGTTCACTAACAGGAAAAAAAAATCCTACATATTAAATCGTTATTGCCTCTTAAATAGCTGGGTCAACAACAGACTACACTGATTCACTTTGGTACCAGGAGAGGAATCGGACAGACATCTGCGCTTCACCATTACAACTCCAACCAAGACACAGCAGACATTACAACCACAGAGCTCTCAGAATCTGTGCACAGACATCAGATGGAGAGGGAGGGAGGGGGAGAGAGAGAGAGACAGAGAGAGGGAGAGAGAGAGAGAGAGAGGGGGAGGGAGAGAGAGCTAACTCAACCTAAAATCACTGCTTTAAAATCAGTTTAACTTCCCACAGGAGTTTACAGGAGGGGAAAAATTAGTTTTTAAAAAAGAAGCTACATTAATTAAAAATACGGCATAAGAGAGATGTACCCGGAGGTTAAAAAGAGCTTTAAAAATAAGGTGTAAAGTGAACATGGCTGGCTGTGGAAGAACTCAGAGGGACTAGCAATTCAACAGCACTCCCCCTGGGGGGGGGGGGGGGTCGAGAAGCAGGAACAAGGGATGGAGGGGTTGGGGGGGGGGGGGGGATAACGTCAGCAAAGGCACTCCAAACTATAGATACACTATACATTACTAGTTATTGTTACAATAATATAGCCGGCACCTACTGTACAGTTACAATTAAACTATATGGCTGGGAAATGCTCATTATAATTTTTTATTAATAAACGATCATCATTGCCCTGATTTCTTTTTGTCCTTTTGATTTCACTCTTTCTTCTTTTCTTTTTTTTTTTTTTTTGCTCATTAACAGTTCTTGGGTCTGCATATTTACATACCATACACAAAAAAAAGAAAAAAGATAAAAGTACAAGCCAGAATTTGGTGAGGAGCACCTAATATATACACATTTTTAAAAACTGTTTTTCAATCTTTTTTTTTTTTTAAGCCTCTTTGTGTCAGAACTGAATGGAGGCGCATTGAGAGCCGGGCTCTGTGCTGCGACCCGGGCGGCTGGCCGGGGGAGGAGAGGGAAAGGGGGATGAATAAACGACAATCGGACGCGCTACACCTCCGCAACGGCTTCAGGTAAAAAGAAAGGATAAAATAAAGGACAGACAACGTCGCCGGCGACGGACGACAGGCCTTCCCAGAGGCGCCCGAGCCCCGGCAGGACCCGGAGGACCCGGAGGACCCGGGGGCGCGGGCACAAACGCACCGCCCACCGAACCCGTAACCGCGGGAAACGATCCCAGCCCCTCCCCGGCAAGCGGCAGCCAAACCCGTCCAACGACACGCTCCGCGTGAGCCCGAGTTCTGGCCCGTCCTGGGGAGTCACGCGACACCCCCACACTCACCCCCCCCCCCACCGTCTCGCCCGTTTACCCACAAGCCCCGGCGTTCCGAGCACAGCGCTCACCGAAACAGGGGGGCGGAGCTTCCCCGGCAGACCGGGACGGGACCGGCCCGTTGCAAGCGGCCGCTGCTCGCGGTCCGTTTGAGTGACAGCTCACAGCTGGGCGGGGAGAG
>CM077286.1:2005461-2012009 GCA_039654925.1 Anguilla pacifica
TGTAATCCCCACCACTGCACTGTAATCCCCACCACAACCACTGTAATCCACTGCACTGCAATTCCCACCACAACCACTGTAATCCACTGCACTGTAATCCCCACCACAACCACTGTAATCCACTGCAATCCACCACAACCACTGTAATCCACTGCACTGTAATCCACCACTGCACTGCAATTCCCACCACAACCACTGTAATCCACTGTACTGTAATCCCCACCACAACCACTGTAATCCACTGCAATCCACCTCACTGCACTGTAACACTCTGCACTGTAATCCACTGCACTGCACCGTTATCCATCCCACTGCACTGTAATCCACTGCAATCCACACTGCTAACCCTGAAGGCCTGTGCTGGTCTGGCCTTGATCATTGGCTATAACATGTTGCCCATTCTCTCTCCAGAGTGCAGCTGCAGTGAAGGCGAAGGCGAACAGTAAACAGGCAAACGGCCCGTTATGCTGACTCAGGGGCCAAAGCCAAAAACCTTCAGCTCCACTCCGCCTCACAGCGGGGGGGGGGGGGGGGGGGGGGGGCCCAAATAACTCATCACCCGAGTGACCCATCAAACAAGAAGCTCTTCCCAGACACCACCCTCACTCCACTGCTTTAAAGCTGAGGCTGCTGTGCTACTGAGTCAGATCACAATGCCAGGCTCGTTCATACTACCCATGATGACGATGTGAAGCAGTTCACCCTCCTACCCCCCCAAATCCCGTACCCCCTGCCCCATGCGCCCCACACAGGGCAGAAGGGCCCGGGCGCCTCACCTCCCGAAATCGCAGAGCTTGAGGACGGCGGTCTCGGGGTCCAGCAGCAGGTTTTGGGGTTTGATGTCCCGGTGGCAGATCCCAAAGGAATGTATGTAGGCCAGACTGCGGAAGAGCTGGTACATGTAGATCTGCAAGGACAACAACACGCGTGTGAGAGAGAGAGAGAGAGAGAGAGAGAGAGAGAGAGAGAGAGAGAGTGTGTGTGTGCGTGTGTGCGAGTGTGTGTGTGCATGTGTGTGTGTGTGTGTGCGCATGTGCATGTGCGTGCGTACAGCCAAATTCAGATGAATAAACACGACTGGGACAAATCTGGCAGTTCTAGTGAAATGTGCAGCAGCCATGTGGTACAGCACTTTGACCGTCTGCTGTAGGATCAAATGGCCTCTTCTGAATACAGCTTTCCTGCTTCCTTTCCTGCAGTGTGTGTGTGTGTATGCATGCGCGCAGGCCTGTGTGTCTGTGTGTGTGTGTGTGTGTGTGTGCGTGCGCACGTACTCGTATGTGTGTGCGCACGTACCCGTGTGTGTGTGTGTGCGCACGCCTGTGTGTGTGTGTGTGTGTGTGTAGGGTTTTCCTGTGAGACAGAGTATGAGTGTATGTCAGAATGAAACAGACTCAGGCCAGCAGCCCGGGTGACCTCAGCTGTGACCTCAGCTGTGACCCCAGGTGTGCAGGAGGCTGAGGCCTACCCTACCTTCACATACACCATGGGCAGAGTCTGCTTGGCCCGGCTGTAGTGCCTGGCCACTCTGTACACCGTCTCTGGGACGTAGTCCAACACCAGGTTCAGGTACACCTCATCCTTCTGTGAGAGAGAGAGAGAGAGAGAGAGAGAGAGAGAGGGGGAGAAGAAGAGGGAATGAAAGGGGGGAAGCAGAGAAGGAGAGAGATGGAGAGAGAGAGATTATCGAGACAGCGGCAGGACCAGATGAGGAGACGCACCAGAGGGAACACACAGGCACTCAATCAGCAGCACCAACACCGCAAGAGGGACGGGAGGGGGGGAACACGGGGGGGGGGGGGGGGGGGCCCAGAACATGGGGGGGGGCAGAATGGGAAGTTATAAATAAATAACCCAGGCAACATGATTACTACGCAACACCAGAAACTGAAGATTCTCAACAGAGAACCGTGAGCAGAGGTGATCCCCATCCCCCTTCCTCTGGTTCACCATCATCCATTATCCGCTGGAGAACAACAACCTGGGAGCAGACAACTGCAAGGAAGAAAGGACCATTTCTCCACGATGCTGAGAGGGGGCAGGGTTGACCCATTCTCTGCTGGGTGTGTGTGGGTATGGTATTCTGGGTTGTCGTGGTGATACCTAATAAGGGCATCACATGACTTCCTGTCTGAGATCAGCATCTCTCTCGGTCTCCATAGGGCAGGCTTGTTCACTCGCCCACAGAAGAGGCTGAGGACACAGGAAGTGATGTCACTTCCTGTCCCACTCCTCCCAGTCCCGACAACAGGGCAGGGAGAGGGGGCAACAGCTGCCTTGCGGCACTGGGTGGGGGGGGGGCTGTTTAGCCAACAAGTCTGAAGCAGAAACGAGTCACTTCCACTCTGTCTATTTCGGCACGCACAGGTAAGACAGAGGCGGGGTAAAGGCCTTTCATCTTCCTTCACAAACTGAGCTTGACCTGAGTCAACCTCGTGAGGTGGAAACATGAAAGGACATGACATCACCAGCACTACCTGGGGCCATGCGCAGGGTTCCGTGCAGGAGGAGTGTGGTAATTAGAGGATAAAAAAGCAGTAGATGGTGGGGGTGGTGGGGGGGTGGGGGGTGGGCTGGGGTGAGCTGGGGGTGGTGGGGGTGGTGGGGGGATGGGGGTGGTGGGATGGGGTGGGCTGGGGGTGGTAGGGGGGTGAGCTGGGGGTGAGCTGGGGTTTGTGGGGGGGTGGGCTGGGGGTGAGCTGGGGGTGGTGGGGGTGGTGGGGGGGATGGGGGTGGGCTGGGGTTTGTAGGGGGGGTGGGCTGGGGGTGAGCTGGGGTTTGTGGGGGGGTGGGCTGGGGGAGAGCTGGGGGTGAGCTGGGGGGGCTGGGGTTTGTGGGGGGGTGAGCTGGGGGTGAGCTGGGGTTTGTGGGGGGTGGGCTGGGGTGTTGCTGGTTCAAACCCGCGAGGGCGGCAGCTGCCTGTGGTTAAATAAAGTGAGCGCGGCTTTGCCCAGCCCGAGGCTCTGAGACGCTGCACTGTGAGAGCGGCCCAAACGCAGCAGAGGCTCCGCGGTGCTCCTGGAGGGGCGCGGGCCGTCCCGGGACAGAGGGACCCGCGCGAGAGGAAATGCTGACGCCCCCCCCCCCCCCCCCGCCGAAGCGGCACGCGATCGTGTGTGTGCGCCTGGCACGCCGTCCCGACAGGAAGCCGGGAGGCGGAGCGGTTTCCATGCCTACGCCATGAGTGTGGCAACCAGCTGCCTCCATGCCTTCCGTTACCCTCCCAATGACCCGAGCGTCACACGCATCTGGGGCCTAATTACACACAGGCTGCACACAGGCTACACACAGGCTACACACAGGCTGCACACAGGCTACACACAGGCTACACACAGGCTGCACACAGGCTGCACACAGGCTACACACGGGCTGCACACAGGCTGCACACAGGCTAATCAGCCCCAGGCTGGACCCCATTCAAACTCTGATACACAGCAGCACACGCAGGTCCCCACTAACACCGATACACAGCAACACACGCAGGTCCCCACTAACACGATACACCACAACACACGCAGGTCCCCCACTAACACCGATACACCACAACACACGCAGGTCCCCACTAACACGATACACCACAACACACGCAGGTCCCCGCTAACACCGATACACCACAACACACGCAGGTCCCCACTAACACCGATACACCACAACACACGCAGGTCCCCGCTAACACGGATACACCACAACACACGCAGGTCCCCACTAACACTGATACACCACAACACACGCAGGTCCCCACTAACACCGATACACCACAACACACGCAGGTCCCCACTAACACCGATACACCACAACACACGCAGGTCCCACTAACACTGATACACCACAACACACGCAGGTCCCCACTAACACTGATACAGCACAACACACGCAGGTCCCCACTAACACAGATACACCACAACACACGCAGGTCCCCACTAACACTGATACAGCACAACACACGCAGGTCCCCACTAACACTGGCGAGAGGCCGATCCTTTAAAAACAAACGCCCCAGCGCTGTGTGTGAGGGGGAAACCCGACACCGTACAGGACGAGAGGAAAACGTCGTCCTGCCAGGTGAACCGGAGCAACAACAACCATCTGTATTCATACAGCACCTTCAAACAAAGCTTAAAAAGAGCCTCCCGGGACAGAACAGAGAAGCTTTAAAATGCGCAGCAGTAATCAGTCACGGCGTTTTTTTTTTTTCAGGAAGTGCATTAAATCTGCGGCAGACTTCCCCCTCGCTGAGCAGCCGAAACGGAGGGTGTGTGGAGACGGGCTCTGATCACCTCTCCAGCCGGGCAGGAAATGACACGTTAAACGGGCGCGAATACACCACAGATGCTCCAAACGGCGCAGCGCCACACTCCAACCAGAGGGGGCAGCGCCACACTCCAACCAGAGGGTGCAGCGCCACACTCCAACCAGAGGGTGCAGCGCCACACTCCAACCAGAGGGGCACGAAACACCATGCTGGGCGGGGGGGGGGGGGGGAGGGAGAGAGGGAGGTGGAGGGAGAGAGAGAGAGATGGAGGGAGGGAGAGATAGACGGAATGAAAATAGACTTTGCTTGTGTTCATCACTTCTAAGCTTACCCTTTGTAGTTCAGGTCGAGTAAATAAATCAGTTTGCAGCTGAACAGAGAGTGAGAGATACAGACAGATAGACAGAGGAACAGGGAGAGAGAGGGAGTGAGAGAGAGTGAGAGAGAGAGAGGGAGAGGGAGTGAGAGAGGAGTGAGAGAGAGGAGAGAGAGAGAGGGACAGGGAGTGAGAGAGGGAGAGGGACAGGGAGTGAGGGAGAGAGAGGGAGGTGAGAGAGTGAGAGAGAGAGAGGGACAGGGAGTGAGGGAGAGAGAGGGAGTGAGAGAGAGAGAGAGAGAGAGAGCGCTACTGGCTCTCATTGACAAATGAAGGAGAGAAACGCCTCCTGTGTGGTTCAGGCTCTAAATTTAGCAGAGTGGAGTTGATGACTCACCAAACACCCCCCCCCCCCCACCCCACCCCGGCGACACCGCCACTCTCAAGCAACAGCAGTCCCGCGATTACAGCTGATCAGACAGGGAGCCGATTGGCTCTTGGGCAGCCATTCGGGAGCTGGAGGGCACAGCTGATTGGCTGATCAGTCCCAACGCAGCCCCAGCGCCAGCAGCTGATTGGTCGAGCGGTCCTTCGCTGCTGCAGGGCAGCACATCCTCCCACACAGCCCGAGCGATCGGATGGCGACAGCGTCGGCGCCAGAGGAGGAAGTCACGGCGAGCGTGTTTCCAGTCTGCAAAACTGCGAGATCCCATCGCCACTCCCACCCCCAATCCCCCCCCCCCCCCCCCGCCCGCCCGCCCGCCCGCCCGCTCGCCCGGAGCCCAGCGCAGCGTCTCAGTGTGGACGTGATCGCGACTGTGAGTACGACTGGACTTCGGGGTGACAAGATCCCCAAAAATCCAACAAGTGAGGAAAAAAACATAAATAAAATAAAAAATCTAAAAAAACAAAAAAATAAAACTCCCCAGGGAGACGAAATCTCAGGGGAATCCCGGATACAGAGGGGAGCCCAGCCCCAGCCGGCCGCTGGGGGGGGGGTCACTGAACCCCAAAATGTTCCCTCTTAACGGCTCTTCCCCAGCTAGCACAGAAACACACACACACACACACACACACACTCACACACACACACACACACACACACACACACACACACACACACACACACACACCTCTCTCACACTCACACACACACACACACACTCTCACACACACACACACACACACACCTCTCTCTCACTCACACACACACACACACACACACACACACACACACACACACACAGCTCCCTCATTAATCTGCATTGAAACATTATGTTCACTTAAAGCACCGGGATTTACCGTCCCAACACCTGCCTGTGTGAGCAGCTCCACCGGATTAATGACCAGATATTACATCCACTGCTAATCCTGCGCAGGTTTAATCACTCCATTAACTTCTTACACCGGCATCGTGCCACGGGGGTGTATCTGTATGCTTTACACCTCGTGTGAATAAGTACAGAAGGGTGATGCGTAAATAAGGGCATTTACAGAGGCAGTCCCGCTCCAAGGCCTGCCTTGCTCTAGAGGCTGCAAGTGACCCAAACCCATAATAATCTGAACCTCCAAACACCAGGCTATCAGCCTCCTGTCCCAGGAACACAGAGAGGGCAACATCCTCTATCACCCAAATGCAAAGGCATTCCAGGCCCAGGATATTACCTTTAGCCTTTTACCCCACTGAAATCAATAAACACCACAGAACTGGTGAGCTTAACTGAATCTACAGAGACTGGCTTGCCCTTCTCAGTGTGGCCAGAAGGGGCTCTAGGCCCGCTCCAACAGAGAGAACAGCCCCAAGACCACACTGTGGCCTCTGCTAACCTCTGTTAGCCTCTGCTAACCTCTGCTAATGAGTGTGTATGTGTGTGTGCGTGTGCATGTGTGAGCGAGTGTGTGCATGTGTGTGCGCATTGTGCGTGAGTGCAGCTCTGTGAACCAGAGGCTTCCCCTCTCTCCCCCCCCTCTCTCTCATCT
>CM077286.1:2012109-2014609 GCA_039654925.1 Anguilla pacifica
AAACAAAAAATAAAAACTCCCCAGGGAGACAAAATCTCATGGGGATCCCGGATACAGAGGGGAGCCCAGCCCAGCCGGCCGGTTGGGGGGGTCACTGAACCCAAAATGTTCCCTCTTAACAGCTCTTCCCCAGCTAGCACAGAAACACACACACTCTCTAACACACACACACACACACACGCACACACGCATGCACTAACACACACACGCACACGCACGCACTAACACACACACACACTCTCTCACACACACACACACACACACACACACACACACACAGAAAGGCCTCCTGGGTCAGTCTGAATGAGATTATACACACACACACACACACACACACACACACACACACACCTCTCACACACACACCACACACTCACACTCACACACACAGCTCCCCTCATTAATCTGCACTGAAACATTATGTTCACTTAAAGCACCGGGATTTACCGTCCCAACGCCTGCCTGTGTGAGCAGCTCCACCGGATTAATGACCAGATATTACATCCACTGCTAATCCTGCGCAGGTTAATCACTCCATTAACTTCTTAATACACCGGCATCGTGTCACAGGGGTGTATCTGTACGCTTTACACCTCGTGTGAATAAGTACAGAAGGGTGATGCGTAAATAAGGGCATTTACAGAGGCAGTCCCGCTCCAAGGCCTGCCTTGCTCTAGAGGCTGCAAGTGACCCAAACCCATAATAATCTGAACCTCCAAACACCAGGCTATCAGCCTCCTGTCCCAGGAACACAGGGGAGGGCAACATCCTCTATCACCCAAATGCAAAGGCATTCCAGGCCCAGGATATTACCTTTAGCCTTTTTACCCCACTGAAATCAATAAACACCACAGAACTGGTGAGCTTAACTGAATCTACAGAGACTGGCTTGCGCTTCTCAGTGTGGCCAGAAGGGGGCTCTAGGCCCGCTCCAACAGGGAGAACAGCCCCAAGACCAACACTGTGGCCTCTGCTAACCTCTGCTAATGAGTGTGTATGTGTGTGTGCGTGTGCATGTGTGAGTGCATGCGTGTGTGTGAGTGAGCGTGTGCATGTGTGAGCGAGTGTGTGCATGTGTGTGCGCATGTGCGCGAGTGCATCTCTGTTTACCAGAGGCTTCCCTCTCTCTCCCCCCTCTCTCTCTTCCACTCACTCACCCCTAATACCTCACAAAACCCACCAAATAACCAAACAAACTGCCACCAGATTTAATCAACCGTAGCGGCGATGGCCAATTCATTTCAGTGACAGTCTGTCAAACGAACATTTCAGTGAAAGATGTCAAACGATCATTTCAGTGAAAGATGTCAAACGATCATTTCAGTGAAAGATGTCAAACGATCATTTCAGTGAAAGATGTCAAACGATCATTTCAGTGAAAGATGTCAAACGATCATTTCAGTGACAGACTGTCAAACGATCATTTCAGTGAAAGATGTCAAACGATCATTTCAGTGAAAAGCTTTCATACGGTCGTTTCTGTGCTCTCTGAAACGCTGCCTTCCTGGCAGCCGGTGTTTGGAGGCGGGTTTAACCCCGGGGGCGGGTGGCGTGCGGGTTAAACTCGCCCAAGGACACTGTGTGCAAACCAGGGCCGCTTTCCCTCCAAAAACCCTGAGTACACCCCAGCAGAACACTGTGACCTCACGGACGTGATGCAAGAGCGCCCCCTCCACCCCCGGCCCCCCCCGGCCCCCCGCCCACTCCACCCCCCCCGGCCCGCCCCCGCCCCCCCCGCCCCCCTCCAAAGGCTGGTGAGCCCAGCGGCGGACATTTTGAATAATTAAAAGTAGGAACACTCGTGGGTCCCGAGACCAGAACAGGCGGAACGCGGGCAGGACAACCCGAGGGAAACGGGCGATGTTAAATAATGGCGCTGCAGAGAAATTCACAGCATTGACTAAAGGCATCAAGCAGGAAACTTCATCCCCTCAGTGAATTATGGGTAATAGAGAGCAGGGCAGTGTGGTTGTCAGGCTTTAAGATTATTAATCGGGGGGGGGGGGGGGGGGGGGGGGGACTCCTGGATTTCCTTTGCTTTTGTCATGTAGCATTTCAGCGCTGAAGAGGAATGGATTTGTGGCAGACTGAGGGTGGAGTAATCTTACCCCCCTAAAGGTCTGACACAGGGCCCACCCCCCCCCCCCGCCCCCCCACGCTCTGCTCCAGCCCCCCCACCCCCGCCCCCCCACGCTCTGCTCCAGTCCCCCCCCCCCCGCCCCGTGCGCTGACGTCACCGGTGCTATCCCGAGGAACTTGAGCCGCTCACTCGGGCACTTCTGGGAACGGACGGGACAAGACGGGACAGGGACGGACGCGGGCTGCGTGTTACACAGCGGGGGGGGGGGGGGGGAAACACGCGTCACGGAGCACCGATGCACCATGGGAACTGATGATGGCCTAAATATTAGGGTTAATTCATCAGGGCCAGAATTTGGCACGAAAACCAGAAACAGACACAGATACAGCCCTCCCTGCCCACTTCTGACTAATACCATAC
>CM077286.1:2017109-2022109 GCA_039654925.1 Anguilla pacifica
GTGTGTGTGTGTGTACGTGTGAGAGAGAGAGATAGTGTGTGTGTGTGTGTGTGTGTGTGTGTGTGTGAGTGAGAGAGAGAGATAGTGTGTGTGTGTGTGTGTGTGTGTGTGTGAGAGAGAGAGAGATAGTGTGTGTGTGTGTGTGTATATGTGTGTGAGAGAGAGAGATAGTGTGTGTGTGTGTGTGTGTGTGGCCTTTGCGCATGTGCTACGGTTTCTTTTGATCTATTCTTAGTGCGCTAAACGCATTCAGTCAAATGTCAGAAATCCACGAGCTTCGCCTTGGAGACGAGGAATCCCAGGGTGCTTTGCAGAGTCACTCCCACCGAGAAATAACCCAGCGGCGGCGGCTCACTGACCCAGCACTCGCTAAACCGCCATGACAAGCTACAACCCCCGGCACCAGCTCCAGCAGCACAGAGCCCAACTCACAGAGCCCAGCTCACAGAGCCCAGCTTAGAGCCCAGCTCACAGAGCCCAGCTCAGAGCCCAGCTCACAGAGCCCAGCTTAGAGCCCAGCTCACAGAGCCCAGCTCACAGAGCCCAGCTTAGAGCCCAGCTCACAGAGCCCAGCTTAGAGCCCAGCTCACAGAGCCCAGCTTAGAGCCCAGCTCACAGAGCCCAGCTCACAGAGCCCAGCTTAGAGCCCAGCTCACAGAGCCCAGCTCACAGAGCCCAGCTCACAGAGCCCAGCTTAGAGCCCAGCTCACAGAGCCCAGCTCACAGAGCCCAGCTCACAGAGCCCAGCTTAGAGCCCAGCTCACACAGCCCAGCTCACAGAGCCCAGCTTAGAGCCCAGCTCACAGAGCCCAGCTTAGAGCCCAGCTCACACAGCCCAGCTCACAGAGCCCAGCTTAGAGCCCAGCTCACAGAGCCCAGCTCACAGAGTCCAGCTCACAGAGCCCAGCTCACACAGCCCAGCTCACAGAGCCCAGCTTAGAGCCCAGCTCACAGCCCAGCTCACAGAGCCCAGCTCACAGAGCCCAGCTTAGAGCCCAGCTCACAGAGCCCAGCTTAGAGCCCAGCTCACAGAGCCCAGCTCACAGAGCCCAGCTCCCAGAGCCCAGCTTAGAGCCCAGCTCACAGAGCCCAGCGCACAGAGCCCAGCTCACACAGCCCAGCTCACAGAGCCCAGCTTAGAGCCCAGCTCAGAGCCCAGCTCACAGAGCCCAGCTTAGAGCCCAGCTCACAGAGCCCAGCTCACAGAGCCCAGCTCCCAGAGCCCAGCTTAGAGCCCAGCTCCCAGAGCCCAGCTCAGAGCCCAGCTTAGAGCCCAGCTCACAGAGCCCAGCTCACAGAGCCCAGCTCACACAGCCCAGCTCACAGAGCCCAGCTTAGAGCCCAGCTTAGAGCCCAGCTTAGAGCCCAGCTCACAGAGCCCAGCTTAGAGCCCAGCTCACAGAGCCCAGCTCACAGAGCCCAGCTCACACAGCCCAGCTTAGAGCCCAGCTTAGAGCCCAGCTCACAGAGCCCAGCTCACAGAGCCCAGCTTACAGCCATCCAGCCATCCAGGAGCAGCCAGCCACAGCTTCAATAACGCTAACAGGACGCAGGCCTGAAAAACTCAGCCAATCACAGGCAACACCGAACATTAATGAAGAGTGTGATCTCCCCACTGCCTATCCCCCACACACACCGAACATTAATGAAGAGTGTGATCTCCCCACTGCCTATCCCCCACACACACCGAACATTAATGAAGAGTGTGATCTCCCCACTGCCTATCCCCCACACACACCAAACATTAATGAAGAGTGTGATCTCCCCACTGCCTATCCCCCACACACACCAAACATTAATGAAGAGTGTGATCTCCCCACTGCCTATCCCCCACACACAGACGTACGCAGACACAGAAACACACGGTTCAGTGCAGAGTTCGGTGCAGAGTTTGGTGTTTTTCGGTGTGACCCACGGTAATCCTGAGGCCACAGAGTTACCGCCCTCGTGACCACGAGCTCGTCATGGGAACGGGCGCCAGATGGAACACCGCAGCCGTAACCACAGCGACACCCCCGCCCCCCAAGACCCCAATAAGCTCCAGTAAGTCCAGTGTGCATGGGAAGCATGCACTAACGAGGGGGCCCCACGTGCATGGGGGAGGGGGGAGGGGGTGGGGGGGGCCAGGGTCGGGGAGTTCGTTCCTGGAAGGCGGCCCACAGGAAACAGGATGCCCGGGCTGAACGGTGCCACCGCGGGCTGCCTCCCGCCCCCCCCCCCACACACGGGCCTCCTCCTGCATCCCCCCCCCTCACACACACACAGGCTGCCTCCTGCCCCCCCCCACACACGGGCCTCCTCCTGCCCCCCCCACCACACACGGGCCTCATCCCCCCCCCCCACGGGCCCCCGCTCTTCATATGCTAATGCCACCATGGGGGGGGGGGCCTAAAGGACCCCCATCAGACTCAAAGAAGGGGGCGGAGCTTCCATTCACCCAACGCCCCTCTTCGCTATTCAGGCTCCTGACAGAGAACATCAGCAACAAACATAAGGCTCAGCGGCCTCCTACTCCTCCTCCTCCTCCTCTTCCTCTTCCTCCTCCTCCTCCTCCATCCTGTTGTGAAAGGAGAGGTGACTGCGGCTGCCTGGGGATCGATGTGCGATGAGCAGAACTGAAAATATTCCGCCCCCCCCCCATCCCTTCCAGCGGGACTGCAGCCCGGCTGCAGAGGCGGAGCTGCAGGGTTGGCGTCTGAACCCAGTGACCCCATTGGACGAGTCACACGCCCGTCACCCTAACGCAGAGGGCACGCCCGTCTGGAGGGGCTACAGCCCCCCCCCCCGGCCCCCGCCCCGCTCACCTTGAACCTCTTGTCCTGCAGGACCTTCTTGATGGCCACCAGCTCGCCTGTCTCGCACAGCTTGGCCTGGTACACCACGCCGAAGGAGCCGTTCCCGATCACCTTGGTGTCCGAGTAGCTGACCTCCTGCGGCCGGTCGGGGCCCTGCCCCGGCGTCGCCACCACCGTGGTGACCTTACTGCCGTCTTTATCTCCTGTGGGGGGGGGGGGGGGGGGGAGGAGAGGGGGGGGAGAGACGGAGGGGGGGGGGGGGGGGAGAGGGAGAGGGAGGGGGGGGGGAGAGAGGGTCAGGACAACTGTCAATATCTGAACACGATATGTAAAAAATGAGCCAACACATCCTAAGCAGTGGCGTCCATTAGCGGCAGGAGGTCGGCACGGCAACCCGGCCCCTGTCACATGACACCAGAGCAGTGAACAGCTGGGATGCAACCGGTGTGCAAGCGAATTAATTTCCCCACAGTGACCACATGACCCACGCACAGACCCACCCCATTCCCCCACTTCTGAACGCCAGACGGGGCGACGCTTCAGAGGCCTTTTTCGAAAGGGTCTCCAACACAAGGAGCACAGACAGGAGCACTGCGTGTGTGACGCAGATGGACACGGGCTAGAAATTCAGTCTCAGTGCCTCAGGGCACTGCACTGCCACAGCGCCCAGTCTGCACTTATGACCCTTAATCTCGCATAAGGAGACCAGGCCCTAAACATCACAGCACATAACGGGCCCTCAGGGGCCAAAGAGCTCCAGCTTCAGGGTACGGGATGTCCCCGAGGAAACAGGACTGACCACAGACACAGTACATCCAGCCTGGGACCAGACCTCAACACAGGGTGAGCGTCAGGGCCGAGAGGATGCTGGGATACATCCCTCAGACAAAGGCAGCTGTCTCAATCACATTCTCTCTCTCTCTTGCCATGTCTGACTGTCCCTCTCTTTCTTAGTCTCTCTCTCCCTCTCTTACTCACTCACTCTCATTCTTTTCCTCTCTCCATTTCCTCCCTCTCTCAAAACAAAAGTGCTAAATAATTTGTGTGTGTGTGTGTGAGTGTGTGTTTAAAGGTGTATGTGTGTGTGTGTGTGTGTGTTTGCATGGGAGGGGCCAGCAGTGCAGTGTTTGATCTACAGCCCAACAGCTGAACAGGAATATTACTTTAACTGCTGCTATTTCAGGAATATCACTTTTCACAGACAAGAGATCAGCTGGATCAAAAATGAAAACATCTCATTTGGACCTTCAAAATGGACAGAAAAGGAAAGTGCTGAAATGTCCTCTCTGTTTGCTGAGTGGAGTCCTGTGGCCAGTAAGAGGACACAGATTAAAAAACGAGTTTGATAAACGAAGGCAATTAATCTCAACGGACCACCGGCCATTAGACCGGGAGGAAAGATGCGAGCACTTAGTGCCCCAATTACCCACAGGCCCATTCCCTGTCACAGCCAATCAGGGGCCGGCAGGAAGTGATTTCAGAAGGCTGTCGGGTGTCTGTGCTGGTGGAGCTCTGGGGTCTGAATCCTCAGCCACGCACGGCACACAGAATGCGGCATTCCCCGTCTGCAGATCGATCCTCCTCGTGGGGGGGTGGGGGGGGGGGGGGCGGCGCGGGGGGGCTACAGAATGTTCCGTTAGCCGTGGGATTAGCTGCTCCCCGCCTGCAGTGCAAAGTCCCCGTTAGTGCGGGGTTAAAGGTCAACCTGGGCCCCGTCCCGCTGTTGCACAACTCCCAGAAAAACTCCAACCCTGTCCAAAGCTATCACGCCCACGGACCTGACCCCCACACGCCCCCCCCCCCCCGCCCCGCCCCCCCCCGGACGCCGGACTGGGGGAGAGGTCAACATACCATGGACAGGAGGACTACTACTACCTCACCTGTACAGAGTTAGGGACGGATAAATAATACAAACGGTTACTAATCCCCCATGATGACTATGCCTACTGCTGCAGACCCACTGCTGTTTCATGTGTATAGCGCTTTGTACAGAGACACCGTCACAAAGATGCAATAGAACAGAAACCCAGGCCTGAACCCCCAAAAACCAAGCACTCCAACAGGGGAGAGAAAAACTCTTTGAAGTGGAAATCTGGGAGGAGCCTGGATGGAGAGGGGGGGGGGAGCCCCTCCTCCACTGCCCCGCCCAGGGTAACAGCTCACACACAAACAGAGGGGTGACTGGCGCTCAAAGCCAGGATCAAA
>CM077286.1:2027109-2077109 GCA_039654925.1 Anguilla pacifica
GGGAGAAAGTGAGTGAAAGAGGGATGGAGGGACGGAGCCAGGGAAATGTAGAGCAAAGGTTAACCCTGTTACACAAGCAGTCTGAGGACTCCTAATCTGCCACCTGATTTCAGCGACATAAAGAATAAAATAAGAGAAACGCAAAAGCTCATCCCCCGGCCCAGCTCACAACCCCCCCCCCCCCCTCCACCAGCCTACAGGTGTCTGACTGCCCCCCCCCCCCCCCCCAGGCAACAGGATGGCTGCAGTGGTGCTGATCTAACGGGTTGCAGGGATGCGACAGCAGCAGCAGTGTGTCAGTAATGCAGCAGCAGTGTGTCAGTAATGCAGCAGCAGTGTGTCAGTAACGCAGCAGCAGTGTGTCAGTAATGCAGTAGTGTGTCAGTAATGCAGCAGCAGTGTGTCAGTAACGCAGCAGCAGTGTGTCAGTAACGCAGCAGGATGTCACTAATGCAGCAGAATGTCAGTAACGCAGCAGGATGTCAGTAATGCAGCAGTGTGTCACTAATGCAGCAGAATGTCAGTAACGCAGCAGGATGTCAGTAATGCAGCAGTGTGTCAGTAACGCAGCAGCAGTGTCAGTAATGCAGCAGTGTGTCAGTAATGCAGCAGACTGTCAGTAATGCAGCAGTGTGTCACTAATGCAGCAGAATGTCAGTAACGCAGCAGGATGTCAGTAATGCAGCAGTGTGTCAGTAATGCAGCAGGATGTCAGTAATGCAGAATGACAGTAACGCACATGTTTTGTAAACATTCTTGTTAGCAGAATTGAGTTTCTTTGTTCAGTAAAAACGTGATTGTTGGCGCTCCTGAGCTGCTGCTGGTGCTGGAAGCAGCGCAGCTCACTTTGAGCCAGGAACGCAGGGATGCAGCAGCGCACCGCCACTAATGCAGCGCCGCAGCGGCTGCAGCAGCACGTTCCTAATGCGACAACAGACAGGCAGCAGTGCAGTCACTGGCAGATCCCGCCCTTCCCACAATGCTGTGCAAAAAGACACCACTTCTGCCAGGTTGTTTAGGATATAAAGCCCCGCAGAGCCAGAGAGGAATCAGTCAGCGGCTGGACAGAGCACCGGACGGCCGGGCGTGTGATCACTCACTCACACACTCACACACTCACACACTCACACACTCACACACTCACACACTCACACACTCACACACTCCTCTTCTCCGGCACAGGCGGGCACGACCACCGCAGCCCGAACACGCAGGAGGCGCGTAAGAGTCCGTCTATCCCCCAACCGTCACCCGCCAACCGTCACCCGCCACCCGCCAACCGTCACCCGCCACCCGCCAACCGTCACCCGCCAACCGTCACCCGCCACCCGCCAACCGTCACCCGCCACCCGCCAACCGTCACCCGCCAACCGTCACCCGCCAACCATCACCCGCCACCCGCCAACCGTCACCCGCCACCCGCCAACCGTCACCCGCCAACCGTCACCCGCCAACCGTCACCGGCCACCCGCCAACCGTCACCCGCCACCCGCCAACCGTCACCTCTGCCGAGTCTGTGACCGCAGGTGGTCAAAGAAACCCCAAAAAAACCTGTAAGCCAATCAGCAGGGAGCACCGGCATTCCAAGCGGATTGATTGGAGCGGGCCGGCTGCACAGATCCTGTCGGATGTGGGCGTGGAGCCTGGTAACCCTGGTAACCCTGGTAACCCCGGTAACCCTGCCGATATGGGCTGTCAGACGAGCGGGACCTGATACACAGAGCCTTCTGTTACCATGCCAACAGCGTGGGAGAGCGAGAGGGGGAGGGGCGCCCTGTCTCGTAACAGGAACTGCCCTTCTCACCTCTCATTAGCGCATGCTAACGAGTGTACAGCCAATGAAGAGCAGCAACAGACTCACTCTGTCACCCTATGAAGAGCAGTAACAGACTCACTCTGTCACCCTATGAAGAGCAGTAACAGATTCACTCTGTCAATGTTTCCGGACTGTTCTCCACACACTCACTGATGAACATCTGGGCCTGGGCTGTCATCAGGTCATGTGACTGGTCCAGCCAGGAACACTCTGATCTTCTGTAAGCTGGACAAGCGGTACTGTGCATTTAATCTGCTAACCTCCGGGGATACTGGGAGTCCGGGGTGTCCTCTCTCCCCCCCCCCCATTTTACACCGCCTGTGCACTCCGGGCTTCAAGCCCCGCCCACTGTCAGGTGACTAAACGGTCGCAAAACCGGAAGGGTGAGAGAAAACATCCCGAACCAATGACAGACACGATGCCCACGGGCCCCTGTCCACTAGGACACTTGCCAGTTTTACTAAATATTTCGAAGGGAAAAAAAATAAAATAAAACCACCGGTTGAGATGATGGCCAAACCTGACCGGGCAGCACACATGGTCTCCACTGCGGCACCTGAGACACACACAGCCTGAGCTGCAGCTCCAGGAACTCACACCGGCACCCCGTCAGCACAGAGGAAACAGGATATCGATCTGAGATTATTGTATCTTTTTCCCCGCATATACAGGAGCGGCTTTGAAGAATCAGCACGGATAAGAGGCCTCTGAAGTTTAGGAGGGGACCCTCTGCAGATAAGAGATAAGCGCTCGAATAAACAAATCAGATCCAGTGCGGGGACACAGGGAAGAGGGAGAGATGAGATCACACTCGCTGGAGAAAGTCAAAGAGAAATAGAACAGCATTTTAGACCTTGAGAAAAGAGAGAGAGAGAGAGAGAGAGAGGGAGGATGAGAGGAAAAATGAGACTCAGAGAGGGGAGAGAGAGGGAGAAAAGAGAGAGAAAGAGAAGGAGAGAGGGAGAAGAGAGAGAGAAAGAGAAGGAGAGAGGGAGAAGAGAGAGAGCGCACGGGCAGAATCTGAGACCTCTCATCCTGAAGCCCTGCCATAGCTCCCCCTACACCAGGCTGGGGGCTCGGCCCTCAGCCTCCAATCAGCACACAGCCCTGCTGTGGCCCCGCCCCCTGATCGGCTCTTCAGCGCGCACCAGCAGCAGAGAGCAGCTCCCGCACCCCCAGTGCCCTACAGCACAGTGCAGTACCTCACACACCCCAGTGCCCTACAGCACAGTGCAGTACCTCACACACCCCACTGCCCTACAGCACAGTGCAGTACCTCACACACCCCAGTGCCCTACAGCACAGTGCAGTACCTCACACACCCCACTGCCCTACAGCACAGTGAGCACCCCCCACACCCCAGTGCCCTACAGCACAGTGCAGAAGCTCCCGAAATCACTCAGGGTTTTTTGCAGGAGAACAGAGGTTCCCTAAGGGGGGGTTAGGGTTAGGGCCCCACTCTACACACACCAGCCCCAGACTGAACCTCCAGCACTAGGCCCCACTGCACCCACACCGGCCCCAGGCTGGACCTCCAGCACCAGGGCCCACTGCACCCACACCGGCCCCAGGCTGGACCTCCAGCACCAGGCCCCACTGCACCCACACCGGCCCCAGGCTGGACCTCCAGCACCAGGCCCCACTGCACCCACACCGGCCCCAGGCTGGACCTCCAGCACCAGGCCCCACTGCACCCACACCGGCCCCAGGGTGAAGATTAGGTTCAGATGACACCATTATTGTCGCCCAATTTGTTGGGCTGACAGTGTTGAGCAGCCCGAATTACCCAGTCCTCCTTTCACACAGTATTATATTTCCACACGCAGGACACTGTGTGTGACTAGGGCCAAGCACCTCGCTCAAAGGCGCTCTAACAGCAGTGCACTGCCTGGATTTAAACCCGCAACCCTCACGTTACAAAGCCACACAACTGCGCACACTCAGGCTGCACCCGATTTCACACAAACTCACAGATAACTTCAGCGAAAGGCGAGCAGGGACTGCACCGGGGGTAAGATCATTTCGTCTCCGGGCCAACATGCAGCCACACGTTCATACACCACTCTCGCCAAACAGCAGCGGGGAAACAGAGCATCATGGGATTTTATGACTTTTCTTTACAATTCACAGATTCATGAAACCAGATTCATCAGATTCAACCCAGTAAGTGAGCTCTACTCTAAAGGAAATGCATTTACACAACACAGATGAAGGGTAGCCATGGTTATGTCATTAATGCCTCAGGCTTGTCTTTGTTCGGGGAGATTAGGAGCATTTATCATTTCTACATAAAGCCCCCTGGAACACTTCAGGTGAGAGCGGGGATCTGTGACTGTGGGGAAACCGTACAGGAGAAGTGCGTCATCACAAAATGCCTCAGACGGAGAGGACGTCATCATGCAACGCATCAGACAGAGCGATCATCACCAAGCAAAGCGTCAGCTATAGCAATCATCAACAGGTAATGCGTCAGATGGAGATATCGACATCACGCAACGCGTCAGATTTAGCAATCGCCGAGACAGTCACCTGAGGAATCGAGACCTCGAAGAAACCTAATTTCCACCGGGGGGGGGGGGGGGCACCAGGCTGATCACCCCATCCTCACGATTACTCAGTAGAGGGAGAGAGAGGCGGCCAGTGACCTTCAGCAGTGACGAAGGGAGCACAAGACGCAGAAATGAGGTGAGGGGGGGTCACAAGGGTTTCCAGGTCATTGGAAACTGTGGAGGGGGGCGGGGGGGGGTTTCAATTGGGATCAGCCAGAGCGTCACCAAGTGCCACCCTGACCCAGTGGTACCAGTTACAGAGACCATCCTGTCCTGCCCCCCGTCCCGCCCCCACCCCCCCCCCGGCTGGTTCCCTTGGGAAAATCCTCTGGGTTGGCAGAAAACGGTGCCAATCCGACGTTCATCCTGGTCTGAGAAAGCCAATTACCGCAAGACGCTCTTAACGAAAATCTCCACCCCCTCTACCCCCCCCACCCCACCCCCGCCCCCACTCTGTCCAGGACAGCTGTAACCCTATACACTGAGCTGCTCTGCTATTGGATGTCTGGTGCGCACCCAGACACGGGCATGCCCGCACGTGCAGACGCACACACGCACGCACATACACGCACACACGCACGCACACACACGCACGCACGCACGCACACACACACGCACGCGCACACGCACGCACACACGCGCACACGCACGAGCGCATCTGGACAGGCACGGTCGTGCTGAGCGACGGTTCACATGAACCCCACCCGGGACTTCCAGCAACAGCTCTCACTGCCCCCTCCATCGAGTGCCACCGACCATCGTGAGCGTCCGATAAGAACAGCCGACGCGGGAACAGTACAGACCTGCCCGGCTTTTGCTGATGCCAGCGAACAGTCGAAGGCGCCAAAGATCACATTTATAAGTACGGTACGTACAGCAGACTGAAACACAAAGTGGATTTACTGGGCTGGGACAGCCCGCCAACAGGGAGAGAGATTTGGACACTGTAATAGGGCAAGTGGCCATAACACAGAAACAATCAGCACGGCTACAGCAAGCTGCGTGTTCAGACCCCCCCCCCCCCATAAATAATCCCCAGCTCCTGAACCCCCCCTCAGAGAACCAGAGCTGCTGACAGCAGGTTTAGGAGAACTCAGACACCCAGCCAACCAGCCAACCAGATACTCCCTACCCAGCCAACCATACACCCACCAGTCAGTCAGTCTCTCAGTCAGCCAAACAGCCAGCCAACCGCCCAGCCCCCAGGTAAGGGCCCACCTCACTCCAACAGCCCTCTCTCCTGTGAGCGGCAGTTGGTCAGGACTCTGGACTTTAACCGTGTGAAAGAACACAAAACCTGCAGGGCGGCCTCTTTGATTTCCCACAACCCCCCCCCCACCGCCACACAGCCTTTATCTTCCAAATATACTCCGGCATTTAGTGCTGAGCTCATTTTGATGAGGTGGTGAAAACATGGAGTTCAGCTGGAATAACATCACCTGGAGTGAACTCTACTGTCCCAAAGCCACACGCAACAGGTGGAACCTCCGGTCCCAGACTGGACCTCCAGCACCAGGGCCCCACTGCACACACCGGCCCCAGGCTGGACCTCCAGCCCCAGGCTTCACTGCACACCACTGGCCCCAGGCTGGACCTCCAACACCAGGGCCCCACTGCACCCACACCCGGCCCCAGGCTGGACCTCCAGCACCAGGGCCCCAGATTACCTTATCAGAGCAGTTTTATGGATTTTCCTTTCTGGGAGTTGACCAAAACATTTTATGAAAGCAAAAGCATATTTTTTTTAAGTACCGTGGAGGGTTGAAAGTGAGCCAGCTGGCCCGGGTCGGACGTGGAACAGGAAGGAGGTCACGGGGTGCAGCACTCGCGGATTCTGTGGACACGTCGCCCCAGCGTTACGCTGGATGATCAAACACCATCGTTTCAGCTGCAGCTCCATCATTTCTCTGCTGCGGATGAACACTCAATGGTGTGACTGAGGCCACGTGCTCCCCACAGTGATGTCACTGCAGAAGAACAACTCCGTCTGTCTGCCACGATACACCATCCACACCGGAGGACAGGACACAGAACAGAACATTCATGTTTATTCTTTTTTACATAGTGCAGTCAGACAATGTCTTTGTTGCACTGAGAGCCAGCCGCGCAGGTTCACACCCAAGTGCTTCCCTAGGCACTGCACGCTGATGGTCGGCAGCCACGCCTGCGTTTGTGCGCGCCATGCTAATTGACTGAGGTAATAAATGCAGTTTGGGCTCGACCAATCACAGCCAGAGCTACAAATATGCAGCACAAGCAAGGAAACAATCACCCCCATCTCTCTGAGATTAGCATCACACTCACACATGTGTGATGTGGTGAGCCATTAAATTTTTGCATAATTTGTCATCGTTATTCTGGAAATTGAACAGTGAGGAGGGTGCGGGGGGGGGGGGGGGGGGGCTATCATTCAGACCTTGTCTGGCCATGTGACACAGACGCAAGAAATCTCAGACCTGACTGGACTAGAGCAGAAACCACAGAGGGACTCCATCACGAAACTGTTCAGAAGAACGCAAGACGCTGAAGTTCCAGTTACCACCAACGAGAGCAAGTTCCGTAACCACAGAAAACGCAACGCCCCAACAGTCGAGAGGCACGAGAAGGTCACCGCAAGCCGGCCCCCCGATGCTGAGGCTTCATGGAGCCCTACATTCCACCAGACCCCCCAGTTTCCCCAGCGACCCACGGAAATCCCTTATCGCTCCCTTCTGGCCAGTGGGCCTTCAGAAAAGCCCCTCGCCTCCACAGCTCCCCACATCCTCCAGGAAATCGCGAACAAACAGAAGCCTTTAAAGTCCTCCCTCAGAGGGGCTGCCGGGGGATCTGGGCTGTCTGGGGGGGGCAGTGGGGGGGGGGGGCAGGGAGGAAAGAGGGCTTAAGTGTTGGAGAGGAGCTGAGCAGTATGCCTGGAATGCCTCGCATATTTTTTTTGATTACAGCAGATCTATGACTGCGACCAGGGAGCCCCCCCCCCCCCCATGGACACAACCCCCCCCCCCCCCAGGAGTCAAAGCGCGGGGCCCACAGGGAGCGGACACAAACCCCCCCCCCCCCCCCACAGACACAAACCCCCCCCCATGGACACAACCCCCTCCCATGGACACAAACCCCCCCCCCCCCCACAGACACAGTTGGGCAGGAGGGGAGGGGGAGGGGAAAATCTAGTTCTCAAAGCAGTCCTAGCCCCGTCCACACAGAGGAAGCAGAGGCAGGAGACGTCAACGCTGAGGAAGTCAAACAGCAGTGCAGACCAGCCATTTTAAGCACAAAGGACTTCTTAAAGAAAAGGACAATGTGAACTCCAAGCTCATGCCAGGAAGGCTTCTGTAAAATGTGGCCATGATTTAGGTGGTTGTCCCACAGGCTACTGAATGCTGAAATTCCCAGACCTCCAGTCCGAGGGATTGGGAACCTGTCGAGTACAGTCTTCTTATTCATTTCCTCAATTTGTGGCCCAGGTCACAAGTGATTCTTAAAACTATACCACCTTCTCCATCCCAGCGAAGAACACAACAGACAAACTGCACCCATAACCCCTCAGTGTCCCAAGTCCTCTCAAACACCAACATCATCTCGACAATAATCTCCCCAACAGTCTACCTCACCCCATCACCTTCCTAACGGTCTGCATTACCCAAGACACCTCCATAACAGCATAAATTACTAAAGACACCCCCATAAGCACCTTCTTAACAGTCTACATTACCACAATAACCAGCGCAGTCTACAAGTCTACAATCTCCCCAAGTCCACATCACTGAAGTTCCTTCTTCTACCATCGCCGGCCTAAACAATCAACATTACCACACTCACCTGCACAATCGCGTCCATGAAAGTCTACTTTAACACAACCATGCCTGCAATACGTACATAACAGTCAACATAATGAAGTTTGCCTCAACCTTACTCAGCTTCTCCGGCCCTAAATTAAACCTTCCATCATGGTTTTTCTGTTCCACCAACCCCAAGACCAGCAGGGCCACAGCTTTGCCGAGCGGCACACATTCCACTGTGACCGAGCCACAGAGAATAAACCCAGAAATGTACCAGACCGGGGGGGGGGCACCCGCTGCCCGGGGGGGGCACCCAAACAGACAGCATATCCTCCTTCAGCACATCAGGACAAACACACCACTGCTCTTCCCTGTGCGGCCGAACCAACAGCACTGCCCGCTGCTCTGAAGCCCCCTCCCCCAGGGTTACCGCTCACACACACACACACACACACATACACACACACACACACACACACACACACACACACACACACAGGCATGGGTTCACGCATGCACACACACACACACACACAGGCATGGGTGACCCCCACACACACAGGCGACATGTCCCACATCAAGATCCAGGTTCTCTTCTTTAAGACAAACTAACGCTACCTCAAATGACTCAAACTGTTGCGCACAGTTGGGACTGTCGCTACCATTTCAGCGCATGCACACACACACACACACACACACACACACACGCTAGCATTCACGCATGTACGCACACACACACGCATGTGTTCACGCATGCACACACACACACACACACACACACACACACACACACGTGTTCACGATTGCGCGCGCGCACACACACACACACACAGGCATGGGTTCACGCTTGCACGCACACACACACGCATGTGTTCACGATTGCACACACACACACACACACACACACACGCTTGCGTTCATGCACGCACACACGCTCACAGCTGCAGGAAGTTTATTTCAGCTGAGGCACAGAGCTCCACCCACCCCTCCCTGAAGACCAAGCACTTCCTCCAGGACAAGAACAAGAGGCCAGTGAGTCACCTGGAGGAACCGCGACAGAAACCAGCGGCATCTACAGAGAACAGAGACACAGAGGAAACCTCTCTCCAGCATCTACACTAAACACATGAAGCTCCTCTCCAGCATCTACACTAAACACACACACACACACACACACACACACACACACACACACACACACACACACACACACACACACACACACACACACACACACACACACACACACACACACACACACACACACAAGCTAAGCTGACTCAGCTGACAACACAAGGATAACCTGAAACATAAGTTGGCACAAGTCTTACTTTATAGACTCTCATAACCCTCCTAACACACAGTGTCCACCCAGCAGTTCCCTTTGGCACCAGGGCACAGGATCTGTATAACAGGAGAGCTTTCTACAGTGACTATTTGCTCTAGTTTGCTCAAAGACATGCATGTTAGGTGCACTCCTGCAGGTGCCCTTGACCAAGGCCCCGGCCTCTGGAGCTGAACTGGAGCTGGTCCCCGGGCGCTGCACTGTGGCTGCCCACTGCTCCTAAGTAACCAGAAATAGGTCAAATGCAGAGGACAAATTACCCCACAGGGCTTCAATAAAAGTATATCTATCTAGTTCTCCTCCAATCAAGTTCATGAATCTGGTTCCTATCAAGTTTCTCAATCTATACTGGGGTTCATCGGTTTTTACTGTGTAGTCTGTGTTGGTAGTTACTCTGGATAAACGCAGTGCAGAATGCGTCCGTCCCTGAGCAGGGGAACCCCACTCAGACGCTACAGGCTGCGCTAGCGCTGCGAGGCTCTGGCACGGCCGACTTCCAGACGTTTTATAGGAAGAACGGAGGAAATGCCTCAAATACCGCCACGCTGGCCCGCGGCACAAACGTCAAACAAGCGCCTGTTTGCGGACGGAGCGGGCCAGCGTCTGAAACCTCATCCCTCCCTCTTCGCTCGCAGCGAGGAAGCAGAGCCCGACGGTGGGGGCTAGCTCGTCATACCGAGCGTTAGCCACACAGCTGGGAACGGGTCGAGCACTGAACCACATTTAAACACTTTCCACGGGGTGTCCTTTCAAACACTTACTCAGGATCTTTTTTATTTTTTTTTTTAACTTGAAAAGCAACAAGAACACAAAACTGCTGAAGTCTTGTCCTCAGACATCACTGGGAAATAACATGCACTGTTTCACAGACAGAGACTGATCACTGACAGCACAGCAGAATTGCTGACAGCCAGGAAAGATCACTGACAGCAGGGAAAGATCACTGACAGCAGGGCAAGATCACAAAATGTGACAGGTAATGTAACAGATGCGAATGGGAGAAAGACAAGACAGCTTCAAACTGCTACATAAAATACTCATGTAAAAACACTGGGTGGGGGGCTGGCTCCAGGTAACTGGATGATTTTTTGGTTGCAGTGAAAGAACGCAGGCCTGAGGACCAGTGAGTGCTCAGCCCCCCTCTCCCTGAACACCGGTGGGAGCTCAGCCCCCTCCCCCTGAACACCGGGGTGAGCTCAGCCCCTCTCCCTGAACACCGGGGTGAGCTCAGCCGCCCTCTCCCTGAACACCGGTGAGTGCTCAGCCCCCCTCTCCCTGAACACCGGGGTGAGCTCAGCCCCCCTCCCCCTGAACACCGGGGTGAGCTCAGCCCCTCTCCCTGAACACCGGGGTGAGCTCAGCCCCCCTCTCCCTGAACACCGGGGTGAGCTCAGCCCCCCTCTCCCTGAACACCGGGGTGAGCTCAGCCCCCCTCTCCCTGAACACCGGGGTGAGCTCAGCCCCCCTCTCCCTGAACACCGGGGTGAGCTCAGCCCCCCTCTCCCTGAACACCGGGGTGAGCTCAGCCCCTCTCCCTGAACACCGGGTGATCAGCGCGTTTAGCCCGGAGCACAGCGCGGTGCGTCATGGGGTCCTGACTCAGAGCCCAGGCACTGCGCACACGGGCGGGGCACGGAACACACCGTCACATTCTGGAGCCTTCGCCTAACCCGCCCGCCGACTCTGACCTGCCCTCGAGAGTCAGGCCCCATACCCCCACCCCACACCCCCTACCCCCCTCCCTCACCCCCCAGCCCCGCCAGCGTCAGACAGACAGACAGGCCCGGAGGGGCCGGGGGTCAGAGACACGACCCGCCACAGGTGTCCGTCTCATACCTGAGGAATGCGGCTGACTCAGCGGATACGCCAGCTCAGCTCCCCGGCGGCTAGCGGCTCTGTGAGCCTCTGAGACAGGTTATGACAGCTCTCCCGTCCTAATGAGCCTCCACACGCGCCCCCCTCCACACGCTCCCCCCTCCACACCTGCCCCCCTCCACACGCGCTCCCCTCTCCACACCTGCCCCCCTGCCCCCAGAGGCGGTTTTGGAGAGGAACGCTGCGGGACTCGTCTGTGTGCACAGGCACGAACGCTACGAGACCTCCTCCTGTTGGCCCTAGCGATAAGACACGCCTCCTCCCGGGCTCAAGCCGCACCCTCCCCCCATGACCTGCCCCTTACGGGTTGCCATAGCGCCGAGGTGAGTCAGCAGGTGAGTCAGCAGGTGATTCCCTCAGAAAGGGAGGGAGGAGGGGCAGGAAACGGGGTGCGTCGGGAGGAACGCCCGTTTCGGCTCAGCGCACGGGCCACTAACCTACATAAATATTTTTAGAAGAGAGGCGGGGGTGGGGGAACAGAGACGCTCAGCTCAGCTCTGACAGCCAGACCTGCTTTCAAAGATCTAAAAAAGAAAAGTAATAAATAAAGAATGTGGGACAGAGGAGCCTCCAGGATGAAGGAGCTCGCGGGCGAGAGCGCGTCACGGCCCCTCCCTTTCTGGGTGAGGCTCGTCTGACGAGGGATCCCGTCAGAGGGAAGCACGCGGGTTACCGTGGCGACGCGCGAGGGGCCCCGCCCCCGTCCACCCGACGGGCTTCACTCAGAGGTACGGGAAAAACACAGCTTCGGGAAAAAGCCCAAAAACTCTGACCGCATCGCCCCTCCGAAATAAACTACACCCGCAGCAAGACAGGCGTGAGAGAAGGAGCCCGCCCCACATTACTTTCCAAAAAGGAAAAAGAGGGGAAAACGGGAGAAAGGAGGGCCTGCTCTCTCTTCCTCCCAGAGCAGAGAGCCTCGAGTGCTCACGCTTTAAACCTCACAGCCTTTCATCCAGAGACACATTTTCACACAGTATCCCTCTATACAGCTGGACATATACTGGAGCAATGCGGGTTAAGCACGATGCACAAGGGTACAACGGAAGTGTCCCACCAGTGGGAATCGAACCAGCAACCTTTAGGTTACAAGCCCAGCTCCCTAACCATTACACTACACTGCCGCCCAGCTGTCCCGGTGCAAGCCTCCAGGCGTCAGACTGTCAGACTAAGGTTGCCCCGCGGAATGCCAGTCTCCAGGGCAGAGGTGCCACCCTCCAGGGCCGAGGTGCCAGTCTGGGTTGCCCTGCGGTGGGGGTGCCAGTCTCCAGGCATCAGACCGAGGTGCCAGTCTCCAGGGCTGAGGTGCCAGACCGGGAAGAGGTGTGAAAGAAAACTGCCAACTCGACTGGTCGAGTCTTTCTGAGCGTCTGCCCACCTGTCTCTCAGTAAGCCTCCTCTACCCCCACCCCCCCACCCCAACCCCAGCCCCCAGCCCCCAGCCCCCAGCCCCCACAGCCCACAGCCCCCCCAGCCCCCAACCCCCACAGCCCCCACAGCCCCCCCAGCCCCCCACCCCAACCCCCCAACCCCCCAACCCCCCCACCCCAACCCCAGCCCCCAACCCCCCAACCCCCACAGCCCCCACAGCCCCCCACCCCAACCCCAGCCCCCAACCCCCCAACCCCCACAGCCCCCACAGCCCCCCCAGCCCCCACGCCCCCACAGCCCCCCCAGCCCCCACGCCCCCACAGCCCCCCCAACCCCCACAGCCCCCCCAGCCCCCCCAGCCCCCACGCCCCCACAGCCCCCCCAACCCCCACAGCCCCCCCAGCCCCCACAGCCCCAGCCCCCAGCCCCCAACCCCCACAGCCCAAGCTGGTCACTTCCTAAAATATCAGCCGTGAGACATGACGTTACGCAACACCTCTCTGCTTTTTGAGACATATCTGCCCGGGGCAGAGCGGTGCCAGCGGACACCAGCTGTGGGAAAGACGCCGCTCCCCCCCCCCCCTCGCCCCAAGCCCCCCGCCCCCCCGCCCCATGTCCCAGCCCAAGTCATTACATCATCGACAGTGTAGATATTTTCACAGCTGTGCTTTTAAAAAGTCCTTCCAGTCCTTTCAACTCACTTGAAATGCTTTGAGATCCAGATTCCACCGCAGTTATCAGGGACATGGCAGCTGACCAGACCCAAAAAACTGTTTAATTATTTTGGCTTCCCTCAAACCATAGAGGAGAAGTCTCACAAATGTTATCAGATGGGAAACAATGAACAATTGTGCTACTTTCTCAAAGCTACATTAAAAGACCAGAAAAAAAAAAAAGAATTATGTCTGTCCAACTCCATTTTTCCTTACAGCGACTTAAGTTTCTGGTTCTTACTAAAAGGTGTGTTAGTTACAAAGGCGTTAAAAATGAAGACCTACATTTTGATCCTTTCTGTTTTGTCACCAAACAGCACAAGGGATTTTAACAGGCACTTGTTACCTCCATGGCAGGTGCTCCCCCACAATGTAAAACAATCAGCTCATCTCAACCCTCCCCCCCCCCCAGTTTTGAAAGCAGTTTGCACACACGTCTGCTTATCTGACATTCGAAAGCAAATGGATTTGTGCTACAGGCCCCCAGTCTTTCCATTACAGTCATTCCACCAGGAAGAGGGGGCGGAGCCAGGGACAGGGGGCGGAGCCTGTGGTCAGAGCCCATTCACAGGAGCCACGCCTCCTGTTCCACACCCCCGCCCGGACTGTGACTGACACTCGGCATTTCGGGTGCAGATACTGGATGGTTAGACGGATATTAAAACAATCGAATATTCAGTTCTAGTTCATCCAGAAGAGCGCTGATGAGTCCAGAGGGGCCCGTGCCATTGGCTGGCCGTGGTCAGGTGATCCATCAGGAAGGCGACCACTGACACCGCCACCCGGTGGAGGGAGGGCTTCAGTCCGCTGGGTCGCCAGAAGCGCCACCCCCAGGTCACACCCGGCGCCTCCCCTGACTGATCTGTACAGCCCTACCAAACTGCACCGCCACTTACCCAACTGCATGCCTACAGGCGAGAAGCAGGCCGACGATTTTAGAGGCATTTCAGAATTTAAGTTACACCTTACTGACCCCGGGGGGGTAATTATTCCTCTGCATTTGACCCATCCCAGTTACTTATGAGCAGTGGGCAGCCGCAATACAGCACCCAGGGACCAGCTCCAGTTCTGAGGCCAGGGCCTCGGTCGAGGGCCAATGGCAGTTGGCCCGTTCCAGTGATCCCACAGCCTGACCCTGTCCCAGTCAGACTGTTCATTCCAATGTTAATTTGAGAGAAAAGGGCTGAATAAGAGTCATATTCTGATCCATACGGTAGCTGGAAATTTCCCTAGACATGAATTTCTGAAGCCTACTAAACGCATTCTTTAGAAACTTCAATTTTCTCTCTCGCTCTTAAGCACTTTATTGACAAACACAACACGCCTCACAACATGTGAAATCTGGATTTTACCAGCTGGACTGTATAAGAAGTAAATCTGAGGTGTTCACATCTGAGGTATTACAATACACAACGGAAGGGAAATTTCTTCCCTGATAATTTTGAGCACAGTAATGGCTTTTTACAGCATTGTCAATGTTTTCTGAGAATCTTTCCTGGAACTTCAATGAAAAACAGATGTTACTTTCCGTGTGGTGCAAGAAAAAACAAACTTAAAATATAGGGGGAAAACTGATTTTAAAAATGCAATCTAGACTAACATAGCACGAGATCTCACTGTCACTGGCCAATTGTAATAACGATAAAGGTGGACCTTGAATCGGCCAAATATATGACGGTGTAGGCGCAACGGACACATCACCGGGGTTTACAGATTAGGCCCCGCGGTGCGGGAACAGCATTTCCCCTGCGACTTAAATTATCGAGCTGGGCCAGGCACAGATCAATTAGACAACCCAGCCACATGCGCTAAACACCTCAAGTGGAATAAAATCTTAAGTGTTAAAGCTGCACTCCGGACCGTCCGCTCTCCATCACCATTAACCAGCGCCCCGTCGGAGAGAAAGCGACTTCCTCTGACGGACCGCGTTTCACGCGCCCGCACGTCGCCATTACACCAACAGCGTGACACACCTCACAGGACCAAGGGAGATCGTTCATCGGGTGCTATGGCAACCGTGATGTGTCAATCACTTGTGTGAAGGGTTGAAAAAATGGGGGGCTGGGGCGCTGGGGATTAGACTAACTGGTTTCTCAAAGCGTTCATCAACTTTATGGAGCGTCTTGTGTTTGTTGTTCCCAACTTTCAAAGTATTTTGCAGATTTTTTACACAGCATAGAGAATGGAGAGCAAAAAATGAAGCCAACTGCCCATCCGCGGAATATTCCTCATAAACTGTGAAGAGGAAACTCACACGTTAGTTATAGTACCGAGGAATCACACCGGACTGTAACAGGAGTTCTGAATCATCTTGCGCTGTGGCTAACCAATAAAGTAGCGTTAGCGCGATGAAAGTGGCTGAATGACAGCCTGGGATTTTTCAAACGACAACAAGCAGCTTACTGAAAATTCACGGGCGGTCTTCCACCTTTGAATCAGTATTCCTACCAGCAAATCACATTAAAAATATACAACAGTGTGACAAGGTGGCTAGGTATCTAGCACTGGTCAGCTACTGTGGTTTGGCAAGAGATACCAAAGCAACAACGCAAGAAAATTACCTATCAGACTCAGCCAGAACAACAGAAACGAAATCCAGATGAGTCTAACTACGGTCATTTGAATTAAACCCGCAAGCACAAGCCTGAGCACAAGAATCGACTCAACTCGAGAAATTTCATTAATAGTCGGCACTCGAGGAAGGTCAACTACGGGACAAAAGTCCTCCGAGTTTGTCAGTAACGTTAGCTGGCAAGTGTCATCGATCCGAAGTCAAGAAATAACGCAATGTCAATGCACTAACTTAGCTAGGGAGAGAAATCATTTTAGTTTAAGGCCAGCCAAGTTAACCTATTCGACCAACTAACGTTAGCTTGCTAGGTAGTTGCTCAGTCAGTTACATTACAAAATCGAGTCCTGAATGTGTTCACCAAGAAGTTATTATCCACGTACAGTCGCGTTAATTAAATGTCCATTGATCGTTAAACAGGCCTCCCGACAACGCCTGCCAGTACTATACTCAGCTGCTGACGGCAAAAAAGCCAGTGTCTTTCAGCTAGCTGTGCAAAATGACACGGGACAACTTAGCAAGCTAATATTAGCAAGTCACAAATGCATCCCTTTTTAACTTGCTAATACAGTAACGTTACTGTACTGTACTTGGCATTGCGGCTCACCCACCATTTACCAAGATACAGTAGTACGCTAGCTAGCTTGCCATCTGTGTTATAGAATCAGAAAGATAGCTAGTCTAACACAGTGCCCAATACTCAGCTAACTTGAATCAGTTTTCCTGGATACGGCACAACACATTAGCACTATAGTTAGCAACCTAATAATATGAGCTTGCTGTTATATTGAGAAGGCCTAGCTAGTTAGCGATTGAACATGACTACAGCTAGCTAGCAATCTGAACATCTTCAAATGCGGCATGTCATACAGTAGTACTGTACAGTACTAGCAAGTTAGCAAACGTTAGCCGCACTTACACAATAGCATTCTACACTTGAAATGACACTTCGAATTGGGAAATCCTGTTGAGAAGAATTCGAAAGGCCATTGGCAAAACATTTTGGAAACACCGACAGAGGTTCAATGTTGGGCTTACTGTGAGCAACATAATCAGTAAAATGATCTTAAATTATACTTACTGCTGACTTTCATGTTACCAAACGTCGACGGCTGCGGCACTGGTTTGCAGCTTTCTGCAAAGGAGGTGGTTCTGGGCCGACCCGACATATTCCAATTCCAAATCCTTTCCTCTTATCCGTCTCTCGCTAGAACGGTATTCTTCGCGTTGTTAATCGTTCGTCTTTCGACCTAACAGTACGATTGTAGCAACAATCGTTACAGTATTAATACATGAAAAGAGACAAGCAACTCCTCTGTCCACCCGTTCCTTCCCAAATCGTTTTCTCAATAGCTGACGATAAGTATTTCTCCCGTCCACCGATACTGGGTTTTCTCAAACCATCCTTTCCCGGATTCTGTAATCTTCTTCCTCTTCTGTTCTTATCACAAGGCCTACAGCAGAAATACGTCTTTAACAACAAATTATCTCATTAAAATGTCCTTTGCTAGTTTGGCTATTTTAAAAACAACTTATTAGTTGTGTTTAAGTCATAAAACGGCACCAGTCAAATAGGTGATACTTAGTAACAAAAAGTCTAATATGTTAGCTATTTTTTTAAATTCTGGCAATTATTATAGCATAGCATAATAATTATTCATATACTGAGGTTGAGGCTCAATGATCCGACAGCTCCAGCCATGGCGGCTCCCTTACTCAACCCAACCAACAATTCAAATGAAAAAATTCAAATTTCCCGATGTAAAATCAAATAATTCACACAAAAGTCCAAACACGTCCGTCCCCATAAACACGGAAGTAATAATGAGATCTCTCAGCAATCGGACGATCAGTCGTAAAACCACCTTCCGAGCCTCTTTCTCAGGCAAACAATTCTAACACCACTCCACAAATTCAGAATTTCTTTTTTATTCCTTCTCCGTCGGTCTCTGCTCGCTCTCTTTGTCACTCCGACCCATAAGACGTCATTTACGTAAACAACGGGAAATTACGTGTTGCTGCAGGAGAACATGGAGCCGCTACGTCGACTATTGCAACGTGAATCGGAAACTGTGCACGCGCATGTAGACGTGAGGAGGTTGTATCAGCCAATCCGAATCCGAATCCCTTTGAGATAGGCGGAGGGAGCCGGAGAATGTTGCCCAATGGCCTGGCGGCTTCACGCTCACACTTTCTTAAAATTGCCGAATGCTGCCCCTGGTGTCATGAAAAAAACGACTTCAAGGAATATTTGCAGAGTAGGCGGGAAGATATACGAGAACCAATGGACTAGCTGCATACTGACCAATCGCGCTGAAGAGGAACGCCGGACGCGAACCAATCATGCTCTAGCCGTGCGATGATAGTGCGCCAGTGGTCAGACGGCGCTGTTGCTAGTCAGTTCCTGTAATATATCCAATGACGGGTTGCGCACAAGTGCTGCCGTTCACTTGCACACTTGAGCTCATAGGTTGTAAAAGGACCGATAAGGTGTGAGTGACGTTTTTCTTCAGTCGTCAGTTCATGCTTGTGGCTTTGCATTCAGTTTCATTGCATATGGGACCCGGCTCTGATCTCTTTGTAAATACGCTCCTGACAAGTTGGTAGAAGGTGAGAACGTCTTGCGGCATAGATACATACACACACACTCACACAAACACACTCACACACACATGCACACGCACACACACATGCCCACAAATTAAAAACACACAAGCACTATCATATATGACTAATTCTGTCACAGATTGGCATACTTATGTTATATCCTCCTTTAGATGAACATTGGGACTAGTTGTCTCCATGCAGATCCCATGTCCCATGGCTACATGTCAGGTGGACTGAAGACTGTCCTCCATGTGTTTCTCCTTCCATTCCATCTATAACATCAGGAGTCTGCAGATTTTCTATGGCCAGCTTTTATTATAGTGGACAAAAAGAGTGCCTTCATAATGGAGGCATTTGGGTTCAAATAATGAACATTGCGGTTTCCCCCAACATATCTCCTTGGGCTAAAAAATATATCTTCACTCCCCGCCCTCTCTCTCTCTCTCTCTCTCTCTCTCTCTCTCCTCCTCTGTGCTCAACATAAAACAACAAAAAAACAATGTAAAATAGCTCTCTATCTTTCAGTGAATCCGGTCCACAATTTCCTTTTTTCACTCCAAATTCAAGCATACTCAAACTACACATCCAGATCTTCGCGTGTGCAGTTGTTTGTGTTATAAAGTAAAGCGTTTCTTTTTCAAAGCCAGAGGGGAAAAAAAGAACATTTATTCAAAAGGTTCCATTAAAGGACAACACTTGGGGCCTTTTTTCTTTTTTCTTCTCTGGATTGGAATTGTGTTTACAATTCACTGGAGACACGAGCAGAAGCCCTGGCTGGGCTGGGCCAGGCAGTCTGACTGTGCAGCACTTTTGTTGGAAGCATTTTTCAAATATTGTGTTTTGTTATAAGTTTAATTATGGTAGCTTCATGCTCACGCTCACACACACACACACACACACACACAATCAAAAACACAGTCCTGTGTTTAATGCCATGATTACTGTCTATCAATACTAGCCATAAAAAACTATGCAGCTTTCAACTCATCAAAAAACACATTTTATTTACAAAATGTCAAAACACTCCCAGATAAATTAAAAACACATTCTTTCTCATTTGTCATTTTTTTTTGATGTCGCATCCCCACATGCCATCATGCTATTAATGAAAATGAAAATGCTAATTAACATGGAGCTAATAAATTAAAGGCAAGCTGTGAAATAAATTAAGCTTAAAAAAGAAAATCCTTAAAAAATAAACAGATAATAAAGACCTCAGAAATATTACTTCAGGAAAGTTCTTCAGAGAAGACAAGCACCGACCTCAGCTCCTTATACAACATGAAATGCTCAAGGCTCTACCAGGAAATGGCAGCCAACACTTAATGGATATGCAAGGGCAAGCAAACACAAAGAGACTGTCATATGATTGGTCCAGTCACTGAGGTCATAGGGCAAACACAGTAAGGTCACATGGCAGCCATGGAATGATGATGCTGCTCACAGTGGAAATGCATAGCTAACTATTTTTAGTCTGCAGAACATTCCTGGAAAGTTAGGGTAAATGTTAGGGTAAACCAACACATAAATTTGTTTCCTGTATGTGCAATGAATGGAAAAAGGAAGATTGCAGTAGTGTCCTTGGAAAAAAGTTTTGTTATTCCTGTTCGAAAATAATTTGATTTGGGAATTTTCGTGTGAATTTTTGGGGACAGCTAGCAATGTTCAATGAACTTGACTTTTCAGACATTACATTGGGAGGCATTTTAAAATGTTTTCGCAATGTACTGTATCCGCAATGGCAATTTGAAGCCAAAATGATAACCATCAGGGGATGTCAGCAGTCATTTATGTGCCAAAAACTGGTATGGAACAATAAATATGTCTCTCAGCATGTTTGGTGAAAGTTCCTGTCTCATCATTATCTCACCAACCAAAGGGGAACCTAATTTTCCCCTAATGCTCTTGAAATGTAAGCTGGATGTGTCTCCCCGTTCTCCTCCGTGTTCCGCCGCAGGACGGGATTTCCCCAAAATCAAATTCAGACGAAAGTGGGCTTGAGGTCCTCGTTGAAGTTGACCACGGGGCGGACCCTCCGGCAGTAGTGGGGCAGGCTGCCAAGCTCGCTGTCCGAGGTTTCGGAGACGGTGCTCTCCGTGGACTCGTAGGGCCCCTGGAGGCAGACGCTGCAGTAGGGCCGGTGGTAGAAGCAGTAGCTGTCCTCCGAGCTGCTGGAGTCCGAGTCCGAATAGTCGTAGGGGTCCCTCAGGCCCCCCCGGTCCTCCCGAGAGCCCGCCGTCGTGGCGGGTTTTGGGTGACACCTCGAGAGTGGCGGTAGGGTGCAGCGGGGAGGCGGGCCGTACCTCCCCCACCTCAGCGGGACGTCCTCCGCGTGACTCTCCGCCTCTGCCTCCTCGGGGGCGTCGCCTGTTCCTGCGTCCGCAGGGTGAGGCGCGGTCTCCGTGGCAACACGCTCGGTTTTGGGGTCCGCACCGTGAGGAGCCACGCTCCTCCGGACGGGGGGCGCGGAACCCGGGTAGCAGTACGGGGGCGGCCCGGCCCTGGAGGTGCGGAACGGGGGCCTCCGTCTCCTCATGATGTAGGGCGAGATGCTGGGGTGGAGGGGGCTCTGAGCGGGCGAGCCGGACGACCTGGGCGGGGGGTCGTCCCGGGCCGGGTTCGAGGTCCTCCTCGCCTGGCTCGGCGACCTCAGGGAGGTGCTGGCGGCGTCCACACAGAGGTCCTGGAGGATCTCCTGCAGCTGCTCGCTGCTGACGAACCCGGGTTTACCACCTACCATTACCGCCAGGCTGACCCCCAAGCTCCCCGTGTGATCAGGGCTGACAGCGGGCATCGAGTGAGGGGCGGGGCCCGAGATGTTGTCATTGCTTGAAGGCGTGGCCACCTCTGGTGGTGGATCTGTTGCCATGGCATCCACACCCTCAGAGGAAGCAGAAGGGCCCGCAGTCATCCTCAGTGGTGCCTGCGTCTCCCCAGCGTCACACCTCAGGCCTTCCAACCCAAACTGCCCTCCCCTCCCTGCATTGAGCGTGACCTCTTCTGAGGCATGAGCTGGGAGAGGAGGACTCGGAGGAGGAAGAGGCGGAGGAGAAGGAGAGCGAGGGAGGCCGTCCTCCATCTCCAGCAGCGGGCCGGAGGACTCCAGCGGCAGCTCCGTGACCTGGGTGGAGGAGGAGTTGAGGTTGGTGGTGGAGGAGGAGTTCAGGTTGGTGTTGGAGGAGTCTGTCTCCCGCTCCTGCCCGGGGGGGCTGCTCACCACCACCAGCCTCAGCAGCTTGTCCTTGGCACTGTTGACCTGCTCCTGCAGGCTATCGATCATGGCGTTTTTCTACAAACAAACAAAAAAGAGAAATAAACAATAAACAGGAGGATTCAGAGGCTCAAGTCAGCTCTTTTTGAAGGCCTGGGTGGATCAGATCTTGGATTTCTCAGAACAAACTGAGGGAATAATTTTTTACTGTGTGAGGAACTTTTGACACACCTGGTCTTACCTGTGTGGTGTGAGGAACTTCAGACACTCCTGGTCTTACCTGTGTGGGGAACTTCAGATACTCATGGTCTTACCTGTGTGAGGAGCATTTATCTCGATCATGGTCTCACCTGTTAGAGGAGCCTTACCTCTGTGAGGAGCCTCTTCATGGAGTTGTTCTCCCCCAGCAGGTAGTAGATCTCGTCCTCGCTGTACATGGACTTCAGGCTCTTGCTGGGGGTGCTGAAGTACTTGGCCATCTGGCTGGGGTTGGGGTTCAGCTCATCCTCGAACCGTCTCCACTGGGTCAGCTGAGGGACGATACGGGGGGGGGCATGGCGTGGGGGGGGGGGGGGGGGGGCGGTGAAAGGGGCGGGGACAGAGTTAGATGTTTCAAAGGTCAGGCGCAGTAAACAAAAAAAAAAAAAAAAGGAAAAACAGTTTTCCCACTCCATTGTAACCGGAGAGAAGAAGAATGCAGCTGCTCTTCTTGGCACGCTCTGCAGTTCATTTGATGTTGAGGCCGAGCGCTGAGCACTTCCTCCTTCCCCCTGAATTCCACCGCCCGCCAAATCGCCGTCCCAACAACATGGCCGCCCGCTGATCGCTTCCTTTCATCTCGCCCGATAAAGAGCTCGCTCTGTTTATTTTCACTCAACGTTGACGTTAAAGAGGTAGTTCACTTTGTGGTGTTCTTTCATATTATTTCAGTTTTAGAGCATGTTTTCAGTTGGCCCAAACACGTTTTAAGAATGAAGAAAGGCCATTTCAGATATTTAGAGAAGTTTCTGATGACCTGCTGGCTTTACTGTGGCTGGTATAGGGACAATAGTGGGTTTGTGGTCTAAAGCAAGAAAATACATTTCAAACAACTGGACAACAGCTTGTACAGCTGCGTTTTTGTTTCCAGAGGCTGTACATACAGTATGCACAGATAAATTATATTGTGTTTACTCACAATTACACGTTAGTGCTGGTTGTAATATTATTTTGGCTGCTTCTTTGGTCGCACATACTGTAGGAAGTAGTTCAACTGAAGACAATTAAGTGCTTTTGAATAACGTGGAAGTGAATTTTCTTGCTTTTGACCACAAACCCCATAATACTACTATATCTGTGATTTTATAACAGGTCAGCAATCTGAAACTTCTCTAAATATCTAAAATATCCTTCATCACACACAACAACTGTCTCGGCCAGTCAAAAACATGAACTAAGACTGAAAATAACATTAAAAACCCCAGAAAATGTATTTTTAACACAGCACCAGGGAGAGGGAAAAAAACAAAAGCAAACAAAACCCACTGGAGCTGAAGATCACGGCTCTGCTTGTGACAGTCGTGCCTAAATGCTGAAAGGTCAGAGCACACCGCCCCTCCTCTGACCGCAAACAGTGACTCACCTGCATTCTGACGGCTGGCACACACCTTCAGCACGCTCCATTACTCTGACTTTACAGGCCACGCCTCCTGACTGCTGCCGCTCTCCAATTGGACGCAGGTTCCTGGCCACGCCCAGTCACACGCGTTACGGTAAACTGTACTGTCATCTTAAGATGGGCCTGCCTAAGCTTATCCAAACAGGAGCCTTACATGTCTTTCAGAATTTGCTCATTTGGGTAATATTTGCTACTTTTTTTCAACATTGCGTTTAGCTTACTCAAGAAGGATCAAAGGAACCGGTCATTCAAGGTGAAAGCCTTATGTTTACCTGCACCTGTAAGTGTCTTCATTTTGTGAGACACAGTGCACTATTTAGTCATACAGTTCTTAGATTTGAGTAAAATAATTACGATTGCCCAAGGTCTGATCGCACGTCTTCTTTCTGACAACCGTTTTTCCACCTCAGTCATTTTTATCCTCCTGGTCATGGCTATAGCAGGTCTTGGACAAATATGTAGTTGAAATATTTTAGCACTTTAGATAACTCAGGAGGGATGTTTAAAATGTCAGCCATTAAGGTCATTATTCTTACAGTCAATCTGACCTCTTTAATGTAGCCTCCTGTTGTATCATTTGAAAATTGAAAAAAGGGTCTAAAATAACTCAAGGAGCACTTTGGTGGTGGATTTACATGATTGGCTAAAGTTCTGTCGAGGATGGTCAGACAGTTTGTGTGTGTGTATGTGCGTGGGTGCATGTGTGTGTGTGTTTATGTGTGTGGGTGTGTGCGTGTGCATGCATGTGTGTGCATCTGTGTGTGTGTGTGTGTGTGTGTGTATGAGTGTATGCATGCATGTGTGTGTGTGTGTGTGTGTGTGTGTGTTTGCATGAGTATATGCATGCATGTGTGAGTGTGTGCATGCGTGTGTGTTAGGTTTATGTGTGTGTGTGAGGGGGGGGCTGGTTCATTGTCCTTTCTATTTTCAAAAGCAGCATGTTTTATTTGCATTTAGAGTCGGAGGTTAGTACTTGGTAATGGGCTTAATGGACTTTCCCATAAAAGCACAGAAAGGGCATTATCATCAAAGTCAAATTCAGTCGGCCCTGTTTTGGAAGCCATTCGGAAACCCAGCTGAGCCTGAATGCCTGCCAAATCATCTCTCCTCACTGCTCCGAGCTCTTATTACTGGAAAATGAGATCCATCCTTCAGCACCGACACACGTGAGCCGACCGCCACAGACTCACCGATCCAGCCCACGCCAAACCACTGGAGCACTGCAGAACATTCTGATCAGCCTCCTATACGGCTGTGACATTATGTTCCACAGGTAACATCCCCCAAGTAGTCTGAACATTTTTATTTAGACATTTATTTTTAAGCATATTTTGCCAGTTTGAGGACCGCTGATGTAATGTAAGGTCATGAAAGGTAATGTACTGTAATGCAATGTGATGTAATGTACTGTAATGTACTGTAATATAATGTAAGGTAATGTAATGCAATGTAATGTAAGGTAATGTACTGTAATGCAATGTAATGTACTGTAATGTAAGGTAATGTACTGTAATGCAATGTAATGTATTGTAATGTAATGTAAGGTAACGTAATGTAATGTAATGGATGGTAATGTAATGTAATGTAATGGAGGGTAATGCAATGTAATGTAAGGTAACGTAATGTAATGGAGGGTGATGTAATGTAATGTAATGGAGGGTGATGTAATGTAAGGTAATGTACTGTAATACAATGTAATGTAAGGTACTGTAATGTAAGGTAAGGTAAGGTAAGGTAATGTACTGTAATGTAATGTAATGTAATATAATGTAAGGTAATGTAATGTAATTTAAGGTAATGTACTGCAATGCAATGTGATATAAGGTAACGTAATGGAGGGTAATGTAATATAATGTAATGGAGGGTAATGTAATGTAAGGTAATGTGATGTAATGGAGCGTAATGTAATGTAATGTAATGGAGTGTAATGTAATGTAATGTAAAGTAATGGAGGGTAATGTAAAGTAATGTAATGTAAGGTAATGAAGCGTAATGTCATGTAATGTAATGGAGGGTAATGTAATGTAATGTAATGTAATGGAGGGTAATGTAATGTACTGTAAGGTAATGGAGGGTAATGTAATGTAATGTAAGGTAATGGAGGGTAATGTAATGTAATGTAAGGTAATGTAATGAAGCGTAATGTCATGTAATGTAATGGAGGGTAATGTAATGTAATGTAATGGAGGGTAATGTAATGTAATGTAATGTAAGGTAATGTAATGGAGGGTAATGTAATGTAATGTAAGGTAATGTAATGGAGCGTAATGTAATGGAGGGTAATGTAATGTACTGTAATGGGTACCTGGGGCACGAACAGCAGGCAGTTGACGGCGAGCGTGCAGATGAAGATGGCGCCAGAAACCACGCTGTACGCCACGTTTGGCCAGTCGGGCAGGAGCCGGGACACGGGCACCGCCACCGCCACCGACAGCGTGACCAGGCACACGGCGGCCATGATGGCGGGGGACTGGTTCACCGGGGGGGAGCTGACGTCGCTGGTCAGACCAGCCAGGTACGTCCCGTAGAGGAGCAGGCTTCCCTGGAACGGGAACGAGCGGGAACAGGAGGAGTGTTACCAAGCAACGGCGGTAACAGGTGTCCCAGGTTACAGATACTCCAGGTGACAGGTGAGCTGGGTCACATGGGTATCAGCTTATGGGGTAATTAGGGCCATTAATAGAAATTAACTTCATTAATTAAAAACTTTCCTGGAATGTTCTATAGGGCTTTTTCCTGCTGTTTTTTTTCCTGATGGATTTCCTGAACTGGCTGAATTTAAATGGAACGGATCCCAAACCCTGAAGAGTATTAGGAATAGGGGACCCCTGAGATGGGAGAAGCCGGGTGACAGGTAACCAGGGGTATCAGGTGGCAGATGTACCAGGTGACAGGGGAACCAGGTGAGCAAGGTGCCACAGAGGGGTGCCGTGGCAGTTTCCACAGGTTCAAATCAAACAGGTCCCAATGAGCAGAGGGGTCCCAAACGCCCCCATGAATTTTCAAAAATATTAATAGTGAGATAAATAAAAACAGCCCTAATAATCCCTGCTGTTTCCTCCAGCTCATGTCTGTGGAAGCCTCGCTTGTGGGAAAAATATAACAAAAACTAAACTATCAGAAAGGCAAGGCAGGGTTATTTCTCTGAACTCATTAACAAAAATCAAAACAATCCGAGTGTTTTTCTGTTGTTAATAGCTTGATTAATCCCTCTTCCCCAAGCCCTTGTGATACTTTCTCTTGCAGTTCAGTATCTGATTCACACAGGAGATGAGGAGGTGTGAGTGTGTGTGTGTGTGTGTGTGTGTGTGATGTGTGTGCGTGTGCGTGTGTGTGTGTGTGTGTGTGTGTGTGTGTGATGTGTGTGCGTGTGCGTGTGTGTGTGTGTGTGATGTGTGTGACGTGAGTGTGTGTGTGTGTGTGTGCGTGTGTGTGTGCGTGTGTGATGTGTGTGCGTGTGTGTGTGTGTGTGTGTGTGTGTGTGTGATGTGTGTGCGTGTGCGTGTGCGTGCGTGTGCGTGTGTGTGTGTGTGTGTGATGTGTGTGCGTGTGCGTGTGTGTGTGTGTGTGATGTGTGTGCGTGTGCGTGTGTGTGTGTGATGTGTGTGCGTGTGCGTGTGCGTGTGCGTGTGTGTGTGTGATGTGTGTGCGTGTGCGTGTGTGATGTGTGTGCGTGTGCGTGTGTGTGTGTGATGTGTGTGCGTGTGCGTGTGTGTGTGTGTGTGTGTGTGAGACGTGAGTGTGTGTGTGTGTGTGTGTGTGTGATGTGTGTGCGTGTGCGTGTGTGTGTGTGTGATGTGTGTGACGTGAGTGTGTGTGTGTGTGTGTGCGTGTGTGTGTGTGTGTGTGATGTGTGTGCGTGTGCGTGTGTGTGTGTGATGTGTGTGCGTGTGCGTGTGCGTGTGTGTGTGTGTGTGTGTGTGTGTGTGTGTGTGTGTGATGTGTGTGTGTGTGTGTGTGCGTGTGTGTGTGTGTGAGACGTGAGTGTGCGTGTGCGTGTGTGTGTGTGTGTGTGCGTGTGCGTGTGTGTGATGTGTGTGCGTGTGCGTGTGCGTGTGTGTGTGTGTGTGACGTGAGTGTGTGTGCGTGTGCGTGTGTGTGTGTGTGTGTGTGTGTGTGTGTGTGATGTGTGTGCGTGTGCGTGTGCGTGTGTGTGTGTGTGTGTGTGTGTGTGACGTGTGTGCGTGTGCGTGTGTGTGTGTGTGTGATGTGAGTGTGTGTGTGTGTGCTGCAAGCTAAGCCAGGTGTGTAGCAGAGGACCTACCTTCAGCACAGCGAAGAGGATGATCCAGATGTCCGGATGGAGAGAGGAGCAGGAGTCCAGCTGTGACAGGGAGTAGAAGACATCCTGCTCCACCACCTGGGACGGAGGGCAGGTACAGATTAACCTGGAGCTAATCCAGGTGCACCCTGGATACCAGTCAGACTGCTCGGCTCAACTGCTTTTCCTCCCCAGTCCCTAAAATCAATCCCGTTAAAATGAGAAAAGACTAGACATAAATAATAATAATAAGCTGCACCTCTAATCTCTCTGTACTATCTTACTCCAAACAGGGTCTGTGCCCAAACAGTGGAGTGGCAGAATGATTAGGAACATGAATTGTAGCCAGTAGGTTGCAGGTTTGAATCCCCGATGTAGCGCCTTACCTTAACCACAGCGCTGATGGACTTTGCACACTGGATCGGGTCAGTCAGGCTCCAGACAGCCAGAACCAGGACGTCCAGCAGAATAAGCAACCCCACCAGACCCATCAGCTGCAGGTCCCGGATTATCTGAGTGGGGGGAGACCCTGTGAGTCAGCCTGCAGCACACCCCCCCCCCCCCGCCCCACACACACACAGACACACACACACGCACACACTCATATGCACACACATACACACACACACACACACACACTCATATGCACACACATACACACACAGACACACACACACAGGCATGCACACAGAGACACAGACACATACACGCACACACTCACATGCACACACACGCATACACACGCACAGAGACACACACAAACAGACACATACACACATATACGCACACAGCACACACACATACCACACACACACGTACACATTTAATTTTTACCCAGTTTTTTATATGCAGGAAGGGGCTTTTTTCCGCTAAGGTAATTTCCCATCCTGCAGATTTACATTTTAAAAATGAGCCTAATTTCCTCTCCTTCCCTAATTGCCCTCCTCCCAACACAGCCAGTCCATGTCCTTTTTATCCCACCTTATTCATCTGAGCTGCTCCTGTCAGACAAGATTAATCATGCGATCTGGAGCGAGCAGAGAGTGGAGACACTGCCGTTAACTCCATAAACCAGGTGGGAGACAATCCTACCTCAGTAAAATCTACAGGTACCAGACATGTGCCTTATCTCACACAACTCTTTAACCTGCAGTTTCAGTGGACTGAAAGTGCCCACCTGAAAGAAAGTATAGAAAGTAGAAAGTATAAAATAAACTTTTTTTAAAATTGTTGTTGTTGCTGTTTCTGAGGCCCCAGGGGCCTGTATCAGGAAGCAGGGTTACTGAGTTACACACAGCACACTGCAGCACACTGCAGCTGGAGTAGCCAATCAAAGTATCCAGATGAATCCTGCTGAAGACGCTTCATTCCTCCGTACCAGCAAGGGTATGGGAGGCCTGGAAATAACATGCGTGTGAGTGAGACTCCATTTACAGGGCCTGTCGAAGAGATGGACGTCCCCACATCACTGGGACGCAAGAGACAGATGAATATTGTATCGATCTACCTGCTTTTCTATAGCCCTCACCATACACTGATAGATTGATTAGACCAATCTGTCATTCCGCTTCTCTCTCTTTCTCTTTCTCTCTTTTCCTCCCTCTATTCTGGCTCTTTCCCTGACTGATGGTGGTTGTGTGCGTCCGTCTGACCATCCTCTTCCTCTTTCCTAAATTTGCCAGTGCCCTAACTGCCCAGCCCATTAACCGTGTCTGAGTACGGTGGGGCTCCAGCGGGCCCATAATGAGCCGGTGGGGCTCCAGCGGGCCCATAGTGAGCCGGTGGGGCTCCAGCGGGCCCATAGTGAGCCGGTGGGGCTCCAGCGGGCCCATAGTGAGCCGGTGGGGCCCATAGCGAGCCGGTGGGGCCCATAGTGAGTACGGTGGGGCTCCAGCAGACCCATAGTGAGCCGGTGGGGCCCATAGTGAGCCGGTGGGGCTCCAGCGGGCCCATAGTGAGCCGGTGGGGCCCATAGTGAGCCGGTGGGGCTCCAGCGGGCCCATAGTGAGCCGGTGGGGCCCATAGTGAGCCGGTGGGGCTCCAGCGGGCCCATAGTGAGCACACAGCTCAATTTCAATGGAAAAGCAGCCGGAATGTTCTGGAACACTCGAGGAAACAGAAGGAACGCCTCGAAGGGTGACAGTAACATCTACGGCGAGCACAATGCAGTGTTGCCAGATTTCTTTTTGGGGGGAGGGCAGAGAAATAAAAAAAAATCCCAACTTGTCGCCACCTGCGATTTCTGAAATAACATCCATGATGCACTCAAAGGGGACTAAGTGTGTTTCCTTGTTCCTGCCATTCTTCAGTTCAAAGTCACAAAACTCCCTCTAAGATCAGCTGGTGTTGCTGATTTTGAAAGCGAAAGACTGCCTTCTCTCTCAAGCAAAGTCAGAAACAAAATGCAATTAGTATGAATTATTAAACGCACAAGTCCTGCTTCGAGTTTTTTTTTAAACATAGCTGAAGTGTGGGAGCGGGTAATCAGTTGTGACTGCATCGGATGTGGTGAGTGAGCTATTCCTGTGCAAACTAGCCTGACCTCCACAAAATGGAGGAGGCACAGCAAGCAAGACACGTCAAGACACTGACGTAATGGAGGTTTTAGCTTGAAGAGAAAAGGCACAATCTGCATATGTATATGCATTAGCAGGTTCCTCTCTACTTATCTTACACACCTGAGGTGACACTATAAAGTTAAGTGCATAAGACTATCATTAGCATTCCAGAAACACCATTTCACTAATGAAGGCAATACACCAAAATGCTTACACCAGAATTAGCTTCAGCTAAAAATGTTGAGTGTGGATATTTTCTGAATGCAGACACTGAGTTTCTCTGACCTTTGCACCAGTGTTTTTAAGGTAAAGATGTGAAATAATAGTGCAATCCGTTCATATTTAAAATATATAATATATATTTGTTACTTTCCATATTTTTGGTAATCAGTTTCGTAATCTATAATCAGTTTTCTGTAATCGGTTTCGTACTCCTTAGTAGACTACCTCATTACATTACATCATAGGCATTTAGCAGACACTCTTACCCAGAGCGACTTACACAACATTCTACATGGCATTTAGATCTGCATCCATTTATACAGCTGAATATATACTGAAGCAATGCAAGTTAAGCACCTTGCTCAAAGGTACAACGGCAGTGTCCTACCCGGGAATCGAACCTGTGACCTTCAGGTTACAAGACCAGTTCCTTACCCATTATACCACACTCCCGCCCATGTAAATGCCTGTCATGTAACTCATGAAAATGGTGCAGCAGAACAGGTGAGAGGGAGAGAGGAGCACCTACCACCCTCTTGTGCGGCAGACGCTGGGTGAAGACCCGGTAAATCCTCCATGTTTTTCCCAGGATGGGCCCAAAGACCAGAGAGCTGCCGATGCACAGGGTCCAGATCCGGGCCTGCGAACACAGGAAGGAGATCATGTCACGCTGTGCCCGGGGGGCATTGTGGGTACTGTAGTCTGAGAACACCAAGGGGAAATCTACAAGGAGAAAGGCTCATTTTTCAACAGTGCTATGGGCGACACCAAATCCATCCATCCATCCATCCATCCATTATCTATACCCACGTATTCCTGGTCAGGGTCGCGGGAGGTGCTGGAGCCCATCCCAGCATGCATTGCGTGAGAGGCAGGAACACACCCTGGACAGTACACTGGTCCATCGCAGCCTGTGGGCAGTTCTTTTAGAGTACCATAACCGCTCGTTTGGAAGTCTGCATAACTGCTTACAGTGAGACAGTCCTGCCACTCTGCGTGACACAGAACACACGCGTACGCATTCTAAAAGTGAGCCAATCAGCACCCTCGGGTGCGCAGCGAAACACGCTGTAACTCCGCCCCCACAGCTCGGCGTAGCCGCCAATCACTCTTACGCCCGCCTCCCAGCTCAACAGGTTCCCCCTGGCTGTAATTAAACCGGCCACAACCGGTTTTTTAAAAAGCCCCATTGTGAGCGCGCTCAGTTACCTGCCCCAGCTCACAGAGCGCGGCCGCTCACCGCCAGAGAGCTACGCACCTGGGCTACGCACCTGGGCCACCTGTAATCTCAGAACCCTGAATGGAGGTGACGTCAATCAGAGCATCCGATTGTCATGGGGATTATTTTTAAAACAATGTAAAAGTTCACAGTTTATAAGTGGTGACACAATTCCAAGTGACATGACAATGCAATGGGTGGTGTTATATACAATATGGCCTCTACATAACAGGCATTCAGCCAACTCTCTTATCCAGAGCGACTTACACAACTCTATACAGGGCATTTACTCTGCATCTATTTATGCAGCTGGATATATATACAGACGCAATGCGGGTTTCGTACCTTGCTCAAGGGTACAACGGCAGTGCCCTACCTGAGAATCGAACTTGTGACCTTTAGGTTACAAGGCCAGCTCCTTACCCATTATTTATGAGCAGGGGTGCTGTTAAAGGGGGGGGGGTAGGACAATTTTGGCCTTTGCCAAGTGGAAAAAAGATGTTCAGTAGTGCCTAGACTCTGCTGGAACATTGTTTTCTTCCTGGTAAAGAATGGATAGGGACTGCACGTGCCAGAGGCGAAGGCAAACTTCCTCGCAGCCCAAACGCCGGCGGGACGTTCGGCAGGAGAGGCGGTGACTCCAGCCGTGAGAACGCAGGAGGAGTTCAAGCTCAGAGCCGTTTCGACGCTCGGCATTCCACAGGAAACGGGCTTCCCTCGGGGGGGGGGGGGGGGGGGGCGTTTACGACGTCGTTTGAAGTTGTGCGTCCAAAGGGACACCCTGAGAAATGTGGCGCAGCGTGATTTAAGGTCACGCAGCTCTGTGACTCAGTGGCGGGCGCGAGTTCCCTTCTGTTTTTCTACGAGAAAAAGGCCAAATTCCGTTCTGTCAGATTTAGCCACGACAGGCACTAAAGCGAACGACTGTTTTTACTGCCGCCGATAACAGCTTTCCCAAATTCTCTCATCCTCAAGGGAGCGGACGCTCACTACCTTAAGCACCTTTAACAAATTCTGTGTTACTTTTATCTGATATTTGATTGTATCGATGGTAGCTGTGATGTCCGTTTTTTGGATGGTTGTATCTGTTTTGTACCCCATGTTCACGTTTCCAGTTTTATTCATATTAAGCACCATGTGGTGAAATGAGGTGAATCCCCAAATAACTGTAAAATGAACAATCAGTGACTGCAGCTGCTTGCACTAGTAGGGCATACAATCTGGGCTTGTGCCTGCAGCCCAATAAATATGTGTGTGTGCGTGTATGTGTGTGTGTATGTGCGTGTAGTGTGTGTATGTCAGTGTGTGTGTGTGCACGTGTGTGTGCGTTCGTGCATGCATGTGTGTGTGTGTGTATGTGCGTGTGTGTGTGCATGTGTGTGTGTGTGTGTGAGTGTGTGTATAGTGTGTGTGTGTGTGAGTGTCTAGTGTGTGTGTGTGTGTGTGTGTGTGTGTGTGAGTGTATAGTGTGTGCAGCTGTGTGTGTGTGTGTGTGTGTGTGAGTGTATAGTGTGTGTATGTGTGTGTGTATGTGTAGTGTGTGTGTGTGTGTGTGTGTGAGTGTATAGTGTGTGTATGTGTGTGTGTATGTGTAGTGTGTGTGTGTGCTTGTAGTGTGTGTGTGTAGTGTGTGTGTGTGAGTGTATGTGTAGTGTGTGTGTGTGTGTGTGTGAGTGTATAGTGTGTGTATGTGTGTGTGTATGTGTGTGTATGTGTGTGTGTGTGTGTAGTGTGTGAGTGTATAGTGTGTGCAGCTGTGTGTGTGTGTGTGTGTGTGTGTGTGAGTGTATAGTGTGTGTATGTGTGTGTGTATGTGTAGTGTGTGTGTGTGTGTGTGTGAGTGTATAGTGTGTGTATGTGTGTGTGTATGTGTAGTGTGTGTGTGTTTGTGTAGTGTGTGTGTGTGTGTGTGTGAGTGTATAGTGCGTGCGTGTGTGTGTGTGTGTGTGTGTGAGTGTATAGTGTGTGTATGTGTGTGTGTATGTGTAGTGTGTGTGTGTGCTTGTAGTGTGTGTGTGTAGTGTGTGTGTGTGTGAGTGTATAGTGTGTGTATGTGTGTGTATGTGTAGTGTGTGTGTGTGTGTGTGCTTGTAGTGTGTGTGTGTAGTGTGTGTGTGTGTGTGAGTGTATAGTGTGTGCGTGTGTGTAGTGTGTGTGTGTGAGTGTCTAGTGTGTGTATGTGTGTAGTGTGTGTGTGTGAGTGTCTAGTGTGTGTGTGTGTGAGTGTATAGTGTGTGCAGCTGTGTGTGTGTGAGTGTATAGTGTGTGTATGTGTAGTGTGTGTGTGTGCTTGTAGTGTGTGTGTGTGAGTGTATAGTGTGTGTGTGTGTGTGAGAGTGTATAGTGTGTGTATGTGTGTGTGTATGTGTAGTGTGTGTGTGTGTGTATGTGTGTGTGTGTGTGTGTATGTGTGTGCGTGTGTGTGGTACCTGCATTGCAGCTCTGGGGCTGGTCTCTGGGAGCAGGAAGTGCTCCTCGATGGCGAACAGGAAGCCGCTGCTGTAGGTCAGGATGCTCCCACAGAGCGTCAGGATGTTCAGGTTGGGGCTCGACATCTTCACTATCCTGAGAGACAGAGAGAGAGGACATCCTCTACATAAGGCCCTGTGGAAACACACTACAAATCAGCACGTCATCAACATTAAGGCTAGCATCAACATTAACACCTTCAATAAAACGCATATAACACCACAGTCCAAGTCGTTTGAAACAATAGGCTCCATAGTGTACACAACACGATATTAAAACAGTTAATATTTTTTAATGCCTTGAAAGGAATGATCTGGCGGGAGACTGTGCATACACACCAGGACAGTCAGGACCTGACGAAGAGAGACAGAATCAGAAAAGGAAAGAGAGAGCTGATGTATTATATTGTATGTATTGATTATTGAATAATAAATAACTATTGCTGAATACACTGTGGTAACAGAGCTATATGGGGCGCCAATGAAACAGAGAGAGATGGACCAGACGGAGTCAGAGAGAAACAGAGAGAGAGAGAGAGAGAGAGAGAGAGAGAGAGTGTGAATTTGTTCAAATTTAGTTTGCTTCTATGTTCCTGGATTTCATAGAATTGGAGGGTTGCCAGCAGGTCTAGACAGGGTGAGCTCTACAGAAATACCCTCTTGGGAAAGGAGAGGAGGTCATTCCACATCACTCAGGAGAGTTTATGGGAATTTCTTGGAAAGTTTTAAAAAATCTTTTCTAAAAAAAACAAAAAACTTAGAAAAAAACTTCAGGGCCGAAAACAGTCCCCGGTCCAGCTCAGGACCACACCAGACAAGGTTACTCAGTAAATAAAAAAAGCTGTAAATTCTTGAGCTCCGGTTCAGGTCTGGGCCAGACTGCGGGCTGCTCTCCAGGCCTGGACATGCGACCCAGCAGACGTGGTTTTTGGATCGAAGCCCAAGGACGTCTGCCTCCGCATTGTGAGGGCGGTGACTGGGCAGCCTCACCAGCTTACAACCGAGTCCTCAGAATGCTCGTGTAATCTGACAAGGGAGGGGGGGGGGGGGGGTGGTGATCTGAGGAGGCATCCCTCACTCTGTGAACCAGAACCTTGGCTCAAGCCCTTACATACACACACACACACACACAGACTCACACACACAGACACGCACACACTTACCCACCCTCACGCACTCACATGCACACACACACGTATACGCACACACACCAGGAGGAATTACCATTATGTGGGAGGAGTTACTATTGTGAATGGTAAGATGAATTCTGAATTTCTGGGGGAACTCCCAACGAGTATTCAATAGGTATGGGGGGGGGTGGGGGTAATACAATTAATTTGCTCATAAACATTTCACATACTTTCGCTTTCACTCCAAGCACTATTCCACTCAGTCGATTTGTTCAGGAGGGGCTGAGGAGTCTGTGAACCTGAGAATCCCCTATGGATCTTTTCAACATCAAATAGTGAGTTTTTCAGTGGTTTGGATAAATTTTCAGTGGTTTGGATAAACCACAAGACTGGCAATGTCTGTTCCACAGGAAAATTCACCCCCACCCCCCTGACCCTGAGATGGTACAGTCCGGTTCGGTACCTGTTGTTCCGGAAGCGCAGGCTGAAGACCCCCCCTCCCACCCTGAGATGGTACAGTCCATACCTGTTGTTTCTGAAGCGCAGGCTGAAGACCCCCCCCCCCCCCCCACCCTGAGATGGTACAGTCTGGTACTGTTGTTCCGGAAGCGCAGGGTGAAGACCCCCCCTCCCACCCTGAGATGGTACAGTCCGGTCTGGTACCTGTTGTTCCGGAAGCGCAGGGTGAAGACCCCCCCCCACCCTGAGATGGTACAGTCCGGTCTGGTACCTGTTGTTCCGGAAGCGCAGGGTGAAGACCAGGAAGACGAGTGCCAGCAGGATGCCGCAGGAGAGCAGGGTCCAGACCACGGCACACAGCACGGGGGAGATCCGTCTGCGCTCCACCTCCACACCCACCTGCTGCGCCTAGGAGAGAACACCACCCTCTTACCACACCCAGGAGAGAACACCACCCACTTACCACACCCAGGAGAGAACACCCCCTCTAACCACACCCAGGAGAGAGCACCACCCTCTAACCACACCCAGGAGAAAACACCACCCACTTACCACACCCAGGAGAGAACACCACCCTCTAACCACACGCAGGAGAGAACACCACCCACTTACCACACCCAGGAGAGAGCACCACCCTCTTACCACACCCAGGAGAGAGCACCACCCTCTAACCACACCCAGGAGAGAACACCACCCACTTACCACACCCAGGAGAGAACACCACCCTCTAACCACACCCAGGAGAGAACACCACCCTCTAACTATACCCAGGAGAGAACACCACCCACTTACCACACCCAGGAGAGAACACCACCCTCTAACCAGACCCAGGAGAGAACACCACCCTCTAACCATACCCAGGAGAGAACACCACCCTCTAACCATACCCAGGAGAGAACACCACCCACTTACCACACCCAGGAGAGAACACCACCCTCTAACCACACCCAGGAGAGAACACCACCCACTTACCACACCCAGGAGAGAACACCACCCACTTACCACACCCAGGAGAGAACACCACCCTCTAACCACACCCAGGAGAGAACACCACCCTCTAACCATACCCAGGAGAGAACACCACCCTCTAACCACACCAAGGAGAGAACACCACCCTCTAACCATACCCAGGAGAGAACACCACCCACTTACCACACCCAGGAGAGAACACCACCCTCTAACCATACCCAGGAGAGAACACCACCCTCTAACCACACCCAGGAGAGAACAGAACCCCCTTACCACACCCAGGAGAGAACACCACCCACTTACCATACCCAGGAGAGAACAGAACCCACTTACAACACCCAGGAGAGAACACCACCCTCTAACCACACCCAGGAGAGAACACCACCCACTAACCACACCCAGGAGAGAGCACCACCCTCTTACCATACCATAACTCTGTGTGTGTGTGTGTGTTGCTGTGTGTGTGTGTGTGTGTGTGTGTTTCTGTTTGTGAGTCTGTGTGTGTGTGTGGGGGGGGGGTGTATATGAGTGTGTGTATGTGTGTATATGAGTGTGTGTGTGTACCTCTGTGCGTGTGCGTATGTGCATATGTGTAAGTATGACTGTGTGTATTTACCAAGCCCAGACTGCAGAGCTGCTGCAGGATCTCCCAGGCCTCCTGGCCCTGGGCCCCAGAGGGGATGGAGCAGCCCCCACCCCCACATCCTGCGCTGCAGTTCAGGGGTGGCCCCCCAGCTGGCCCCCAAACTGGCCCCCGTCCCGGCTCCATAGCAGGCCCCTGGACTGGGCCGTCCTCACGCAATCATCCTGAAAAATAATCCATTTTAGTCAAAAGACTAAGACCATGACTAAATCAAAAACTGGCGGCAAAAACAACACAGAATAACAGTTGCCGGGGCGACCAGGGCTCTGATTCGACCGTGTGAGCATGCGGCAGAAAACCATCCAGCAATCGGGCCTGTGACCAGAAAAACGAAAACACACAACTGCTTCTGCTCTCTGGGGTCTGCACATCCAGAGAATTTCCTTCAAGCAACAATAACTCAGTGCCTAATCATTCCCTTCAAATCTGTCCTCCCTCATCACAAATCCAATGCAGAGCTAAGCCACACCACAGATCAATATTCTAACCCTATTCTAACACTTGCTATTCTGCTCATAACCAGCAGCAGGTAAGCACAGGCCTAAATATGGAGGCATATTTCTGGTCCAGCGCAGTGGGCGTGATGTGACCACAAGGGGGAGCTGGTGTGCACATGGCCAGTAGTTCAGCTTACACACGGTTACATAACAGAGTCCGCGCGCTGCTTTCAGCTGTCCGTTTGCTAACCGCATGAGAACTGCTATCCAACGGATAATCAAGTTACAGCAGACAAAAAGTTTGGTGCAGACGGAGGAAAATAAAAATAGACACAAAAGACAAAAGAAAAGAGAGAGAGAGAGGAAGGAGGGGGGCCTTGTCATGGCAACAATTTTAAGTATTTACCCTTGCAGCCTGTGTCAGCGAAAATCCTGAGGTAGAGGGAAGGGGCTTGTGGACCCAGTCTGTGATCCGCGCATGGAATGTAATCTATGCTTCTGCACGTCTGCGTTGTGCAATGAACTCCAAATGCACTGGCCAGAAATTCCTCCCGTGTATTTTCTACGACCCCCCATGTCCTTAAAAAAAGAAGCGCAAACGGCGGAGGCTCACTATGAGCATCTCTCTGGCATTGGTAATAAATAAACCGCGCTAAATATTCTGCCGCCGGTGCATTTGCGCCGGTTTGCCGCTGGTTTGCGCCTGCTCACGTGTATGTGTTCCCATGATTCTGCTAGTCATGATTCCGTGTGGGCGCGCATGTCTGATACATACGTACATGTGTGTGCGCGCATGTGCGAGGACATGTACTGTATATACCAATATGGGGCATACCTGCCATCCCAATGTATATACACCTGGAAACGAAGCTATCAGATGACGTGAAGGGTCCAGATTTGGTTCGGCTCACTGAGTAATGGACGCAATAAAAGCTCCTCAAACAAGAATGCCGATCATTTTTATCCATCATGGTTTATAACACGGCCTCTCTATAACAAATTGATAAATGCTACAAAAAAAAATTTAAAAAATACCCCTTCTTGGTATTCATTTTCATTTGAGACTGGGGACTCAAGTGCTTTGTGTGAGACTGAGATGCTATTTATCTGGAAAATATTTTGTGTATAGTGAAATTTAGCTCCCTGGTTATACGTAACATTTTCACGAAGGGTTATACTTGACTCCAGACTGTCACATTACAAAACATTTTTCATAATAAATCAAACTGTTAACTTCTCCTTGGATGGGTACCAATTGGATTTTTGGGAAGGCTCTGTTATGTAACCATTTGTATACCATGTGTCCAGTATACTCACTTTTATCCTTATATACAATTACTGAACATCCACTGCCTCATTATTTAATTATTGTAATTATTTAATTATTGTAAGTTTGTAATACTAATGGTTTACGCTCATATTTCGGTCCTTTAGTTTAAAAAGAGAAATATTGTGTAGGCTCAGCCTTCACTGGAAAATGCCACCACAGGTACAGAGGAATTGCCAATTAGTGACTATTTTGAGGCAAGCCGTAAACGAGCTGGTAACAGAACGTCCTAAAAGTAATATCAATTAAAAACGTAGCTGCTGAATTATCTAATCAACCCACCGCTTATTAATAAAAAGCTGTAGCCAATAACAAGAGCACAGTCTATTTCTATAAATATATCCACTACTATCTGGATTTTTACAGTTCTCATCGGCACTTTGAATGCTATCGTTGGTCTACCCCATGCAATATCCTCTAGATTCTGGAGACATTTACACGGACATGTACCTCTGAAACAAATGCTCGTTTTGTACTCTGTGGTCTGCAAGTTCTGTACAATACTGAGCCTTTGGCCAATGTGTCTGAGGATTTTAGTACTTTGTGAGGATTATGAGGGGAGTCGCAGGGTAGCACAAAAAGAACGGAAGAAGAGTTTAACATTTATATAATGCAATGCAAATGTCATGTAAAAAGCTGTGTAAATCGCTCTGGATAAGAGTTAAAGGTGTGGTAGCTGTATCACATGAAATCGTAAAAATAAAATGGCTTGGGATTTAAGTTCAATTACTGCCATGTCTGCCAGCCTAGGGGCAATCAGGGTGTTTTTAAAACTTGTATTTATTTAATTGCTTTAACTAGACAGCCCCGCGCTTCGTTTATTTACGAGTTTTGGAACGGTCTGCCGTACTCTCCCAGTCCCTCGCGGCGCGTCGTCATCTTTCCGATTCAAGCTGCGTGCTCCGGGTTTCCTGCAAAAACAGCCGCTTCAGCGCGGCACTTCCTCTGCATATTTCAGAACAATGTGAGGTCTTTTCCCTTTCTACTTGATTATGATTTTCTACATTCCTGACTTAGTAACACAGACCGTTGCTCCGCGGCGCACGCGTCGCCACTCTGGAGAGCGTCTGTGACATTATTCAGAGTTGTCACAGTCACAGTCAGATAGGCCTACAGACATCATCAAAAGGAAGGTTTCGCCTCGGCAACAGGTTTGCCGTTGAGCTCCTGTCGGCTCTTTGAGGTCCACATTTCATCCACAAGTCTTTGAGTTTTTATTAAGTAGGCCTATTGTTTATCCACCAATGCTCACTCTGTTTATTTAAATGTTCCATACGCTGTGCCTTTCGATCAGACATCATCGCACCTATATCATTGTGTATAATCGCAAGGAAGCTACTCGTAAAGGCCTAATATTGTAGGCCTACTTCGCGCAAAAATTCCAGAACGATATCAGAAGCTGTGCCTGTGGCCTACTGACCAACTGTAGCCACAAGATTATCCTCACTGTTTATCTATAGCAATGCAGTTTGAAATACATCAATGCGTGGCGTTATTCTTTCTAGTGCATTGTTGGGCGGAGTCTCGCAGACGTCAATGCAGTACACTAACAACTGGGTGTGTCTATTTTCCCTTCCAAAGAGTCATAAAACTGCCTCATATTAATTCCTCAGATATCTGTGACCAGGGGGAAAACATCTGAAATGTAGGCTACCTTTTCTGTTAACTCGGCGACTGCTGTTTCATTTTGAAGATAGGCCTACTTCTGTAATGCCCATTAAAGGCATTGTTTTACTATATGTGTAATGTACTTTATAAAACAAGTCACTTGTCTATATAAAGCAATAATCTGGTTTATTATTTCTATTGTTCCATGTTTTTCTTGTCAGAACAATCGCTTTTGAAGATTACAATAACTGAAACACTCTGGGTTCATTTGGAACGGACGAAGCGCGACCTGTGTTTGAGGGGTAATATCGAAACATTCCTGTCCAGTGTAATCCGTTTAGCGCTGAACATAAGCCGACGCGGTGTAAGAATGCAAGTTATTGCTTTACCCCCTTCACACGAATCCCTCAGCGCCGCCTGCCTCTGGGAACGCGGGTTTAATGAAAGGTAGCCTACGCTGGCTCAATGCTTTGGAGGTCAGTACAAGTTGAAAATGATTTTATGCTCAATTGCGTTTATACAGTGCAAAATGCGAGGATTACCACTGGACTCTGTTCATTTAATGAAGTACAATATAACATAACTTTCCTTTAGTATAGATGTTAAAAATTTTTAAAAAGTATAATTATTTTAATTGTAGCCTACTGTTGGAGTTCCTGCATATTGACAAAATGCTCTGATTATTCAATACATCTGAACAAAATTAGTGAGTTGAATAAAACAAACTAATTAAGTAATGGATGATTTTGTATCGTTTTAAATTTAGTTAAAATGTATGACGCTGCAAGCAATTTTATTTGTTTAGTACTTTTATTTGAATGTTTAATAAACACATATACAAATAACTATGAATATTAAATGTAGTCTACCATCTAATGTTAAGGTTTTAGAGAACTAGGCAAACTATAATAGCAATATTCCTCTCCTTAGTCTTTAGGAGAATCTGCAGAGTTCGGTTAATGCGTAAAACCGCACGAGGAGCAGGAGAAAAGCAAACGAACCTTTGAAAAGTGCATGGAAAGAATGCCGAGGGACTGATGTCGAGGGGCGCGTGAATAATCCCGATGCTTTCCCGCCGTCTTCTCTCCATCATTGCAAGTCCACAAACCCAAACACAACGCCTCGTGCCTCGCTTATCATCTCCTCCCCCCTCGGTCCGGTCGCACAGTGAGAGCGGCTTATTTCATCCCGCGAGATAAGACATTTTTTTCCAAAACCAATAAGAATGTGAAATCTTTCAAGCCTACTCGAGTTAAAAAAAAAAAAAAAAAGTATTTCCACAGGACCCAAGTTTCCGCGATAGAGAGCTCGTGTACGAGAGGGAGAGGGAGAGGCATGTCCTAATTAATAGGTAGAGCTTCGCTGGGAAGCTGGGTCGGGGCGTAGGGTGTACCGGGAAGGGGGCGGACATAACCCTCATCTCGGGACATACATATCGGGGTACCCACTGGGGCGTTACAGGAAAACGAAACGTGCGAATTTCAAAGTCTAATCAATCCTCACAGTGAATGACAGCCGTGAGCGAGCTATAGTCATATTTTAGTCTAATTAGACTAATTACAATATCCAAAATGCACATGATGTAACCAAGTAGATTTTTCTGAATAGGATACAAGCAAATCCATTAAAGGATTTGAGACGATATATTGCTTTATATATTACTCATAGCCTAACTGATGATCTCAAGTTCGTCACGCATTTGCAGCCACGTAACATGATATCTACTAAATTGCATCCTCGAGCGGTCAATGGGCGTGTTTCAAACGTTTATTCCTCGTGGCAAATTTGACAGGCGACAATTGTGCTGTATCAAAACACCCACGGCCGCCTGTCGTGGGTTTGGACTGATGCCACGTGTCAAACAGTGGATATAAGGGGTTAAAGTGTTAAAAGGTTCGGGGATGGATGAGGTGCACGATGCTATTGCCGAGAAGGAGAGACGATGGCTGTGTCATAACTCGGTAAATAGTGACCAGTTTGAGCACATGGGGAGCTGGGATGGGTGGCGCGTGGGATAAGGGCGGGGTGCATGACAGGGGCGTATGTTGCACGAATGAATAACATAAAAACAACCATTATCGACCGACACCGGTGGAAACAAAAATACACGTGTTTTATCATTCAGCTACATTAGGCTATCCACAAAGCACGTTTGGTAATGCTTTGCAACATGTGTTTGGTATTTCATGCCTGTGTCCACTTCGCCAGCGCGATAAGAACCTTTCAAAATGTGAGCAACCGCCACAAATTTTGATTCCAAAAAAAGTTAGTTCGGATCCCTTGGAGACCAGACGCATTGATGTCGCACGTTTTAACTGAAAGCGGGGGCTACAACCTGTTATAATCACCTTCCTTTTACTATTTACGATGTGAGTGTCGAGGTCTTCTGACAGGGAGCGTCACTGCTACCGGCGGGACGGAGCAAAGAGCGTTTTGATTTCAAAGACCGAGAAAGCGCTTCTATTTCAAACCAGAATATTAATGCAGATGTATTCGAGGCTACTTTGTCACGAATACCTGTTGAATCCTTTCAAGTTCCCGATGGCCTGACTTCCTCAAACCCTTGGAGGGGAAGGCAGACCTTTGTGACGTCTCGTTCAAAGTGTGTATTTCCAGCTTGACAGCAGCCCCATCCCGCGCGAAGGTCATCGTGGCTATTTGAAGCCCAGAGAGAAAGAGTGTAGAAAAACATTTCCGGCCTTTGCAGTTGTGTTTCCTTGCGCATGGAGGTTTTTTCAAGGGGAGGGGCGTGGGGTGCCTATGGACATCAAGAAGACCCCCTTTAAATTGTTTTTTTTTGCTATTACGTAATGTGCAAATTCACAAATCCAATATGAAATATGTAACATTTTGTAAACTGTGATAAAAAGTAGTCAATTTTGTCAATAAATGAATCAGATTTCAGCCATGACGGGGAACGTTCCGGATGTTTTCACCAAGGGTGTTATGCCCCCTGTTTTGCCTCTCGGGGAAGGGGTCGTGGATCGTGGTTGCGCTTTACTCTGTAACTCACGATTAAAAGGCAATAACACTAACCGCGAATTAACACCGTTATTAGCTTTCCGTTACCTCAGACTCGCTCAAGTTGTTGAATCCTTACACACAAACAATGAAAGAAGTTAAAGTTACAAAGACATCAACGAGCAACTCGCCCCAGTACAGAAATGTGTAGGCCTTCTCCCAGCTACATACACACGTGCATGCTCGACTGTGGCCGCGCTTGGGTGAGCTCATTACGTCAGTGGAACAGCAGGTGTCAGTGTTCCCTACCAACAATGTTGCCGGGTTGTTTGTGTTTCAAAGTTTACCAGGGGAAATCTCCAGAGCACGCGCGCGCACGCACACACACACACACACACACACACGCTACATTGTATCGCATGACCATATTGACCATCTTAGACTCTGAGATGACACGACGCCAGTGTTTTCATGTAAGCAGACAAGACCGGATCGTCTGTCACACGCGTACTCCGCGTCCGCGCTCTGAATTGAACCCCACCCCGGTTTGGTTTCGCCGACTCTATTAAGACGGATATCAATTCCACTCGCGTGGCCAGGATCAAGTTCGTCTCGAAGCAGCTGCAATGCTCTCAGACTCAAGTTGCAAGCCGCTTAATTTTTTATCGTTATAGAAGCGCTGTTTTTTTTGTTTTGTTTTGTTGGTTTTTTTTTTGTTTTGTTTTTTTCTTATTATTATTTTTTTAACTCGTTGGAGTTGTGTGGGGGACTTTTGGTCGTTACTTGCGCAGAATGAGAGAGCTTATTCTTGTAATTACGAAATGCACAGAAGCTTATCAACAACTGTCCTGCCTGGAGCCTCAGAGCCAGCATCACCTTTGTTGACGGAGTTGCCCTGCTTGGAACTACATCACAATCCATACTGGGGCTGAAGTAAATAGAAGTAGTCAAAACAAGGGCGACAAAAAGAACCATTCGAAATCCTTGGCGACGACAGTATCCATTTTAGGTCCCGAATTAAGTGCTGGTCAAAAGCCCTATTCAATCACATTCCCTAGCCTAATCCACAGCCTTTGAGCCACAGAAATGGACCGTTATGTTCAGGGCAGGCTAAATCGCAGGCGCCCCTCCCACCCTATCCAACGCACTCTGTCCTACTCCGAATCCTAGATCGCGCGCCTTCCTTTTAGAATAGCTCACGTGTCTGCAGAGATTCTTTGTCTGTCAGTTACTTAAAGGAGCATCTGACACCAACAACACGCCAGTTGTTAAACAGGATTATTTATTTATAAGCAGAACATTGTACAGTGCACTAAACGACAGTGCAATTGCCTATACCACACCACGATGAGCTGAAATGTGCCCTATCGCACCACACTATATTGTACACTACACTGCCACATATAATCCAGTCCAGATCAGCCTTTATAGGGGTATAAAAGGCCATCAGTCCTGGAAAAGGCTCTTGTGATATAACAAACATTTCCTTGCAAAACAATCCTCTCTGTACAATCCTTTAAATAATGCACAGGGTGGCCATTTTGAGCGCTGACAGAAACTGTAATTTCCTCACACCCAGGTTTGGAGGAACTGCGAGCTGCGATGCACTGGCCGGTCCATCGCTCTCTGAGCGTTTTCGGAAGCGTCTGCCGTGGAGCGTGATGATGACAGCTCGTTTCCGCGGATTCACCTGAACTCTAGGTCAGTTACACCTGAGGGGATTCGCCGGCAGTTCAACGGCGAACTGGCCAAGGCCAACGCTGATATCTCTGTGTGAGAGTCACGGCAGCTGCCACATTAAGGGTGGCCCAATCCCGCATTTATTGGGTTTAAAGAAGAACTCTAGCATTTGATTTTTAAATATACGGCATAGACCAAAATAAAAAAAAGGTGCAGCACTACTGAAGCAATGTTTTTTATCTGAACAAATTTAACAACACTGCAGCAAGGTTTTTACCGTCATTTCATGACCCTTTCTCTTTGATTCGTGCCTAATGCTGAGAGTTTGGAATGACCTCTCTTGAGAAGCGCCTATAATTATAACTGAGTGAGATGGATTTACACAAATGAAACTGTTAAATTTAACTAATTACTGATGGAGTGCCTAAATTCTGATCCATCACTCCTGGGTATAGAACATCAGCCATGCTGCACTAATAATACAATACAAATTAATAGTCTTGCCTTGTCAGGTGCATCAGAACCTTTTATGTAAAACATACTGAATGTCTACAAACACATGTGCTATGTGATTTTCCCCACAAATCCACTAAATAAATAGGAGCATAATACCAAGCTTCAGAGACCTGAAGATGTCACCCCTGCCTGCCCCCCCATGCATAGGATTAGGTTAAAGTAATACTTCACCTTGCCGAGGTGCGTTTCTTCAGCTTCAAAACCACAATAATCTTTCCCTTTGTGCCCAAGAAATCCTCCAGTGTCCGTTTGGTCCCAGTTGTAAAGATTCCTCGTTTAAATTGTCCCCTGAACGGAACGTTCTCCAGGAATTCCGTTTGAATGGGTTCCGTGTTCCGCCGGCGGGGTTCTCGATCTCGCGGTCAGATGGCGTCCGCTGGCCGGTGGGCTCGGCGCGGTCCGGCTTTGCAGCGGCATCTTCGCCTGCCTGCCTCAGGTTCCACATCTGACAGCCCCCCCCCTCCCCCCCACCTGCACACCGGGACGAGTGTAACCTGACCCACACACACCTGAGTGCTGCTGTCGCCCGGGAACCCAAGCTGAGGAGTGTGTGTGGCGCTAACCGTGCTAGCGTTCCGTCTCCTGCCTTCTGCAGTGTGAGCTACCTGACACAAGGCGTGAACAACAGGAAAATCAAACTTTGACACGACCGTGAGGACAGATCCTGGAACTAGACCTGACCACCATTTTTTAGGCTTTTACAGATTTACAGGCCAAACATTCAGCCCCAGTCCCATTTTATAAAAACGAACCCTGACATACCATTAGAGTAGGATGGTTAAGCAATAGTCTGTAATACAGGGCAGTCCAACCCTGTTCCTGGAGATCTACCATCGTTTATGTTTTCAACCTAACAAAAGCACACCTCCTTCAACAGCTAGAGATCTCATTGACCTGCTAATTAGTTGAATCAGACGTGCCAAATGAACTATTAAATGAAAATTTACAGGCTGGTAGATCGTCAGGAACCAGGTTGGGAAACCCTGCTGTAATAGATAATTAGTCCATTGTCATGTTGAAGCCAGTAACTGTGTTCTGCTTTTCCTGTCAATTGCATCCTCCTACTCTACCTGTCTCAGGTGTGTTCCTACATCCTTCTCTACCTGTCTCAGATGTGTCCATGTGTTCTGCTCTACCTGTCTCAGGTGTGTTCCTACATCCTTCCCTACCTGTCTCAGATGTGTTCATGTGTTCTGCTCTACCTGTCTCAGATGTGTTCATGTGTTCTGCTCTACCTGTCTCAGGTGTGTTCCTACATCCTTCTCTACCCGTCTCAGTGTGTTTCTGTGTTCTGCTCTACCTGTATTGTTATTGTGTCTGTATTAAGGCTTTCTATAGCCTTATCAGTGTCTTCTTTCAGATCCAGCATTTGAGGGCCCCATTTGGGCCCCAAGTTTTTATATGAAAGTGGGAGATTCATTGCTCAAGTCAGCATAAAACGATGTTTTGTGTGTGTGTCACTGTCCCAGTAATGGAGAGCGTGCTCGTGTGTACACACATGCGTGTTTGCGTGTGTGCAGTGCAGACTGTCTGACGGACTGTGTGGCTACCTAAAGCAACCTGCTGCATTGTAAACGTGTTCTGCGAAGAACCCGCCGCCTCACCCAGTTCCCTCTGTCCCACTCGGAGTTCTCCCTCAGCCGGGGTTTTGAACTGGGAAGAGTGAATAACCGCCAAGCCAGACACAGTAAACAAAAAAAACGACAAAAAACACCCCTTTTTATTTTCCCCGAACTTCACTCTGCCGCCGCCGCGGGTCTGACTGGCACAGACCGGGGCGATGAAGAGCCGCCAGCGTGCTGCTGTCGAGCAAGCGGGCGAATAAACAGAGAGCCGGGTCACCAGGGGCCGAGAGGACCAGCGCGCGTGAGCGAAAGAGAGAGTGAGAAGGGACGAGAGGAAAGGAGAAGTGCGGCCTGTCAGGGTTGTTTTTAAGGAGTCTTTTTTCACTAGGAGAAGCGGGGAGGGGGGGGGCTGGGGGGGGGGGGGGGGTTGGGGAGCTGGGGCTTAAAAGATGTAAAACAAAACAGCAACACAAAAACACCGCCATGAAGGGAACTAAACGAGGTCTTTTGTGGAGAGGCGAAAGAGAGGCTGCTTAGTATTCATACAGCGTAATATAATCACGTTCACATGCTAATGCGTCAGACGCGAACTCAGCACTCAAAAACAAAAAAACATCCACCAGGGCTAAGGTCCTGCTTCTGGTGGTGGGGGGGGGGGGGGGGGGGAGGGGGGGGTCATGGCCTACATTTAAAAAAAGAACTTTTTTAATTTTTTTATATTAAAAAACGAAATAAATATTTACGCGTTTAGATCAGTGTTGGGGGTGGGAAGGGGGGGGGGGGAGCAAATAAGAATATTTTAAAGTAACTCTTGAATATACACACACATCTGCGTGACCTGATGATTCAGCGTATGAGACAGCACAGGGAAAATAACCGGCACGATCATTTTACCGCTTTTATAAAAGTCAGGTTTAAAGAGCTGAAGAAAAAAAAAAAACAATGTCTTGTTTTTACCGCATTCCCACAGGCATTCCCGCGGCACATACCAAAACAGCCAGGCGCTGACTCACCACTAGCCCGGTTATCTCCTCGATCACTGAGTCACTGGCCTTAAGCAGAAACATCAGCACGTGACGAAACAGAGACGCAAACTCGGTGACCTGTGATTTCAACACCACTCGGCACGAACGGGGAAACGGCTCTCAAAGCATGGCTCCAGACCAGCGATGCGGGTCAGGGCTGAATGTAGCCCCTGGTTTGCTTTCACCAGGTCACAAGAGCGTGAAATGACCGTGATGATCACACTGCCTCTGTGTTGCTGTAAATAACTATTTTTCTGTCCAAAACCAGTACATAAATTCACCCATTATCATGAAACTAGCCATTTACTTCCAAGTACTGACCAAAAAGGTAGAAACACTTAATACGGTGCTTCCATACAGGGGTGGTTTGTGAGCAATTTAAGCAATTAATATTTAAACAACGAACAAGCATTAGTTTCAGACACAAGGGTGAACATGCCAGCAGAAGTGGAAAACCCAGGTTCAGAAAGTAGAACTCCTCTCCAGTATTTTGTTAAAATCGCCTGGATTTGCTAATTAGCACAATGCTTCTGCCCGGTGGTAGAATTAATTAGTGAAATCAGCTGGAGTTCATGGGTGGATGAAAAACACGCAGAATTGGATAAGTATTTAAAACATTTTTATCTGAATATCTGATTATTATTTAAATAGTAGATCTACTTATATGCTACAACCATTGGTTTAGTTTTTGGATCTGTGAGAGAGCAGTGGACGTTACTGTTTAGGAAATAGTACAAATCAATTACAGGCTTCAGTACACCATTTAAAACAACCACACATGCTTTTGTTCATTCTTAACACTTTATTGGGGATAATATATTCTTTACAGTCTATATTAATGGAAAAAGTGCATGTTTAGTGAAACATTTCATGAGATGTTTGCAGAAAATACTGTTTATAAGCATAGCTGCATTGTAAATTTTTTTGACGTATTAGCATAAATATCTATTCTAGTAGTGATAAAAAAGTAGGGTTTGTTTAAAGGCAAAAAATTGTTACAACAATTTGCATAATTGTATTTTTGCGAATACAAAATTATTAAAGTCATAAAAAGTGCTAAAACCCTAAAGTGGCAGTCTAGGAAGGCCAAGGTACAAAATGTCTTTTGTGTCATTTTTTCTTGTTTTCAGCATCTTTAATTCTTTTAATTCCTTCTTCCCCTTTTGCAGCTGCCACTTCTCCTTAAACAGTTTGGGGGTTTGCACAGATGTGGGTCAGAGGAAGACCATTCATGTGCATCTCAACAGACAAACACATGCGGGAGCCTGACTGACCAGCAGGGGTCGCTGGTGTGCGATAAGGTACAGCCAATCGTGCGCTTCCCTGCAGGGATGCCAGCCAGTTGGCACTGGCACAGTCTGGATTCAGTACCACACTGTGGGGCCCATCCATGCACCAGAACAGCGGCTTATTAGGGTGAGCCACCGAGCAGCTCCCGTTCACCGTTACATCACCGTTATGGT
>CM077286.1:2082109-2112109 GCA_039654925.1 Anguilla pacifica
TACCTGGGCAGAATGGTGGTGCAGTGGGTAGCACTGTCACCTCACAGCAAGAAGGTCCTGAGTTTGAATCCTGACCGAGGGCCTTTCTGTGTGGAGTTTGCATGTTCTCCCTCTGTCTATATGGGCTTCATCTGGGTAGACATGCAGGTTTGGTTACTGGAGACACTACGCTGCCTGCAGGTACTGTGCGAATAAATGGTCTGTGTGCCCTGCAATGAATTGGCGACCTGTCCAGTGTGCGTTCCTGCCTTTCACCCACTGCATGCTGGGATGGACTCCAGCCTTTCTGCGACCCCGACCGAGAACAAGTAAGAAAAAAATTAACAGGTGAGCAACAACAACAAAAACCTGCGCACAACGCAGCTCTCTCCAAGAGCAAAATGAAATAATGCAGCAATAAGCAAGCGTTAAACTGCTTCGACAGGCAGGATGTGCCAATGAGACATTACCCGACAGTGAAGCAGCGGGCATGCTGGGACATAACGTAGCGCTCTGTGCTCAGAGCAACCAGCCATGTGGTGTTCAGCACAGTGTTCAGAGCAGAGCGGCTCCTCCTGCAGAGGCAGCCAGGCCACAAATTCCACACAGGGACGCTCAAATTCTGCCCTCTAGCCTGTTGCAGCTGGAGGAGCCCGCTTTCCTCTTCAGGACTGCATTCAGGTAAATGCATGTAACAGCTGATATTGCGTTGAGTTGGATGCTTCTCTTACGGCAGGTTCTGCACACACAGGTGGCAGCTCCTGTTCTTGTGGCATGTTGTTTTAACGTGCAACTTCCAAACTGAGACACAAATTTAAGAGCAAACCACATCGAACATTCCATCTACAGTACATCTGACTCATCCAATCCCAATGCATCACGCACAGGCCTGTATCTGTGCCGCGGACACACTTTCCCCCAGGGCGCGGGGGGGGGGGGGACAAAAACCTTAGAAGCCAAAGCAATCATGGGCTAACACGGCCTCTAAGGCATTGAGAAAACAGTGAGGTAACTCTGTTCGATAATACCGTACAGACCGTACCAAAATACAGCTCCGCTGATTCACCCCATCAGACAGACACCACGCCTCTAGATTACCCTGACTAATTCAAATAATACCATAGTTCCTGTTTGAGTGCAGCAGAGCAGCATGGGACTTGTAGTCAGAAAGAGCATGACATGATGCAATATGATATTTCAGCCAAAAATCCCCTGCAACTCCAGGGCTGCTGACTCAGGGCTGATCTTTAGAGCTCTTTGTTTTTAACAGAAAAGAAAATCCCCAAGCTTGAGCACTTTCTCTGTTCCTGTTTTGTAGAGACCGCAAAAACTGCCCTCGATGTAACCGCTACTGATAATTATTAAGACTACAGCGCTTTAAAAGCAACAACAAAAAAAAGACCTAATCAAGCCCACTTCTCGACACAGCTGTGCCTCGGAACTCCACAGGTACTGCGGGCCAAGGTACACGTCCCGCAGCACGAACACACCACTCCCCTCAGGTGAGCAATGGTCACCTGCCAGGGAAACGCAGGCAGACGTCCCCATGACCCCCTTATCACTTATTCACTCTAAGGAGCCTGATAAACCTGGGCTGCTGCTGTGCAGCAGGCGTATATAACTCAGCTGCCAGTAAGAGCACGCAACTTTGTTCCGGATAAGAAAAGCCAGGACGAGAATCTAGACCCAGACCGAACTGCGACTCCACGAGGAAACCTTCTAACAGGGGAAGGTGCAGATTAAGCTGCGGGCCCAGAGGAGACCCTTCCCTCTGCGGACTGAGGGCCAGGGTTTACCGACCTCCACCCGGACCGGGACAGCGAGCCAATCAAAGCACACCGCTCGCATCTCTTCGGCCGTAACCATGGTTACCCCGATGAGTCCGTCGTTGAGCTGAAAGGCTTTCCCCATTCTGAAACAGATCTATGAAAGGGCCTCAGGGGAAGGGGGGGGGGTGTATGGGGGGGTTTTGGGGAAGGACCAGGGACCAGGATGGGCACCTTTCAGTGAAAGGCACCTTTTGAGCTATTTCCTCAGAAATGGAGCACCTTCACACAAAGACAACCTCCACTTAAAGGCCTGCTGGGATCTCCAACCCCCACGACTCTGAGACTGGACACTACCCTCTGGTCCATGCAAGGCTGGAGTGGGTGAGCTAGCTTCTTAACCCCCTCAAAACCGCTCACAAATAAGGGAGCTGGGCTAACAACTTGGCGAAAAACAGCTCTGTAAACAAGCGTGAACACAGAAGGTAAACAGTGTCACTTGCTTTGCTTTTCTTTGCGTGGAAAGACAAAGCAACATAAGCCTATTTCAATCTTGATTTTTTTTTTTTATGTAGGTCACCATGACATGCAGTACCACCACTCAAGCGGAGTGTGAAAAACAACTGATAAAAAGAACGGGGAACTAAAACAAAACAGCCCTTCTCCCAAAGACAAGCAAAGGTAACATTCAAGCAAGGCAGGCTGCTTCAATTCATTCATTTTAGCTAAAATCTCTGCAATGTTTCAAACCAGAACAGAGTTTAAAGTTTTGTGGGGACAACAGAGGTGGTATAATGAAAAGCAAAGATACCCAACTCACTGGCTAAATGACATTTCAGTCTGGAAACCTAAAATTTAAGCAATCACAGAGTTAATGAAGAGTTGTCTTGGCTACAGTCCCTGCTTAGAAGAACAGTGCAGTGTTCTAAGGGGTTCACAGCCATGTTCACTGTTGTCCATGTTGCTCCACTGAGAAAGTGGCATTGCGTCGTGCTAATATGTGGATTGTCTGCTGTTGTCCATTTATGCATTGTGCTGCAGAGTACAACATAACACACTGTACCGAAAACACATTCCACTGGCCTTGGCCGTGTATCTAATAAACAAACTATCTATCTATCTATCTATCTATCTATCTACAAACTTCACATCCCGTAGGAGAAAGGAAAATAAGGTTACATTTCAACCAAAAGTGCTTCATTAATAAACTGCACAGAATGTGACAAGTCTGCATCTGTTAAGGTCTGTCAGCTTTTTTACAGCCTCTGTGCAAAGTTCCATGAAGGCGGCAGCCACCGTCAGTGAAATAAGTGTGTCAGTATAACGCTAATGGGTTTGCACAGAGTCACACAAACTGTAAAGATCTCAATCACCTCGAAACAACTCGTCCAACACCAGGAGAAGACGGACAGACCTTGACCTGAAGAAGCATCTCACTGCGCATGCACAAAAGTCCAGGCCACAGAGGAAAGCCAAGATTAGAGAGGATGACCAGATGAATGATGCATGCCATAGTCTAGAACAGTGACAGGACTTCACCATTCTGTTGCTCTTGGCAAGTCTAACTGAGCCACTTAAACTGATAACCTTCTTAAACTACCATTTGTAGGCCATCAATATGCAAACGGCAATGCATTTTCACAACAGAAGGGAGCAGAAGGTTTAAAGCAGCTAAAGAACTTGCACTTAAGAAGGAGCTACACCACACATGGAACTTCCATGAGCTGCATTCAACCCGTTAAGACAAAAGATCCAGGCATCCCAGCCAGTCTAGGGACGGGTGCGCTTGTGCGCAACTCGGCACGAGGAGGCCCACTCGCCTCAGGGCAGTCTCGTTACATAACTGTAACGCACGGAGTCCTCCGGTCTGCTTTTGTAACACCGCCGCGGGCGGTCATCCCACCGGCACACCGTTAAGACGGTTGTGTCGCGTGCCTCTTCCAGCCTCGTTTTAACTTTGACTTACTGTCTGAACAACGTGAGCGGCGTCATATAATTCAAAAGTTATGAACATAGCCTGTATAACGGTACCAGAGCCGTTCGTAGGCTAATGTTACTGTATGAAAATATCAGACCTAACAGTTAGCTAGGTAGCCGGCTTGGGGAAGCAGGCGCAATTTTAGACCACATATTGTTGTCTGCAGTAGTCTTCCAAAACACCACTTTCGCGCAGTGATCGAGGTCAACCGGGGTAATAAACCAATTCCTGCAAGTGGTTTACTACGAAAATAGTTCCATGCCCTAAAGTATTAAGTCCCTACCAATCTGTATTAATAACGGGAGGTTCAAATTCCTAAGTGTCAACATAATTTGGAGTTGATGTCCCGTTCAAAGCCGATCTATTTCCAGAGGCAAGTAGCTGACATTCGCTAAACCACATTAAGTGTAACCATGGAAATGCAGGTTAAATCGCAAAATGTTCGCACCTATAAAATGTGCGTTTGGACTGTGCACGGCAGAGGCCAAATTACTGAATGCAATTGTTATTATACACCTATATCAATAAATAAATCCATCATAGCTACCCTGGAAACAACGCCACCCTCTTATCTAATAATTGGATTCTACCTTCGATATGCTAACTAATTTAGACCGGTTGTCTAGCCAGCTAACGTTGCTCTATCCTACCACTAAATTCACAATATGATTTCGCTGTAAAATGCAACGGCTTTTCTGTTTTCATATGCACTCTCATACCTTGTTAAATCTTCTATTTCTGCCGGGATTGCTTTGAGTCTGTTTCCCCCGACCGAAAGGGACTTCAGTCGCTGCAATTTCAGACACTGGGTCGGCAGCTCCTCAAATCTGTTTCCACTTAAATTTAACACTTCGATTTGCATGGAACCGAAATCCTTGGGTAGCGAAAACTCGTCCAGACGATTGTTCTTCGCTAGGAGCGTTTTTAGCTTGTTCAACCTAGCCATTTCTTCACATATAACCGAGAGTCCATTATTGCTGATATCTATAAACTCAAGGTTCGCGAACAGACAGACATGCTCCGGCAACACTGTCAGTCGGTTGTAAGTCAAGTACAGTTGCTTGGTATCTTTCCTTCTCTCTTCGCTTATATTATCCAAACTCAAACTGTCCAGATTCAGGCGAGACAAGTCTAAAACATTCTCTCCACGGTCAGCCCCATCGAAGACCTCCATTTTTGATCAGCCCAAAAAACTCGCAAAAATGTAGGCTATTAGGACGTCCTACGGCTTTGGATTCCAGAAAAAGGCGAACCGCATCAAACGGTAGTTTAAAGAAAATAAACAAGGAAGTAAAAACGGCACAGAAACGATGTTCCTACTCAGTAACTTAATCATTCGATGCAACCGTGGAATTCATGTATCCACAACATTTGTGAAGCTGTAGGCTAAACTATGGCCCCAGAAGTATAGCCTACATTCAGCTTCCTAGCACAGACCGCCCTGAATCTGCATATAGCGATGGGAGGCCCACCAGGTCAGCGCATGCCCATATTTAGTTCATGTTCCGGGGCTCAGTTGAGCTGTGTCCCCGCCCTAACTTTAACCCACAAACGTCACAGAGGCTTCGAGGAACAGCGGACCCGCTACTCTCAATTAGCCTATGGCATTTAGCGGAAGTAGGGTATAATTTCATAGTTTCTAATTGCGGTCTCTTTGGCGATCTGATTTCGGCTAGTCCCGACCTATTGGAAACAGCAGTTAGAACAGGGTGATTTTTCACGTGTTCCTCACTCAAGCACCATTATGAAATCGGGTAGGTGTATTGCGTTAGCCTACGCAAGGGTCAAGACAGTCCGCTTACCACACTCATCAAACTGTTAAAGCACAGTTCGTAAAAAACAAATCTACTCGTAAAATTCACAACCTCTTTTAGATGTTTAATGATCAACCATGTAGGCTATTACACATTCATCTCGTCACCCTGACAGCTGCCAAGCTTCAATTTGCAGTTGCTACTCACTGCTTACCTAAATCGATCACTAGGCTACAAAAAGTGTGAATGTCTTGTAATCTAAAAGGGGTTTTCTTATTATGATTCAGATTAAAGGAATACCATTATTAATGAAAACAATTTAAAGGTACAACAACAGCAATAATAATAATAATATTAATAATAAACCATTATGATGTCCTCCGAGGTGTGTGAATTTTACCACAGTTATTCCCGAGCGCAGACCTGGACATGCATAGAACGTACGTATAACATGCACACACAAATCCAATCACCCACTCAAAATCAGACAAAACTACACAGTAGGCTATAGCATGCACCATATAAGGACAAACAAAATGTGTATCCAAGGCTCCTGTTGACCTGTACGGAGTCGATGCAATGAAACAGTCATAATTGTAAATGTATTTATTTAGCAATTTTGTTTATTGGCATGTATACCCCAAAGTCGTGTATGACATTTAGTTGTAATAAATGAGCGAGTAAACAAGAAGTAATAACCTTTTACAAGAATACAAAATGGTTTTCTCCGTGAACAGTGAAGGACACACACACATACAAACACACATATTGGGGGAAAAAAAGAAAGACAAATGAGCTAGTTTAAGGTAATACTGCCAAACATATTTGTGCTGTTTTCAGTTGTGTTCAAATTCACTGCAGGTGCATGAGAACCGCGCTTCTGCAGGTGACGTGTTGTTGTTTTTTTTTTTTTTTAGATTTTAAGGCACTGATAACCACACATGATATACCTGTCATTGGTGGGGTCTTCGAGAAAAAAACATAAAAAGCACCTAAACTACACAGTTGACATTTATTCTAATTATTTTATTAGATTTCACTTTGAAAGCTAAAAGGTATAGAGTAGTTGCTGGGTCCAGAGCAATGGCCACCCGGAGTTATTGTACTGTACATTTTATTCAAAATCTTACAGCAGGCTTTGGCTTCAGTAATTCCACCCTCTCAGTTGACCAGCTGTCGTGTTCGTCTCTCCCATTTTAATCCAAGCGTTGACTTAATTTAAACCAGACCCGTTCCAGAGGAGTCAACTTGCGGTAAAACATCAAATACTGACATACTGACCGCAGCGCAGGAGATTCGCAAAAGCCACGCACGCTCTCTAAACGTCGGGTGACGCTGTGATGATTTTATCACCCTGCACCCGACAATACCAGGCTACCTGACTGAACACAATCGTGAAGCAAAAAACGAATACAATCGTCTCATATCGAATATACGCAGACTATTACACAAATGCGTCAAAAATCTTTTATCACATTTGAATTAGTATATCGTACTTTGAAACTAATATTCAGTACATTTTATGATGTAAAATTGCACAAGACAGATGGGAGTAACCAATACCCTCCTTGAGTGGTAGGCCTACGCCTAGTTAATTAATCTAGCTGTAGCCTATTTGTAGTCGCATTCTTAACTAATGTGCCATTTTTGTACAGCACTTTTGTTGCTCATTTTACGAGAGCCGTTACGTTTCCTACCAAGCTGAAAAAAACAGTAGAGAAGAAATTTACTGAAGCCTAGAAACGTAGCACCTTTAAAAACATGTCACACGACTGCTGTTTACGATAAGAGAAAAGCTGTGTGTGCGGACTTAGCATGGGCGTCACAGCTCGCGCAGAGCAGGGGATAACGGAAGTGCCTAAGCGTATTTTTCTGAGGACTTTTTAATTTTATTTTTTAAACAGCCATTGTAAATTTCAACCTGAACTTCTAACAGTCCTAACTTTCGCGTCTCGGAGCTCCCGGGCCAGATAGGAAACATCTATATTATCAGATTACTTTTATCAATTTATCACGAGCCTTCGGGTCAAAGTTGTGATCTAATCTCAGGACGAGACGAAACTATAGGGCTATTATGGGTATTACTTCATACGCATACAGGCCCCAGTCCCTACGTTATCAGACAGTCAACCCTTTATGGGTTCAACACCAAAGCCCCAACAAAGCCCAATATTTAAATTTCATTCTTAAGTGACTTATAATCTTGCAAAAGCGCCATTTACAACGGAGTGATTACACTGGGCCTTTGATACTGCCTTGGTGTGGTATCGCGGGCAGGTGACTGCGATTGAGGGCCGTAAATGCACAGGAGCTGGCCTGGGAAGAGAAGACAGCCCGGGCGTTCGGCTGCAGGGCTGCGGTCCTCTCTGTTGTGTCAGAACGAACCCTCTGCGCAGACCAATTCAAGCTCGCTCATGCTAAGCCACACAGACCTAAACAAACAAATACGCAAACAAAACAAAACAGAACAAGCAGGCTCTTCTGCTTCACCATTACCTTTCTCGCTCTCTCTTTCCTTTTCATTAATACCTTTCGCTTACAATTGCCTTTGTTGTGGTTACACACTTCTTCTTTTTTTCCAACAGGACAAACACAAAATATGTAAAAAAATAAAAAATAAAAATAACAATAATAATAAAACACCCCAACCAAAGTGTGGGGACTTGCTTGCCAAGGCTTGCAGTGATACACTCTAACAGGTTACAGCACTTTATATGGTAACATCAAACATGAATGACCAACTCCACCCATCCGCTTCTAACAAACAGCAACAAAAATATCATATTACACATTTAAAAAAATTTAAAAATCATAATTAACAATCATGGCAAATAAAACAAGTAATAATGATACGTTCCTATTGGCAACAGTACAAAGTTTCAAGCTTCAGCCTGATAGCGAGTGATGTAGGGCTGGCCGGAAGGGCTTTCTCTCTTTTGGTCTCTCTGGGTCAAACCTTCCCTCGGCCGCCGCCTCCTCACGCCTTCCTCTAGACCTCCTTAGTGCTCGACTTCATCTTCTCCACCGTCTCCTGCAGGGGACGAAAGACACGGCGCCCGTCAAAAACAACGCGCGCGCGCGTTCCCGTTTGGCTTTGGCTGATGAATCCCGTTTCCTGGTTTGTGCTGGCTGGGCTCACGGGTTTGCCGGCCTCCTGTTTGTTCGGGCGGCGGTTTGTGAGGTCACTAAGTGCACGTCCTCGTTGACTCTTCAGTGGCAGAGACCCAAGAATGTTTTATGGAGCCTCTGTATTTACACGGTGACGCTGAAAACAGCCGGCAGTACTGGCGCTAAACTGCCCGCTCAGCGAGAGCGAGGTCAGTCTATTTCGCTCAGTCTCTATGGTACAATGTACTACTGCGAGGGGAAGTATAAGTCTGTTCTGCCCCAACCAGCCATTGATTTATGCTTTAAAGCTGCTTGTGCCCAGTGGATATGGAATATGCTACAACATACTGTAAATATGTGGACTTTCTGGAAAATACAATGATAAATACACTTCACAGCAGTGTAATACTGTATACTGCAGTATTCGAAAGCAGCAATATACAAGTGTTGCAATATATTTGCTAATATATTTAAATATATTTATTTCATTTCCACAAGTAGTAAGTCAAAATAAACATTAAAGAATGAGGCAGCCGTAGCGTGACACACGTCTCCGTGACTGACGCTGTGCACTATGAGAGATGAAGGCTCTCCTATTTCACTGCCCAGGACCTCACCGGTTTTAGACCCCTGGCTGGGGCTGGTGATCTGGTGGAATTCCTCACGCTCTGACCTTTAGCCTGTGACCTTTGACCCCCAGCGATTCACTGACCTGGTGTTTGTTGAGCTCAGCCACACGCCGGGTCCACTCCTCCTCAGTCATCTCCTGATCAGCTCCCTCGGTCTCCTCCAATACCGGCCTGTCCTTACCTGAGAGAGAGAGACAGAGAGAGAGAGAGAGAAAGAAAGAAAGAGAGAGAGACACACATAGTGACACAGACATATTGATAAGAGGGAACGACAAAGAGATTGAGTTGAAACAAAGCAGAAAATATGTCGCCCCTGGAAGGTGATCTTCAGATCTTCACCTTCCAGTCTCAATGGTGAGTTTCTTGCACCCATGAATCCAACAAATAGCACAATTTCTTACGCAGACAGAGAGGACGCTAGAGGGCTGTCATCTCACCTTTGCAGGTCATGGCGGTACAGAGACAGAGGGGGCGCTATCTCACTTTTGCAGGTCATGGCGGTACAGAGACAGAGGGGGCGCTATCTCACCTTCGCAGGTCATGGCGGTGCACACCCAGTTGCCGCAGGCGCAGACGCAGCGGTTGCACTCCACCTGAGTCTCCGCCCCATCCTCGTACGTCTCGTCCTCCAGCGCGCACTCTGCAGAGGAAGCAGGAAGAGCGATGCATGCTGGGATATGCACAAATATGCATTCTGAAAACCACAGCATTGCGGCAGACATAGACCTGTATAGGTCATGTTTTTCAGGTCAGATCCTGCTACAATCATACTGGGTCAACAGCAGCGTTTAAACATCCCATAATACATGTCACATCAGGAAAACGATGTTTAGGAAGTGTTCTCCTTGCTGAACGCATGTTCGTAAATATCACATCCCAAAATTCCCAGAAACATGATTTGTCATCTGTACTGGATATGAGTAAAAATGGCCTTTCTCTGGGGGATTGTGGGATATGAGCGTAAACAGGGCCTTACTCTTCTCTGGGGGATTGTGGGATATGAGCGTAAAGAGGGCCTTACTTTGGGGGATTGTGGGATATGAGCGTAAACAGGGCCTTACTCTTCTCTGGGGGATTATGGGATATGTGTACACAGGGCCTTACTCTTCTCTGGGGGATTATGGGATGTGTGTACACAGGGCCTTACTCTTCTCTGGGGGATTATGGGATATGTGTACACAGGGCCTTACTCTTCTCTGGGGGATTATGGGATGTGTGTAAACAGGGCCTTACTCTTCTCTGGGGGATTATGGGATATGTGTAAACAGGGCCTTACTCTTCTCTGGGGGATTATGGGATGTGTGTAAACAGGGCCTTACTCTTCTCTGGGGGATTATGGGATGTGTGTAAACAGGGCCTTACTCTTCTCTGGGGGATTATGGGATATGTGTACACAGGGCCTTACTCTTCTCTGGGGGATTGAAGCCGGGCTTCAGGCAGTTGAGGAACTCGTCGAAGCTCAGCTTCCAGTCGGCGTTCTCATCAGAGAGCTCGATGAGGGCGTCCACACACAGGCTCCTGGAGTACAACCACAGTGCACAGTCACGACCGCATGGGGCAGCCTGAGAATCAGCCCTTAGCATCCGCAAGTCTCTTATCTTCTGCCACATCTTTACCACACTGCTGTTCTTCCCTGTGTTCTTATTTGCCCTTTATACATGCCGATATTTTAAGCCAGGGCTGCCAAACCCTGTTCCTGGCAAATTACCGTCCTTTAGGTTTTCATTTCAACCCTAATTCGCCTACAGGATGATAGATCTCCAGGAACAGGGTTGGGCAGCCCTGCTCTAGCTGTTTAATGAGGTGCGCTTTGTTAGGGTTGAAGTGAAAGTCTACAGGATTGTAGAGCTCCAGGAACAGGGCTGGGCAGCCCTGGTTTAAGCAGTTATGCTTGAGTTTTTCTCTGTCAGTTTTGTATCTGTGATGAGTTCACACAAATATGTACCTGTATATGTGTAAATGCTAATCTGAATGATCGGAAACGAAAGGTCGCCCTGTCAGAGCGAGCAGGCACCACCTCCGCCAGCCCAGTGACTTACCATGACCAGAACCCTCTGCAAAACAGCTGTCATAACACTGCTTTTGTCCTGACCGGTTAGGGGGAGTAACAACAAGCACTGACCGCAGATGATCTCAGACACCAACCCATAAACACGGAGTGCACAGACTCCACACAAAACAGGCTCTCAGCCCCTATAATCCCCAGCCGTGTGTCCTGTCCCAGAGAGAAATGGCATATAATCCATGGCACTAATATGGCAACGTGTGTATGTGTTGTTTACGGTGTATGTGCGTATAAATATGTGTATATTAGTTGACAGGTTGTAGAGTTGACTAGTTTCTTTACTTTTTGTTATTACTGTTGTTCTTTGTAACTCTTGCTTTGGCAATACAGTGCATGTCATGCTAATAAAGCACCTTGAAATTGAAACAGAGAGAGAGAGAGAGAGAGAGAGAGAGAGAGAGAGAGAGAGAGACGGTGTGTTTCACTACTGTTACACATACATTGTTTATAGCATTCAGTAATTGTTTCGTCTGTAATTGTTGATGTCGTTTTTCACATTTCCATTGGTAACAATGTCATGTCATGAAACAACTCTATAAGTGAAAAAATGAGAGAGAGAGGGGAGGAGGGAAAGAGGCAGCAGTATCTGATACAGGGCAGACGGCTCTAAGGTCCAGCACATCCAGAAATATTCTCAGACAAAAATAGCCGGCGAGGCGAGGCGAGGAAGGACAGGGAAAGCAGGCTGGCGTCTTTCATAACCGAACCTTTTCATAACCGAACCTTTTCAAAACCGCTCAACATCAGAGGGGCGGGGCGCGGAACCAAGACTATGTTGGACCAGATTGGACCAGGATGGCCTGGGTCAGCCTGGGTTGGACCAGGTTGGCCTGGGTTGGACCAGGTTAGACCAGGTTGGACCAGGTTAGACCAGGTTAGACCAGGTTAGACCAGTTCTGGCCCAGGTTGGACCGGATCAGCAGCGAGCACTCACCTGAGCAAGCGGTTGCTCTCCTCATCGGTGAAGGAGCTGATGTTGACGGCCGTCTCGTTGTGCTGGATGAACTTGAGGAACTCGGCAGAGTCCAGCTGAGAGTCTCCGTTATCGTAGTTCTGCGGGAAAACAGGGCAGCCATTTTGAGCTCAGGGGAACGGCGTGAGGGAACACAGGGCAGCCATTTTGAGCTCAGGGGAACGGCGTGAGGGAACACAGGGCAGCCATTTTGAGCTCAGGGGAACGGCGTGAGGGAACACAGGGCAGCCATTTTGAGCTCAGGGGAACGGCGTGAGGGAACACAGGGCAGCCATTTTGAGCTCAGGGGAACGGCGTGACGTGATGGAACACAGGGCAGCCATTTTGAGCTCAGAGGGACGGCGTGAGGGAACACAGGGCAGCCATTTTGAGCTCAGAGGAACGGCATGCCTTCGGGGGAGGAGCCAGGTGAACAGGGGGAGGGGGACATCTGTTTGAGTAACTCATGGCACAGACTTATTATCTATGTAATTACCTACACCCACTTATCCTGGTCAAGGTCACAGGGGGTGCTGGTGCCTATCCCAGCATACATTGGGAGAGAGGCAGGAATACATTCTGAATACATAGTTTGCCAGTCCATCGCAGGGCACACACACACACCATTGACTCACACACTCGTATCTAGGGGAAATTTAGACTCTCCAGTTAACCTAACCTGCGTGTCTTTGGACATCATGTTTAAAAAAATAAAAAAGAAGAAGGAAGTGCAGCTGTGTTCACCGGGGGCACTGTGGAGAACCTTAAAAACCCACAAGGTGGCGGGCGCTTTTCCTCCTGACCCAGGCTCAACAAAGACAGGGGAAAACAAAGAGGAGAGAGGAGGGAAGGAGGGAGGAAAAAGAGAAAAAGGACCTCCCATCGAGAGGTCTGTAACTGCCTCTTCCACAGCACACAGCCGGAAGGTTTGAATGCGGCGGCGGTTGCTTGGCGACGAGCGTTCTGACCGTTTTAATTCCTGGCTGGCTGGCTCTCTGTCAGCGCGTTCTAGCGCTCGGGTTTCGCTGACATGCGGTGCTCGTGCGCGCTCAGGCCGTCACGCCCAGCAGCGGCGCGGTGCGATTTAGGAAGGGGAACGAGGTCCCGGGGATAACGTTTCACACCCAAAGTCCCTCCCCCACAGCGTGACAGACAGCTCGCATGCTACAGCCGTCCTGCGCTCCAAGGCGCCCCACAGCGCCAGAGACGGATGTGAACCCGGCAACCTCTCACCCAAATACAGGGGGTCCAATCAGGGGTCAGACCTGCCGGTGGCACTGGCAATCTGCAGCAGACCCGTCTATCCAGGCTCCTCACAGGAGATCAGTGCTAGTTTGTATTTGGCAGGGTTGTTTGTTTGCTGAGCAGGTTACTCTACAGGGTTGGAGTCCTGATTTTGTGGTCACTTCTGGCACTACAATCTTTATTTCGCTCTAGTATGTTTCTTTTGTACCTCTGCACCTGGAACTAATGCACTTGTTGTACGTCGCTCTGGATAAGAGCGTCTGCTAAATGCCTGTAATGTAATGTAATGAGATCAACGTCAAACTAGAAATGCTAAGTGCAGCCACAGTTTGTGAGTTAATACTGAAGTACTGCTACTTGGTGAAAGGTCAATTGTTCACTCCTCTTATTTCGGTGTTAATGCTCACCTTTCGCCAACATGTGCTGCACACGTGTAATCTCTAATAAACCTAATAAATATTAACTAATAAATCACATATCAAACCTATCGTTTGCCTGAGAGAGCTGACAGACTGAAACGCAGAAGTAACCAGGCTGAGATCTGGCCCGGTCCATACTGTAAAGCTCGGCTACTCATTAACCCGTGTGAGGTCAAGCCTGCGATAAGAGACCTGGCTGCCTGGTACTTCTCTCCAGGGTTTTCGACACACTTGTTCCTGGTTATGGTTGTACACTTTGTTGTACGTCGCTCTGGATAAGAGCGTCTGCCAAATGCCTGTAATGTAATGCAATGCATGAAGGTGCAGGAGAGCGCGAAGGCTCGCTAAACGCTAAACCTTAACATACAGGAGAGCGCTAAACCTTAACATGCAGGAGAGCGCTAAACCTTAACATACAGGAGAGCGCTAAACCTTAACATACAGGAGAGCGCTGAACCTTAACATACAGGAGAGCGCTAAACCTTAACATACAGGAGAGCGCTAAACCTTAACACACAGGAGAGCGCTAAACCTTAACATACAGGAGAGCGCTGAACCTTAACATACAGGAGAGCGCTAAACCTTAACATACAGGAGAGCGCTAAACCTTAACACACAGGAGAGCGCTAAACCTTAACATATAAGAGAGCGCTAAACCTCAACACGCAGCAGAGTGCCAGGGCTCGCTAAGCGCTAAAGCTTAACATACAGGAGAGTGCCAGGGCTCGCTAAGCGCTAAACCTTAGCACACAGGAGAGCGCTAATCCTTAACATGCAGGAGAGTGCCAGGGCTCGCTAAGCGCTAAACCTTAGCACACAGGAGAGCGCTAAACCTTAACACACAGGAGAGCGCTAAACCTTAACACACAGGAGAGCGCTAAACCTTAACACACAGGAGAGCGCTAAACCTTAACACGCAGGAGAGCGCTAAACCTTAACATACAGGAGAGCGCTAAACCTTAACATACAGGAGAGCGCAAGAGTTCGCTACGTGCTAAACCTTAACACACAGGAGAGCGCTGAACCTTAACATACAGGAGAGCGCGAGAGTTCGCTAAGCACTAAAGCTCTGCAGTGAGCACTCTTTGGAGAGCATCTGCAGGGAGGGACCAGCATGGCTGCTCCACACAGCTGCTCCACGCACAGGTCAGAGCACTTTAAACCGCGATGGCCTTGTTTCTGTGGCCAGCCACCGTCCGCGGAACACGGCTGGCCAGTATTCCGCGCGTGCTGCCCCTTTAAGAAGCTCTGGCCAGTGACAGAGAACAGGCAGGGGGTCCCCTCTGTGGGAGGGGGGCGGCGGGCATGCCTGAGACAGCGGTCCCATAAATAACCCGACCCCCCCGAAGGCCTCTTTGAGGATTCAGAGAGAGATGAAGCCCCCCTCTGCGTGGTGAAATTAGCACAGCATCCTACTGCCCTGGGGGTGCAGGGTTGCCATGGCGAAACCACAGAGGATGGGATGGGGGGGGGGGGGGCGTTCACAAACCGCCCCCATCCAGCCCAACCGACAGGTCCGGCAGAGACGCCATTATCTGCATCTTTCAGTGCAGAGTGCACACTCCCCACAGTCCATATGACTGCCCTGACAACACTAATGTGAGCCCTGCCCCTTTGCCACACCCACCTTGAAGTACTTCAGCAAGATGTCGGAGAAGTTGGAGCCCTTGGAAAACCAGCCGTCGGGCACGACCTCAGCCTGCAGCCACTCGATCACCCGACTGCGCAGCTCGTTACGGTCGCCCAGGTAACACACAACTGCGCAGAGAGAAGGCGGGGGGTTACACAGCTGGACTGCACAGAGCACTGCATCCACTGTCCGTTAGCTAAAGGAGACAGCAGAGCGTGCGCTAACGGCAGCCCGTTAGCTAGAGCAAACAGCAGAGTGTGCGCTAACAGCAGCCCCTTAGATAGAGGAGACAGCAAAGCATGTGCTAACAGTAGCCCGTTAAGTAGAGGAGACAGCAGGGCATACGCTAACGGCAGCCCGTTAGCTACAGGAGACAGCAAAGCGTGCGCTAATGGCAGCCCGTTAGCTAGAGGAGACAGCAGAGCATGCACTAATGGCAGCCCGTTAGCTAGAGAAGACAGCAGAGCGTGTGCTAACGGCAGCACGTTAGCTATGGGAGACAGCAGAGCGTGCCCTAATAGCAGCCCGTTAGCTAGAGGAGACAGCAGAGTGTGCGCTAACGGCAGCCCGTTAGCTAGAGGAGACAGCAGAGCGTGTGCTAACGGCAGCCCGTTAGCTAGAGGAGACAGCAGAGCATGTGCTAACGGCAGCCCGTTAGCTAGAGGAAACAGCAGAGCATGCGCTAATGGCAGCCCGTTAGCTAGAAGAGACAGCAGAGCATGCGCTAACGGCAGCCCGTTAGCTAGAGAAGACAGCAGAGCGTGTGCTAATGGCAGCACGTTAGCTATGGGAGACAGCAGAGCGTGCCCTCATGGCAGCCCGATAGCTAGAGGAAACAGCAGAGCATGTGCTAATGGCAGCCCGTTAGCTAGCAGGGAACTTGGTTCGGTAACTCCGCTATAACAGGCACTTACTTGGGCTGGCAACCGCTTTCTCGGCTTTCTTCTCTGGAACAGAAAAGAAAAAGAAGAAAAGTTTGAACTCAGATGTGTAACCAGGAAAATGTAAAACGGATCGATAGTCTTCTCAGATGTCTGGTATGGAGCGGCGCTCATTCAAATACAAATGAGAAATTGCACACGTATGTAAACGCACTTAAACTGTACTAAACAGTAAATTTTATTTACAGGAATTCCTGAGAGAGGAATGTCAGATAACCATCAAAAAGAACATTAAAAGAGGGTGGAAACATTCCATTACACATTCTTACACACTGCCCTGGGTTTACTGACTAACCCCCCTAGGGTTTACTGACTAACCCCCCCTGGGTTTACTGACTAAACCCCCCCTGGGTTTACTGACTAACCCCCCCCCCCCCCCCCCGGGGTTTACTGACTAACCCCCCCTAGGGTTTACTGACTAAACCCCCCCTGGGTTTACTGACTAACCCCCCCCCCCCCCGGGGTTTACTGACTAACCCCCCCTAGGGTTTACTGACTAAACCCACTAGGGTTTACTGACTATTAATCTGAGCGCTTTGAGTTGAGTGCCATATTTTGGGGTCACCCCATGTTTTGGTGCCGTGCCGTATTTTGGGGTCACACAGTGTTTCGGGGCGTCCCCGCATTTCGGGGGTTCCCGTACCCACCCTCGCAGTGGCCGTCGTGCGCCACCTGGATCTTGAGGCCGGTGAGGCAGGCGTCGCGGTGCAGCTCACAGTGGTTACGGTACGTCTTCCCATTGCTGCCGCACACCGAGCGCTTGTGTGGCTTACATTGCTGAGGAGAGAGAGAGAGCACAGCTTGCATTGCTCACACTTACACTTACACACACACTCACTCACACACTCACATACACACACACTCACTCACATACAAACACACTAATACACACACTCACATACACACACACACACTCACATACACTCACACTCATGCACGCACACACACACACACACACACACACACACTCATACACACACACACACACACTCACACTTACACACACACTCACACATACACACACCTCACACACACACACTCACACATACACACACCTCACACACACACTCACACTTACACACACACTCATACATACACACACACACACACTCACACATACACACACCTCACACACACACACACACACACACACACACACTCTCACACTTACACACACACACTCATACACACACACACACACTCACACATACACACACCTCACACACACACTCACACTTACACACACACTCACATACACTCACACTCATACACGCACACACACACACACACTCATACATACACGCACACACACTCTCACACTTACACACACACACACACACACACTCTCACACTTACACACACACACACACTCACCTCGATGCACAGGCAGGTGGGCTCCCCCTTCTCGGTCACGGCGCACTCCCTTCCCGCCCCGCAGAACACGTTGGCGCAAACCTTTGACTTGCTCTTCACCTCCTGCAGAGAGAGGGACCGGCCTGCCGTCAGTGCTGCTCACGCAACGGGGAGTTTCCGCTAACACAGCCTTTACACACCCGCTAACCATAACCCGCTAACACAGCCTTTACACACCCGCTAACCATAACCCGCTAACATAGCCTCTGCACGCCCGCTAACAATAACCCGCTAACATAGCCTCTGCACGCCCGCTAACAATAACCCGCTAACACGCTGTACACGCCCGCAAACGCAGCCTCTACACGCCCGCTAACCATAACCCGCTAACATAGCCTCTACACGCCTGCTAACCATAACCCGCTAACATAGCCTCTACACGCCCGCTAACCATAACCTGCTAACGCAGCCTATTGCAGTTTCTGTTCCTCATCTGCATAACATTAGCATGCTATTAAAAAACAGAAATTAAAGCTACAATTGTGTCGAACTATGACAGAGAAAAGAGGTTCTGCTACATTACAGAACTTATTTAGTCGAGCGCAAATGTATGCATGAGGCAGAGGTAGAGGCTGACAGGTTGAAGAAGTGAGGTAAATTAGTGCATCTGCTTCCTTATTGGCTTATTCACGAGCACAAGGCACTTCATTGACTTTTTACTTTATCCAACTGAGCCTCTTTTTCTCCTCATCAGAATACCGAAATATCACAACAACAACAGGACCCAATCTCATCTTTTCCCTTGTTCAAGTTGCAATTCAAAAAAAAAAGGGTTCTGTGGATGTGTCTAAAAGGACATATATGGCATGTATTCATTAAGTTCTTACAAGATATTAAAATCTCATTAACAGGCACTGCTGTGCTCAGGACAGAGGGAATTTAATAGCGTTTATGAGAGAAATAAATTAAACTGCCAAAGCAACGGGAACTGAGGAAAGACGACTTGCGCCATCTAGTGGCGACATGCTGAAATGCAGAAAGGAAGAACTGTTCCCCCGACGGCCCTTCAGTAGTACCCCTGAACGGCACACTTTAAACCGTTTACCACAACACAGCAGAGGTGCGTTACACATGAAGACATTTAATACTTCCTTTCTTGCCGACCCCATCTTGTAACTGTGTGGATAACAGAGGCTTTGTATTGGAACCACACGGGGGGGGTGAAGATGGGGGGGCCTGTAGGAATGCCTGCTGTCCTAGAGGCTCAGAAATGCTTCGTGCATGTTTGTCAGCCCTTTATCTATCCATACCAGCGTCTAGACCCCTAGGGCAAAATCCAAAACCCTCTGTGCTTCACTCACTTACAGGCTACCACAGTGCTCAGAACACACAGGCATACGACCCACCCCCCGCCCCTCCCTAATTCCCCCTTCCACCCCCAGGCAGTCTCCCTCACTTTCTCTCTGTCTACGAGCTGCAATCCCAGAGTGAGGATGGAAACGACAGCTGCACTGTCATACTGATGCTGACTGCTTGCTACTAGTTGGAGCAAAAAAAAGACACCAGAAATTGTTCAAAAATAAAGTAGTAGACATTTAGGTTACCATTTATCCTCAGGGGAAAACTATAACGGAAAATGCGACAAACACAGGATGGACAGGTATTGTTTGAAAGCTTCAATCGCTTCGCCCTCTAGTGGTACATATTTGCCATTTTGTGCTGTTGTGTTGCAATACCACTGGCAACCACAAGGTGGCTCTCATGCCGACTCCCAGAAATTCCTGTCTGATTTAATTTGGGTCTCAGCAGTTTTTTTTACCCTCTAATGTCTCAGTAATTATGAGTCACATTCCATTTAATAGAGGATTTCAACAAATTAATGAAAAAACAAGTCTTTTTGTTTTGTGTGTGTGTGGGTGTGTGTGTGTTTGAGTGAGTGTGTGTGGGTGTGTGTGTGTGTGGGTGCAGTGCTAGTGAGGACATATTTCCATATGTGTAAGTATCAGCTTATGCCAGCATATGCATCTGTATGTGTACATTTTTCTGTTCAAGTCATAGCACTGGCTAAATTTCACAGCAGAACCTTCTCCCAAGGCTTCTGTGTTTAACCCCCCCAGTCACTGCTTAAGGTGTATGGGTGTGTAGGCGTGTGGATGTGTGGGTGTGTCGGCGTGTGAATGTGTGGATATGTGGGCATGTGGATGTGTGGGTGGGAGAGGTAGGGGTCTCCTAGTAGATGCATACCCCCCCAGGTGAGCAAACACAACTCCACCCTCTATTGCTTCTATCACCCACATACAAGTCCCACACACACACACACTGTCACACACGCACACATGCACACACACACACACACACACACACTGTCACACGCGCACACACAGACACACTGTCACACACACACATGCACACACACACACACGCCAGCAGTGAGGCAGAGCTCTGTTCTGTGGTGAGTGAAATAGATCGCCGCCTCGCTGGCTTGTAAAAGACACGACAAACTTCATTCTGCATCTGAGGCGGAACACCGCGCGCGCTACAGCGGGGGGGGGGGGGGGTGCGCGCGCGCTACAGCGGGGGGGCGCGTCAGAGATAAGCCCCCCTCCCCCCCCCCAAGGGGGGCTGGCTGTCATATCTGCACCCCCATCAGAGCAGAATCTGGCAGTGAGAGCGCGCTCACATCACACACTCAGCTGCAGAAAGCACAGCCCTGTGCCAACCGCACCAAGATCTACCCTCCCATCCATCGCACACAGGTCTGCAGGGTAAACATCTCTCCCTCTCTCTCCCCTTCCCCACTCTCCTATCTCTCTCCCTCTCTCTCACTCTCTCTCCTTCCCCACTCTCCTATCTCTCTCCCTCTCTCACTCTCTCCTTCCTCACTCTCCTATCTCTCTCCCTCTCTCACTCTCCTTCCCCACTCTCTTTCTCTCTCTCCCTCTCTCTCACTCTCTCCTTCCCCACTCTGCTATCTCTCTCCCTCTCTCTCACTCTCTCCTTCCCCACTCTGCTATCTCTCTCCCTCTCTCCTTCCCCACTCTCCTATCTCTCTCCCTCTCCCTCACTCTCTCCTTCCCCACTCTCCTGACAGTGCAGAGCCGGACAGGTACAGTGAAAGCGGGTTTGAGTGGGCTGGGAAGAAGGTGCCTTTCTCATTGTGAAAATGACACACAGGCACACAGAGGTGCAGCCTGCCCTCTGTCCCACAGAAACACACACCTCCATATGATGAACAGAGAGAGAGAGAGAGAGAAAGAGAGAGAGAGAGAGCATCAGCGAGTGTGAGCACGGCCTTGGGACCCTGCAGCGCGGGGGGGCACGTTAAAAACTGGGCCGCTGTCGCCAAATCCTGTTCTCCGGTGCCTCCTTCCTCATCTCCCAAATTCAGCAGCTCCTGAACAAGCTACACCTCCACTGGCTAACCAACAGTCATGGGTGAAGAATGGGCCAATCACAGGCTGCAAAAAGCAGCTCATTGCATGAACAAGCCTCTGCCCTGCCAGCAGTTCCAGGGGTGTGGGGGTTGTTCACAGCACTGTTCAGGTTTTGGCTGAGCGCTGGGGGTGATGGCTGATCGGTGGAAGGTGGAGGTGTTTTGGCTGAGCGCTGGGGGTGATGGCTGACCGGTGAAAGGTGGAGGTGTTTTGGCTGAGCGCTGGGGGTGATGGCTGACCGGTGAAAGGTGGTGGTATTAGAGCGGAGACATTCACACAGGCAGAACAGAACAGAACTCAGCCTCCTGGGACTGTGTCAGCAGGCCAACTATGATTGCTCTCTTTCTTTGTCCTTCCCGCCCCCTTTCCATCCTTCCAGGCCTGTGATTGGTGGAAGTGTACTGTCACTCAGACAGACGCAGGGCCAGAGAGGAACGTCTAGAAAAAAGGGGGCATTGTTCTCTTAATGCCAGGTTAAGGGCAACTAATTTAACACACGCGCACACACACACAGGCTTACACACACACGCACGCGCACACACACACACACACACAGGCTTACACACACGCACGCGCGCACACACACACACACACACACACAATCACACACGCTCACACGCACACAAACGCACACAAATGCACACACACACACACACAAACGCACACACACACACACACGCACGCTCACACACGCACACACACACACTCACACACACGCTCACACACACACTCACACACGCTCACACACACAAACGCACACATACACACACGCACGCTCACACACGCACACACACACACACACACACACAAACGCACAAACACACACACGCACGCTCACACACGCACACACACACACACAAACGCACACACACACACACGCACGCTCACGCACGCACGCACACACACACACGCATGCACGTACACACACGCATTCACACACACACACGCTCACACACACAGACATTAAATCTCAGCTGACCTCAATTCCCTCTGTCAGAGTCACAGGGACTGACTGTAGATCAAGCATGCTCTCTTTCATCTTTTTCTCTTTTTTCTCTTCATCCCCTCCTCTCCTCCCCCAGCCCAATCCCCCTCTTCTCCCTGACAAACTGTCGCACACCCTTAAGATGGCAAAGGGATGCCTCTTTATGTCTGTGCTTTCAAATAAAGATTTGAAATGTTTAACTCTGCCCTAGCAGTGTAGTGTGAATGTGTGTGTTTCAACTGTGTGTTTGTACTCTGTGTGTGTGTATGTGTGTTTGCACTCTGTGTGTGTGTGTGTGTGCTTGTATGTGTTTGTACTCTGTGTGTGTGTTTGTGTGTGTGTGTGTATGTTTAAACTGTGTGTTTGTGTCTGTGTTTGTATGGTGTGTGTGTGTGTGTATGTTTAAACTATGTGTTTGTATCTGTGTGTGTGCATCTGTGTTTTCATTCCATGTGTCTGTGTTAGTACACCGTGTGCGTGTGTCTGGATGTGTGTGTGTGTGTCTGTGTTCATACTCTGTGTGTGTGTGTGCGTGTCTGTGTTCGTACTCTGTGTGTGTGTGTGTGTGTGTGTGCGTGTCTGTGTTCGTACTCTGTGTGTGTGTGTGTATGTCTGTGTTCGTACTCTGTGTGTGTGTGTGTGTGTATTCCCCTAACAGTGTCTCCACATCTGGACCCTGGAGCTGTGTGTGTTTTTCCTTCTCGGTTCCCATGGCGGTGCTGATCCCTCCCCAGCCTGTCCTGGCAGGAAGCCGAGCTGTGAGTCACAGCGTTAGCGTTAGCGTCAGCGAAGCATTTCCTGTCTGCTCCAGCCCCCGACAACTGGGCCCCCAAACACACACACTACTGCAGCGCAACCTCTACCTCTCTCACACACACACACACACACACACACACACTACTGCAGCGCAACCTCTGCCCCTCTCTCACACACACACACACACACACACACACACACACTCTACTGCAGCGCAACCTCTGCCTCTCTCACACACACACACACACACTCTACTGCAGCGCAACCTCTCCCCCTCTCTCACACACACGCACACACACAGCATCTCTTTCCCATTCACCCTCTGTATTTCTCTGCTTTTCTTTTCCCTCTTCCTCCCCTTCTTTCCCTCTGCCCTCCTTTCCTTCTAGTTCTCTCCCTGTTTTTTTCTCTCTCTCTCTCTCCCTCCCTCCCTCCCTCCCTCCCCCCCCTCCCCCCCTCCTCTCTCTCTCTGAGCTGTAAAGGACATGGTGGGCGAGGGCCTTGCGATCCATTCAGGGTCCATCTGTCCTGTTCAAGGGCACTCCCAAACCGTCCTCCACTCGCCCCCCACCCCCGCTCACCCCCCCCACCCCGCTTGCCCCCCCCACCCTGCTCACTCCACCCCCCACCCCACTCACCCTCCACCCCCCAATCCATCCACAATTACAATTTAAGCTCCAATTCCACACCACCTTCCCTGACGAAGGGGGCGGAGCCACACCACCTTCCCAGCAGAGGGGGCGGAGCCACACCACCTTCACAGTCACAGGCTCTGAAGATCAAAGCATTTGAAGGACTACCCAGGCGAAGCGTGTGCTCTTAGCGCTCGCTAAAACTGTCGCTAAAACCGTCCGCTTTGCCACAGAGGAGAGTGTGAGTTTCAGCCGAACTGCCGCCGCCGCCTGGCTGCACATCTGCAAAGGGCCTCCCTGACCTCTGACCTTTAACCCCACTACATGCCCCTGCACAAGAGGGCGGCAGGATGACGGGGAGGGAGGGGCCCTGGGGGGAGGTGGCGGCTGTGGCCCCTCCCTCTCCACTGTGAGCTGACCCAGTTTCAGCCCCTGATTAGCCGCCCCCCCCCACATCTCACCCCCCACCCCCCCACCACCCCCGACTCAGACCCCCGTCATTTACATTCCTCTCTACAGCTGGAGGCCCCAAAACACACACACACACACACACACACACACACACACTTACACCTTTAAACACACACACACACACACCCACACTTACACCTTTAAACACACACACACACACACACACACACACACTTACACCTTTAAACACACACACACACACACACACACACTTACACCTTTAAACACACACACACACACACACACACACACTTACACCTTTAAACACACACACACACACACCCACACTTACACCTTTAAACACACACACACACACACACACACACTTACACCTTTAAACACACACACACACACACACACACACACTTATACCTTTAAACACACACACACACACACACACACACTTACACCTTTAAACACACACACACACTTACACCTTTAAACACACACACACACACACACACACTTACACCTTTAAACACACACACACACACACACACACACACACACACACTTACACCTTTAAACACACACACACACACAGACACACACTTACACCTTTAAACACACACCCACACACACACACACACACACACTTACACACACACACAGACACTGTGCCAGAGCTGGCGCCCGGCTCTCTGTTCTGTGGAGTGGGCGGGGCCGTCCCGGCGGGTCTGGGTGGGGTCCGAGCCCGTGTCCCGGCGGGTCTGGGTGGGGTCCGAGCCCGTGTCCCGGTGGGTCTGGGTGGGGTTCGAGCCCGTCACCGTGGCGGTTTGGGCTCTGGCTGCTTTACTGCGGTACGTTAACAGGATTATCTCAGCTGGTAAAAATGCGCGCGGTCCCACTGAGAACGAGGGTGCGCAGTCCTGCTCCAACCCCCCCAGTGTGGCACTGCCCCCCCCGCTGACCTGAGCGTCAGGTGTACCTGCGGCACGTGCATGCTGAGAGAATGCCCCCCCCCCCCCCGACCCAAAAAACTGCCCCAGAATATGACGTCAGAGCTCCCAGCTCTGCTAATCAGGAGCAGATGCAGCAATGCATTCCTGAAGAATGAGAGAGAGACAGAAAGAGACAGAGGAGAAAACAGAAAGGCTATAGCCTCACAATTCCTCTACCCCCCCGCCCCCCATGCACCTTGGCGAGGAGCAGCACCCAACGCATCTTTCAGGGCTGCCTCCAATTTGCATGATACTCAGCCAATCTCATGCAAGCGCTCCCCCGTCTCCCCAACGCTCAGCCAATCACAAGCCAGCGCTCCTCTGACTCTCCGACGTTCGGCCAATCAGAAGCCAGCGCTCCCGAGGCGGCCCGTGACCTGGATCGAGGAGAAGAGGCACCAGGTAGCACACGGCGGTATTTATAAACCGCGCAGGTGAGCCGGGCGGCGGGCGGGGGGGGGGGGGTCGCCAGGGACGCGGGCGCAGAATCAAATGAGCGGTCCTGAAATAGACGGACACACAGAACACAGCCGCTGCGGAAAACCAGCCGCGAAAAACCCGCTTCAGCGCCTCAGCGCAACGACAAACAGCGCCGTGACAGCCTAACTTACACTCAGGCCCTCTGTGGCCCCTGGCCTACTGACCATGGGGCTGACCCTCCACTGTGACAGCCTAACTTACACACAGGCCCTCTGTGGCCCCTGGCCTACTGACAATGGGGCTGACCCTCCACTGTGACAGCCTAACTTACACACAGGCCCTCTGTGGCCCCTGGCCTACTGACCATGGGGCTGACCCTCCACTGTGACAGCCTAACTTACACACAGGCCCTCTGTGGCCCCTGGCCTACTGACCACGTGACTGACCCTCCACTGTGACAGCCTAACTTACACACAGGCCCTCTGTGGCCCCTGGCCTACTGACCACGGGGCTGACCCTCCACTGTGACAGCCTAACTTACACACAGGCCCTCTGTGGCCCCTGGCCTACTGACCACGTGACTGACCCTCCACTGTGACAGCCTAACTTACACACAGGCCCTCTGTGGCCCCTGGCCTACTGACCATGTGACTGACCCTCCACTGTGACAGCCTAACTTACACACAGGCCCTCTGTGGCCCCTGGCCTACTGACCATGTGACTGACCCTCCGCTGTGACAGCTTAACTTACACACAGGCCCTCTGTAGCCCCTGGCCTACTGACCATGTGACTGACCCTCCGCTGTGACAGCCTAACTTACACACAGGCCCTCTGTGGCCCCTGGCCTACTGACCATGTGACTGACCCTCTGCTGAGTCATGCTCACAATTAACCTCTGCCCAAACCAAGCCATAATGAGGTGCCTGTCCCCTTCCTCCTGTGACCCTGCCGTGACCTCTCTGCTCGATCCATCAGGCACCAGTTTGGGGCAGGAAAGCCCCTCCCCCCCTTTCAGAAGAAAATGGAGGATCTGATTTCATACGCTTTACACATTAAAGCGACAGTAAATGTTTGACTGACAGATCCAGTACAATGAGCCAATCAAATGCTCCAGTGATCAAAATGATCTACCAATGTGGATCCAGGGAATGCACGTGGGGTTCGGTCGCATCCATGACCGTCTGTGAGCATAAAAACTCACCGGAAACATGACGGCTTTGCTTTGACCGCAAAGACACTGTGTGACCGACCAGACGCACAACAGCATTTACCAAACCAATCTTACCACAGCGGCCACCACAATCCCATGATCCCCGAGGGTACCCAGTCTGAGCAGCAGGACGATGACCACGCTGGGTTTTAACGAACTGATCCGCACAAACGCAAACACATACAATACCCACACAGGACCTGTACGCTGGGTACAAACGGGCCGCTGCCGGGGGCAGGGCTAGGCCTCAGCCAGCTGCTGATTAAACGCTCGGTTGCGGTCAGGAAAGGGTTAAACAGCTGGCTGGGGCAGTGAAAATGCCCCACAGTGTGTACCTGGCACCAGAGCACCAATCAGGAGTCAGGAGGAGTCTCAAGGTTTTTTAGTTTTCTCTCTCTCTCTCTCTCTCTCTCTGTCCCTCTCTCTCTCCCTCTCTCCCTCTCTCTCTCTGTCCCTCTCTCTCTCTCTCTCTGTCCCTCTCTCTCTTTCTTTCTTTCTCCCTCTCTCTCTCTCCGTCCCTCTCTCTCTCTCTCTCTCTCTCTCTCTCTCTCTCTCTCTCTCCCTCCCTCCCGGCCTCCTCCTGCTGACTGACAGGTTTGGAATCTCCGGCTCTCTATAAATATCGTTAATTAGGCATCAGGCCAAGCGAATTAAAGGCAATCATGCGTGCAGAGAGAGAGAGAGAGAGAGAGAGAGAGAGAGAGAGGAGGGACAGAGAGAGAGAGAGGGAGGGACAGAGAGAGAGAGAGAGGGAGACAGAGAGAGAGAGAGAGAGAGAGAGAGAGAGAGAGAGAGAGGCAGAGAGAGAGAGAGGGAGACAGAGAGAGAGAGAGAGAGAGAGAGAGAGGGACAGAGAGAGAGAGAGAGAGAGGGAGAGAGGGAGAGGTAGACAAAGACAGAGAGAGAGAGAGAGAGAGAGAGAGAGAGAGGGAACAGAGAGAGAGAGAGAGAGAGAGAGAGGGACAGAGAGAGGGACAGAGAGAGAGAGAGAGGGAGAGAGGGGGAGAGAGAGAGAGAGAGAGAGAGAGAGAGAGAGAGAGAGAGAGAGGGACAGAGAGAGGGGACAGAGAGAGAGAGAGAGAGGGGAGAGAGGGGAGAGAGAAGAGAGAGAGAGAGAGAGAGAGAGAGAGAGAGAGAGAGAGAGAGAGAGAGGACGGAGAGAGAGAGAGAGAGAGAGAGAGAGAGAGAGAGATTCTAAATCGCTTACAGCTTGAGTGACCCCGAACATACACTGACAATGACACACACACACACACACTCACACACCAATTAAGTGAAACGGCTTATTTATTTTGAAATTCTTTTTCATTTTTTTGAGACAGACAGATTTATTTTGTTGATGAAAGCCTCAAGGATGTCTGCTTTATGTTTGGTCAAGTTCCCCTTGCGAAAACTTGTTTTTCAGAACAAAGACTGAAGGGCTCGTCTTCAGCCATCACTGCAGCCTGGTGCTAGCTTGTCGCGGTGCTCACTCAACCAGACATCGCCACACCCGCCAACACCCGCATCTCCTCCTCGGAGGTGGTCGGCCATTTTAGCTCGTGAGACAATCAGACCGTGTGAAATTAGGCGGGAATGTGCCTCGGAAGCTACTGGAGCAATAAGGCCTCACGGCCCCCCATGGGAGAGGAAGCACCCCCCCCCCGAACTTGTCGTCTTCACTCTGTCTGACACAGTGGGGAGTCGCCAACGAAGGGGAAGAACCAACAGGGGGCCCCAACGCAGGGGAAGAACCGCCTGTGACTCAACAGGGGGAGAAGCAGAGAGCTGGCAAAGGGACTTCTGGGTAAACTCCAGGTAAGGCGAAACAAGGGAGCGCAGCTGCATGAGGATAAAATCAGCCGCACTTGGAAGTTCAGGCGCACGCGTGCAAAGGGACGCGTCGAATGAGCCTTTGCTGTAGCGGCATATCTACTGTGAACTTCACGAGCATGGCTAACAGGCGCTTTTTAAAGCTGCATCTCTATTATTAGGGGGGGGGGGTGAAGCCCACAGCCTCAGACTGCATGTGGTGCCCCCAGCCTTTCACCCCCCCCATCGGGGGGGTGGAACATCCCGGCACGTCCGGCAGATAAACGCCTGAGGACAGGCCCTCTCACGCCCCCGCAGTCCCGTTCGCTTCCTTCTCTCGTCCGACCTTCACGCGTTCCACAAGGTCGACCGGCGGCGAGCTCGCTGCTCTTCGGCACGGTCGACCCGGTGGGAACCAGGGGCGGGGCCGACGGGGGCTGTCCAGCCAATGAACCGCAGCGGCAGGGAGGCAACGGAGGCCTCAGTCTGAACCGCCGCTCCCACGGGCCTCGTTCCCCCGAACCCGAAACCCGGCCCCCTGTGACCAGGATTTACACACGCCCGTCATCTTAACCCGAGAGAACGGGGGGCTCTGCAGACACCACAGACTCACAAACTACAGGCTGGAGAATGTCTGCACAAACAGAAATCCACCGACACACTGCTGCCGCTCAGACAAACACTCATCACTTCACTTTAAGGAAATAATATTTTACTGTTTAAATGGTAACATCACTTTCAACAAGAGGAGGCACTGTTTTTATTTAAGGTGGGTTTGAAGGTGTTTCAGAGAAGCCTCAGGGAAAATCTGCAGGTATGAGGTCATGTCTGGTGCCATTACCACGGAATGAGGTTTTACAAAGGAAATAAAATAAAATGGGAGGAGCCAGGGACACGGGGGGAGGAGTCTGGCCTCGTTGCTAAGCGCTCACTGGGCTGTGGGGTGGGGCCGGTGGGCCTGAATCCACTGTGCCTGTTGGCTGGGCGGTTCCACTTCTGGAGTTTTGGAAGGCGTCTTGTGATCAGGGACCGCAGACTGCAGAAGCAGTGTGCGGGAGGATGGGTGGTGCGGGGGGGCGGGGGTGGTGGCGGGGGTGGGGTGGGGGGGGGGTGATGGCGATGAGTACCCTGTTTGTGTAGGGGAAAGAGGAAAAAACCTTAATTTGGGGTTTTCCATTAAAACTCTGCTCAGGGAATTTCCAAGCAGACTTGCTGTGTGGAAATGCGCCGCTGTTCTTGCTTAATGTTCTCCAGCTTTATTTAAATTGCAGCCATTACAACAGAGCTCCAGTTACCCCAGAAGGCTTCTTTCTTATCTGCTTGTTTGTTTTAATCTTTTTTAATTGTCTTTTCAGTCTTGATTTTAATTGTAAATCACCTCCCGTGGGATAAGTGTCTTAGGAACGATCTCCATGTAGAGCAGGACTGCAAAGGAGAAAAGTTCTGTACGGAAGTAGCGCTTTGCCACTGATCTTCCAGACAGGACCCTGGTGCCCGACCCTCTCGCCACCATCTAGTCCCATGGGGCGAGACAGATCTG
>CM077286.1:2117109-2134609 GCA_039654925.1 Anguilla pacifica
TAAAAATTAATTTGGGGTTTAAAACTTGTTAAAGAACAAAGAAAAAACTTATTTGGGGTTAGTCTCCCACTAACACAGGCAAGGGGTTAGCACTGGATGTTTGTTAGCTGTGCTGCCCCAGGGGGAAGGCTTGTACACAGGGGGAGAGGGTTGAAGGTCAAAGGTCACCGTTTCTGGAGGAGTTTATTATCCTATAAGCTGGAGCGGGTTTTCCATTTGGTTAAAAACATGGAAAAACCGTAGGAACTACTGGCATGTATGTGGTACAAGGGGCTTGGCTGTGTTAGGGCCCAACTCACGCGATTCTAAGATGACATCAGCATCAGTGTCCCAGACTCATTACCTCCTGCACAGAACCGCCTGTTGTGTCCTGAGTTAACGTTCTAACATCCACTCATTCAATTTACCTCCCCGCCCCTTAAAAAAAACCAAAAAAAAAACAATAATCAATCGTGAAGCTGTGTTTCCCAGTTCCACCGCTGACAGAAAACAAAGGGCGTTTTGAGCCAGAATGCCCCCCCCCCCCCCCCATTTCCACATCACGTTTGGCTCTGTGGACCACATGTGTTTCACATTACCTTACCCCCCCCCCCCGCTTCAGCCTCTCAGGGCCCTGCTGCTCATTCCTGCTAAAGTGGGTCAGAATGACTGCCCCCCCCACCCCCGCACCCACTGTCCCAACACGCTCACTTTAACCCCATGCACCCCCATCGAAAACCAGTGACCAAGCATTCTGCTCGCACCTCCGTACTTAAAAACAGGACTCTGGACCCCGCAGTGAGCTGCGGAACACTCCGGCACACTGCCTGCCAAGGCTCACTCCAGCCAGCAGAGGAAACTGTGGGAAACGGCTCAGGAGTGAAACTCCATGTTGGCTCTAACTGTGCTCTGTGCGGCATTCTGAGCCGTATTGTGTTGCGCTCGCTGTAGATGAGAGATTCAGAAGCAGGCTGATTGCGCTGCTTCCTCCCTGCAGGAAGCAGGAGGGCTGCGTGGGCTTCCTGTGCATTTAAATAAGGTCTGATTGTGGAGCGTGAGAGGGGCTGCCTGGGGGGGGGGCGCTGGGGGGGCAGGCTTCATAAGGAGCTTATAAGAAAGGGAAGGGGAGCCTTCTAGAAAGCGTCTCACTCTTTGGTGTAGCCCCCCCCCCCCCCCCCCCAGCACAGAGGCTCGTTACCGCACGCCTTTCATTACCCTCAGGATCCGTATCCCATAATTCATTTCAAAACGTTTTTCTTTTTTTTTTTTTTACTCTTTTTTGTTTTTGGAGAAAGGGCATTGAGTGCTCCTGGTGAAAGAAAGGGAAAAAGAACAAAAGGACATGGGGGTGGGGGGTGAGGGAGGGGGGGCGAGGAGAGGTGTAAATAACAGCCTTTCAGGGCTACACTGTGTCTCAGGAATGTTTTTTGGGAAGAGCACAGGGACCGTTAACTCCCCACTGAACCCTGGGGCAGTCCGGCCCAGAGAGGTTCCAGCATAGGCAGGGGGGCTAGCCCCAAAAACACAGGACCCAGCCTCAAACCTAGGGCACCAAGGGCAGCAACGAGCAGGGTGGCACCTGGGTAGGACCCCCCCCCTCGCCCCTGCCCCCCCTCCCCCCAAAAGAACCCACAGTGTACTTATTCTTCAGCACTCCGGCAAGACACAAGGCGCCATAGCTTCTGAAAACAAAGACTCAGGAACATCTGCTAGCAGTTAAAACAGCAAACAGAGTGAGAGGGGGAGAGAGAGAGAGAGGAACACAGCTTCTCCCAGGCCCCCGGGCACTAAAGTCTGAGAGTTCTGTGCGATGACATCCCCCCACCTACCGCCCCCCCCCCCCCCCCCCTTACTGAAATTCCTCTCTGAATATCTCATTTATCCAAACTGGACCAAACGAGGGCTTCAGGAATCTCTCCCACAGGAACGGGGAGCAGCAGGAGAGCCTGGACACCTCTTTCCTTTCCCATCCCTCTCTTTCTCCATAGCCCCTCTAATCCCTCTCTTTCTCTACAGCCTCTCTCATCCCTCTCTTTCTCTACAGCCCCTCTCATCCCTCTCTTTCTCTACAGCCCCTCTCATCCCTCTCTTTCTCTACAGCCCCTCTCATCCCTCTCTTTCTTCACAGCCTCTCATCCCTCTCTTTCTCCACAGCCTCTCATCCCTCTCTTTCCCCACAGCCTCTGCGTCTCTCTCCTTTTCTTTCGCTCATTCTTTCTCTCTCCTCTTCTTCTCTGCCACTCATCCTTTTCTGTGTCCCCTCTAGTTCCCACTTTCCCTCTGTCCTCCTCACCCGATCCAGTCCAGTCCAGTTCCAGTCCGACAGTGTGTCACAGGCATAGCACCAGGAGCAGCGCTTCCTGAGCCAACATGGAAGCAGGGCGAGAACACGGTGAAAATGCCTCCACAGGTGAACTAATCCTACAGCTGCAGCTTTAGCAGATACATCGCAGGAGCCAAGGCGAGACAACTGCAGAAACAGCCATTAAGCAGAGTTTCAGACTCTGGAGGGAGTCTGCCACCATTATACTCCATGAGCCCCCAGAAGAAGCTAACGTTGCAGATGCGAATGTTTCCCAGAATGCACTGCAGCTCTGAAACTCAGTTTGTGCGTGCGTGCATGCTGCAGGGGGACCGGCCCGGTTACCCAGAGTGCACGGCGAGATTAATCACACCCCCAAATCGGGCTGGAACACACCGCATCTAAACGCCTGGGGCCACCACTCCATCCCAGAGAGAGAGAGAGGGGGAGGGAGAGAGAGAGAGAGAGAGAGACAGAGAGGGAGGGAAAGAGAGAGAGAGAGAGAGAGAGTGTAACTGTTGTTAATATTTCACACGTTTTCTGTTGTTATTATTATTATTATTATTATTATTATTATTATTATTATTATTGTTGTTTCCCGACCTTGTTTCTTGTCCTTGTTTTGTTTTTATTAATCTGTTGATGTTTGAATATCTTGCCAAACTTTGACAAAACGAGTGACCTCAGAAGCATGGCCTGCTGTGTTAGTGACATTCCCACACCCCCCTCTCTCTACCTCATCCTTCATGCCCCCCCCCCCAATCCCCCAATCCCCCCCCGCCCAGTCCAGCTGGGACGTGGGGTCCTTCACACACACTCAACACAAGGACATAAAACACAAGCACAAAGCAGGGCCACACTGCGGGCCTTCCTCAGAGACAGGCTGCTGAGCCACACCCTCCTCCTCCTCGTCCTCCTCCTCCTCTGCCTCACAAACCCTGCTCCAGCTGTCCCCTCTGTCACCCCCGCACCCCCCCGTCCCCAAAACCTCCAGCTGGCCTCTGCTCCAGCCCCCAGCCCCGCAGACAGGGGGTCACCTGCCCCCTGTCCCACCCCACTATTCAGGACAGCCTTGCAGTGCCCGGCAGCCAGTCAGCTGTCACACCATGTGACCAGTCAGCTGACCTATAACCTCACTGAGGAACTGGGGGTGGGGTTATGAGGAAACTGGGGGTGAGGTAATGCTCTATGACAGACGTGCGGTAGAGGTCAGCAAAGACAGAAATGATCACTCGCTATCATCACCAGTACAATGTCCTACTTACAGCATGTTCTAGAACAGAGGTGAGCAGCAAGGGCCAGATCTGTTACTGGTTTCCATGCCATCTTCAGGCCTTAATTACTTAATTGGCCCCAATATTTACGCCATCTGACATTTCTGGATAAGCACATGAATGACAGCTGAAGTCTGTTCTTGTGGCCCTACCGTGCTGTAATCTAAGAGTGAGCCAGTGTTCGTATATATAGCCAGTTAGCTCATTTAGGCGGGGTAACTGGTGGAAACAAAAGCCTGCACACACACACACACCGGCCCCACAGGACCAAAACCGCCCACAACCTGTTCTAGAAAAAGGCAATTCAGCAAAAATAAAAAATAACATGAATCAAGGTGAACAGACCCCCAGAGACCTTGCCTACTGCACAACAGGGGTCATATCATCTACACCACAACCACTGCGCCACAGTTTCTCTCACTGGGATGGGTGTCTGTAGTCTGTAAGTGCTTGAAAGAAAGAGAGAGAGAGAGAGGGAGAGAGAGGGGGAGAGGGAGAGAGATTTTTATGGATTTTATATTTATTCTGTTTATTGTAGTTAATTGTTATTGCCTGTCTGTTATGTTTGTCACGTGAGTGTATGCTTTGGCAATGTAAGTGTACCCTTACCATGCCAATAAAGCTTATTGAATTGAATTGAATTGAATTGAGAGAGGAGGCTTCTCACATGAAGAGGTTTTCACCTTGGGCCAGGAGACTTAAACCCACACAAGATTCTTAGTGCTAAATCAACTCTGACAGAGTGTGTGTGAGCCTGACGGGGACGCAGCGCGCTCCATCACAGCTAAAACTCGTCTTTCTGAGTTTGCTTCACACTGAACGCTCTGCTGTGCACACAACAGTCACACAAACACCCGCCACCGAGCCTCCTGGTTCCGCAAGCGCTGAAGCTAGCTCAGCGGGGGGCTGTAGCAGCGCGGAGTAAACACATAAAAAACCCCCATGGTGCAGTGCGGCCCGTCACACTGAGCTCACCGCTCTGCAGCAGCACGCCCCGTCCGCACCGGCAGAGCGGAGCGGCAGAGCGGAGTGCGACGGAGAAGGCCAGGCGTTTTACGAGGGCGCTAGGTGAGGGGCGGAGAAAGTCGCCCAAATCCAGTCCCGTTGGGACAGACGACAGCTGCTGGTCAAACAGCACCCCCCTCCCCCCCCCCACACCCCCAACATCCTGCCCAGATTCTACCATGGTTAAAAAATCACCACGTCGCACGAACTCGCTCAAAAACTCCTCTCACCGTTCTCTGCAGAAAACCGCTCTTCGCACCGTGGTGTGACCGCCTTTACACTGGAGCGCGCTCAGTTTCACCGTGCCCCTGAACGGCGACGCCCCTCGCGTAGCCTGCCGATCGTTTAAGTGTTTTATGCTCTTCAGGGGGGCTGGGTGCTTACCCAAGCAGTTCAGGCGTAGCATAATGGCCCGGGGGCATAGCCGCTGTGCAACACTGGGGATGGACTCGAGCCCGCAGCCCCTCTCTGACCCCCTGATCAGAGGGCGGGTTGAATCCCCCCCAGGCGGGAGGGGAGGATGAGGGGATGCCAGGGCCCCCCCCAGGCGGGAGGGGAGGATGAGGGGATGCCAGGGGTAGCCCCAGGCGGGAGGGGAGGATGAGGGGATGCCGGGGGAGTGATTTGGCGGCCGTGGTGTTTTAGCGGCTGGCGTTTAAGGAGGCTCTGCTCAGCAGAGTGGAGCGATGGAGGACAGGTGACACGCGGGCAGGTGGCGTTTGGGCCTCAGGTGCTGCAGGACACGCCCACACGCCCACACACGACTGCATCACAGGGAGAGCAGATCACACAGCGCTGTCTGCGGTCTAGTTAATAACTTTACAGACTTAGCCTGTGCTTACCCTGTGAACTTGATGTTCATGGCTATGGATAACTGAAGCTTTATGAGAATTGACCTGCGTTCCTGTAGCTGTTGCAATGCTATGCACTTATCGTACGTCGCTTTTGATAGAAGTGTTTGCCGAATAAAATGTCTGTTTTCACCCACTTTTCTCACAGTGCAGAGAATACCAAAGCTCACTGCAGTATTCTCTCTCTCTCTCTCTCTCTCTCTCTCTCTCTCTCTCTCTCTCTCTCTCTCTCTCTCTCTCTCTCTCTCTCTCTCTCTCTCTCTCTCTCTCTCTCTCTCTCTCTCTCTCTCTCTCTCTCTCTCTCTCTCTGTATACCGCAAATATATTTCTCCATCTTCTCCTCTCCCTCTACCCGCCGTCCCTCTGTACAGGACCCCCCCCTTATGAAATAGTCTGGCTGTAGAGCGCACATTCCTCCTTGTGGCTGCGCCCCCCCCCCCCCCCCCACTCTTTCAGTACCCCTGCATGTGGGACACTCCGGCCCTCCTCAGCCCTTCACCTATGAAAAAAAGTGTGGGAGACCCAAACCCCCTCGCCCCACACAAGCCCCGCCCCCCACACAAGCCCCGCCCCCGTACGGGCCACATGCAGGAATGCCGCCGGCGGAATGTTCGGCCGAGCATAATTCCCGGGATTTGGCGGGATGTTTACGGAGACACGGCGGAGATCTCATGAGAGGAGGACAGAGCCACAGGCGCGTCCCAGACACCGCTATTCAGTCAAAACGTCCCACTCTGCAGCAACGATGAGATAAACAGCACTTTTATTAAACCGAATTTATTAGCTGCCATTATCTGATGAGTGAAATCCCTGGAACATAAACGTCCCGCATCAGTGCGACACAACGAGAAAAAACCCTGTCACACTACACGCCTGGAACAGCCACGCAGAGGCAGGGGAAGCTCATTCCTGTCCTGCTGTATTTATAGTTCTGTCTATCTCCCCGCACCCCCCACCCCCGCTGTGCCAAACCACAGGCGTGTTTTATTTATTATACACAGGAATGTTCCTCCTCGAAGAGCAGAAAGCCTCTCAGAGGAATTCCGCTATAAAGCCGCGTATATCAGCTGTTGAAACTTTCACAAGCACAGAAAATACCCCCCCTCCCCGCCCCGCGCGATGGTTTCCATCTTAATTCAAAGGGTGGGGGCTGGGGGCCGATCACCTGGCAGCAGTGAGATTATAAGTCTGTGAGCAGGGCAAGAAGCACATGACTGCCCATCACATGTTAAATACAATTTAATCGCCCCCCCCCCCCCCAACTTTAGGCTGAGCACTGCGGAGTCTCTCTGCCACTTCCTCAAACTCAGGAATCTGCCACACGGCAAGGCAGCTGAAACAGCTGACCAACAGTGCCCCTGTTCTCTCTGCTCACCTGTAGCTTTAGCTGCACAAAGCTCACCTCACTGCCAGGTGCCTGTTTCCCACAAACCCAGCCCCCCCCTCCATCACCGCCATTAAATAACATATTAAATATAAATACGAAAGACCGTCCCACTGAAACCCAGGCGCCGGTCATGAGACACGTTTTTTCGTGCTGTGGGGGGGGCTGTGTCCTGTCCACAGTCCGCAGCAGGACCCCACTCCCAAATCCCCGTCCCCCCCGTCTCCACGCACAGGGTGGAGCTCCACTCACTGACCGGAGGTCCCCCCTGCAGGTCCTGATTCAGGCTCAGTCAGGTGAGCTCAGTGGGCTGGAGTTACTGACCGACGGCCCACAGTCACAGCTGCCAGCTCTGGGACGAAGCTGCCAAGCTGAGCAGCGGTCTGTAGTGGGTCTGTAGCGGTCTGTAGCAGGTCTGTAGTGGGTCTGTAGTGGGTCTGTACCGGGTCTGCAGCAGGTCTGTAGCAGGTCTGTAGCGGTCTGTAGCAGGTCTGTAGCGGGTCTGTAGTGGGTCTGCAGCGGTCTGTAGCGGGTCTGTAGCGGGTCTGTAGCGGGTCTGTAGCGGTCTGTAGCGGGTCTGTCGCGGGTCTGTAGCGGGTCTGTAGCGGTCTGTAGCAGTCTGTAGCGGGTCTGTAGCGGTCTGTAGCGGGTCTGTAGCGGGTCTGTAGCGGTCTGTAGCGGGTCTGTAGCGGGTCTGTAGCGGGTCTGCAGCAGGTCTGTAGCAGGTCTGTAGCGGTCTGTAGCAGGTCTGTAGCGGGTCTGTAGTGGGTCTGCAGCGGTCTGTAGCGGGTCTGTAGTGGGTCTGCAGCGGTCTGTAGCGGGTCTGTAGCGGTCTGTAGCGGTCTGTAGCGGGTCTGTAGTGGGTCTGCAGCAGGTCTGTAACGGGTCTGTAGCGGGTGTGTAGCGGTCTGTAGCGGTCTGTAGCGGGTCTGTAGTGGGTCTGCAGCAGGTCTGTAGCGGGTCTGTAGCGGCCTGTAGCGGTCTGTAGCGGTCTGTAGCGGGTCTGTAGCGGTATGCTGTTTCCATCAGTGTCACAGTCTTAAACACCACACACAAACCAAAACGGTTTAGCAGGCCCTGCTCACAACTGCAAAAAACTGCAGCTGCACACAGAAATGCACAGAGCTGGACACAGAGCTGGACACACAGGGACAGGAATTCTGACTGCTGACTGATGCTGAGCTGGGGAGGGCCACTTTGGGCGTGATGTCATAATTCTTTAACCCCTGAAGCATCTCCCTGTCCTGAGCCTGCGACTGTCTCCTCACTGAGCGCGCCCACGCAGCGGACTGGCGATCGGAACACAGCACCACGCACCTCCCCGAAACGGCGACTCAAACAAGCCGCTGGCCGGGACATGAAAGCCGAGGGCCATCCCCCCCCCCTTCCTAAATTACAACCCCCCCCACCCCCCCGACAATGACTGCACTTAATTGAAAGCCTCTTGACACCTAGAAGCAGGACAACAAAGATGCGTCCAGGTGTTCGCCAGCTGTTGGGAGAGGGCCAGGGACACAGTGTGTGTCATTACAGGCCTCCGCACCACCATAACACAGGCTGACCTGTCGGGACAGGTCAGGGGGACGGGGGGTGGGGAGAAGGGGAGGGGCGGTAGGAGCAGCGGGGTTCATGAGATGCCGAATTAAGATAACATGTCCCAAAAGTCTGGGCCAAATCAAATCAGTGTCCCCTGAAAACAAAGGCTAAAGTAGCCAAAAAAAAAGAACTAATTCCTTGGTTTCCAAGGAGATCCAAAACAAGAACTGGCTGGACACATAAACCTAAGTGACAACCTCATCTGCCGTTTAAAGAATATGTCAACGTGACAGACTGGGACACAAACAGCTACTGTTCTTCAGCGTTGCTACATTGTTGGAAATTACCAAAAAAGCTTTTGTTATCATTTGTGCATAGGTGTGGTTTTCTGTGTATGTGTGTGTGTGTGTGTTTGTGAGTGTGTGTGTGTGTGTGTGCGTGTGTGTGTGTGTGTGTGTGTGTGTGTACACGTGTGAGTGTGTTTGTGTGTGTGTGTGTGTGTGGTGTACACATGTGTGTGAGTGTGTTTGTGTGTGTGTGTGTGTGTGTGTGTGTGGTGTACACATGTGTGTGAGTGTGTTTGTGTGTGTGTGTGTGTGTGTGTGTGTGTGTGTGGTGTACACATGTGTGTGAGTGTGTTTGTGTGTGTGTGTGTGTGTGTGTGTGTGGTGTACACATGTGTGTGAGTGTGTTTGTGTTTACCTGCTGTTCCTCAGCGATGTCAGATGTCAGTTTGCTCAGAGCAGTAATTTAGCAAAAAGGTGTGAAGACTGGGACCTACGGCCAAGCACCAGCAGGGACACAGACCCCAAAACCCAGCCTCCTACCACAAGACAGCTGCATCTACACAGGGCAGTGACCCCCCCCCCCCCCGCCCCCCCTTCAGTAAACCCAGCCCCCCCCCCCCCCCCCCCTTCAGTAAACCCAGCCCCCCCCCCCCCCCCCCCCCCCCCCAACTCCACCCCAGCAGCAGGGCTTTTCATGTCCGAGACTCCAACAGCTGCCACACAGGAATGTCCATCTGGGCCACCGTAGGCTCCGCCCCCCCGCCATACGGTCAGTTAATTAACAAGATAAACACTATAAAGCAAGATGGCACCCTGGGGGCCGCGGACCTGTTGCAACAAACTGACAACTGTTTGTATTTTTCTTTATCACTCTCTTTCTTTCTTTCTTTCTTTCGTTCTCTCCTTCTACTGTAATGACCAACCCCAGAGTCGCACGCACGTCTGTGGGTGATCTGGTTCCAGCCTGTCGCTGGCCTCCAATGGGAAACAATGACCAGACACGAGCTGACATCTGTTGCGTTTGTGTGTGTGTGTGTGTGTGTGTGAGAGTGTGATTGTGTGTTTTTGTGTGTGTGTGCGCATGTGTGTGGGCTGGGGAGGGTTACTTTTTTGTCTTGAAAAAGAATCTGAATGTGTGAAATGCCGATTCACAAGACTAAAAATACACACATAAGCAGATGAACAGAACATGGACACTCTGCTCAGTGCTCAGCACCAGTGGCAATATTTAGAGATAGCATTAAACATATTTTGGAAAATGAGCACCCTCATAGTTTCCTTCAGCTGACCACTGTTAAGTGGGAAACTTTGCACTGACCCTGAGTGTGTTATAATATGTAATATAGTCAATATCACATAGCAGGCCTATATTATACACTCTCAGAGAAGTATAATATCACATAGTCTATTCGTCCATTAGCTCATTAGATCCAAGGTTCATAAACCATCTGACATGTCCACCAGTAGCCTAACAGGCATCTTCTACCCACTGAGGATTTTGATTATGTTTAACCCTTTAACCCTCGACCCGCTTTAAAAACCCCAATTTTAAATGCGTAACAGCTGGATAAATTATCGTATACCCGCCGCTCGGCAAATAAATAATAAACAAGCTCGAAAAGGTTAATAAAAGTTCCAGTGGCTTTGCCATGCCATGGCTATGTTGTTAGGTGTACGTTCGCTCTTTCCCAACATAGGTTTAAAAACTGTCTCGTGTAAGTAGGTTAAGAAAACATCTGAAAAAATAACTCGCAGCTGTTTTATATATAATATCTATCTCGACCGCTTAGGTGCACTATAAACAGTAAAAACAGAAGTCCATACATGTTCCGTTTGACTGCTGTGGGAATATGTCAACAAAAAAAACGGTAAACTCCAGACAGCATCACTCAAACCGTATTTTACAAACACAAAGACTCGTGCAAACAGGTCGAAGTAATTGTCCGCGCTTGTGACCACTTTGGAAAAACAGGGCAAACGTTTCGACCCACGCAAAGTTTTCATAAAGCGAACAGACATTGAAGTTATTCGACCTACCTCGGCATGACAAAAGGCGATGGCCAGAAGAACAAGTACGGGGATACTTCGAAACATCTGCGGAGAGAAGAGAAGAGGCAGATGCGAGAGGTTGAGGGAAAAAAGGACAAGGAGGGAAAAACGCCGAGCTCAAAGTGCACATTAAAGTAAAACACTTCCACATCCAGGCATGGTGTTTAACAAAATGCTCTTCTAATTCGTACCATTTTGAGGAGACCGTGGGTGCGGTGGAGAGCAAGAAGATGAAGACGCTGCGTCTGGTCGCGAGGAGAAGAGATTTCAGGAAATATGAGGAGCGCTGAGGAATTCGTGCCCGGCAGTCTCTCCCCCCTTGTGACGTGGCCAATGAGCGTGCACAACGCCCGTAGCCCAACAATGCAAAAAGAGAAGTAGAAACCAAGAAGAAGGGGAGAAAGAAATCAGTCTGTCGATGACGATATAACAGCCCATTTCGTGAGCAATCAGATTATCGTTGTCGTGTGTGTCATCGTTGAATACAATTCGTCGATATACACACCTTTCTTGATCAAATTAATCGGGTGATGTACATTTCGAGTCGCTTTTGGAAGTTGAAAAGTTTGAGTTTGCGTTGTTGCATTGGAAGCATCCGCACATCGGGGACACCGTAGCTGTATTGACACATCATCAAATCTCAAATCTCTGAACACCAAATCTCAGAGGACAAAAGCTAACAGCGTCCACCCTCTACCATTCTTCATGTTATGCATTTCCACCCTGGCGTTACTGCATCAGTGCACTTGGTGCATGACTCAATGGGATGCGTTTGAAGGAAACATTGCGATTCTTTCAGGGTGTCAAACCTGACATATTTACTTCAGAATTCTTGCTGATTTAACTGTTCAGGGCCGTTTCACGAAGCTGGATTACTGAGTTAGCTGGACAACTGCACTCAGTAAAAAAGAAATACTCCCCCAGCATGGGCGTAGGAAGCGGGTCGGGGGACAGAATCACACATGGGGCTGGGGCTGGGGCTGGGGCTGGCCCCCGCAATGTTAAACTCACAGCTACATACATTACAGGGCAGAGGAACAGAGTAACAGCTTCAGCTGGAACTACAGTTATAGAGCCACAACAGGCGGTCAGTCAAGGTTTTTTCCCCCCACAAAAGAGGGCAAATCAGCAAATCTCTGACGCCTCGTGGCAGCCCCGCCCATGCTTGGTATCCTCTCTCTCCCATCACTACCCATTCGGCGATGGCTGCGCAGACAGTTCCACCAACGTCTCATGCTGTAGTGAAAGAGCTTCATCAAAGCGTAACACTTTTAAATAACACCAGAAGTCTTGTTTAAGAGAGACGAATGGTGTAACAAAAAAAAGCATGTGTAAATTGCGTTTTACTGTAATCCTTTCACGCTGAGAATGTGTTTGTGTGTGTGCATTTGTGTGTGTGTGTGTGTGTGTGTGCAACACATCAGTTGTCCTTGCACAAGAAAATGAAACAAATTGGCTTTACTTCCTGGAGTGACACAATCTGCTGACTCGGCAATGGAAACAGACATATATCCCAATGAAGAGCAAGGCCCAGGAGGTCAGTATTAAATTACAGGCAAGGTCTGATTCAACGGCCGCCACAGAACAGACACCTCGGTCCGTGGGTTGTCGCAGCTGAGGCCCAGGAGTGCCCCTGGCATGTGTCTACGGAGTCTTAATCATTTTTATTGGTGCATAAATGTCCTCGGACGCTCAGTCGTTTCCCAAACCTTGGGCTGTGACAGGGGTTGAGGAGGGTCACTGGAAAGCGTGCGGAAAACATGTGACACTCCTTCCCAAGGACAAAATCTTTAGTTTGCATTTGTATCCAGTTCACTAATACTAATATATTAACATGAACACATTCATTAAACTGAATGCTTATCTGGTTGGTGCTTATCTGGTTTGCAGGTCGCAAAAAGGTTAAAAAATAAATAAATAAATAAAATTGATCGCTGCAACCGAAAGAGTGCTCCTGCTCCCTCAGGGCATGGGGCTTATATTTTGGCACAGATCGGTGCAGATGCTTGCCTGGGAAGACTGTGCTGCTATCCCCTTAAGCATGGTACTTACCCTGAGCTGTTTCGGAAAAGAATACCCAGCTCTATAAAAACGATGGAATATAAAACATATAAGCAGTGTAATTCCCAGTGTGTGTGATTCAGGGAGAGAGTCAGTGTGTGTGATTCAGGGAGAGAGTCAGTGTGTGTGATTCAGGGAGAGAGTCAGTGTGTGTGATTCAGGGAGACAGCCAGTGTGTGTGATTCAGGGAGAGCGCCAGTGTGTGTGATTCCGGGAGAGAGCCAGTGTGTGTGATTCAGGGAGAGTCAGTGTGTGTGTGATTCAGGGAGAGTCTGTGTGTGTGATTCAGGGAGAGAATCAGTGTGTGTGATTCAGGGAGAGTCAGTGTGTGTGATTCAGGGAGAGCGCCAGTGTGTGTGATTCAGGGAGAGTCAGTGTGTGTGATTCAGGGAGAGAGTCAGTGTGTGTGATTCAGGGAGAGAGTCAGTGTGTGTGATTCAGGGAGAGTCAGTGTGTGTGATTCAGGGAGAGAATCAGTGTGTGTGATTCAGGGAGACAGCCAGTGTGTGTGATTCAGGGAGAGCGCCAGTGTGTGTGATTCACGGAGAGTCAGTGTGTGTGATTCAGGGAGAGAGTCAGTGTGTGTGATTCAGGGAGAGTCAGTATGTGTGATTCAGGGAGAGAGCCAGTGCGTGAGGAGGGCACGTCATTTTTCCATTAAAAATTAGCTTTTTTATGAGTTTGACATTGTGCCATGGCCGAAGTCAGTTAAGCAAAGAGGCATTATACAGTGAGTGGGCTAAACCGCAATGCATCTTTTTCCTGTCTGCTGAATTTGAATTGGTCTGGAATGCTGGAGAAAGGCAACCAGTACCGTTATCATCGTTTGTTGTCCATTTCGTTTAAATTCAGCAGAGCTGAACAGAACCATATTGGGTTCTATATTCTCCTTTAGCATGCTCCTCCATGTGGTTTGGATGTGTGCCGCACAAGGCAATGCCCAAGCAGTGGCTGACCATCGCTCCTTTGGGGACCCCCTGCTAAAAGCTGTCCATATTTCAGCTTTCCCAATGTAAACGTCCAGCGAGATCTGCTCTCAGTGTGAGAGAAGACTGCTAACGCTGCTTTGGCGACAGGGAAATGCACTCATCTGACTCAGACTCAATCAGATTCACCTCCAAAGATGTGCCAGCAGCAAATGAGGCAGAATTCAAAAGAGAAAAATTGCATGCAGACTCCCCTGAGCTTCACAAAAATTATGTTATTTTCACTCATGAAAGGGTCTTACTGTTGGTCTTATAAACACTGGCTGAGATATTTCAGAGGCAGCTGGGTAGACGGGGAGGTGAAGAGTGAAAGAAGAGAAGAAGCAATTTCTCATTCTGGTTCTGTACTTTTTACATTAGGTTACTGGACCCCGGAGAAGCCGGTGCATTTGTGGACTCATTATAAGGGAACTGAATGCAGCTGAAAACAGCATCGCCTCGGCTTAAACACTTGTCAGATATCTAGTGTTTAGATTATGTTTAGATAAACCGTGCGACTCAAAAGCGAGAGTCCCCATTGGGAAGCGGGAACTGGCTTCACACTGTCACACACAGTTTGTTTCTGTAAAGGCATTCATCACTTTAAATCTGGGAGTCCAGGAGTTCTGAGTGTTGCTGGAAACAAACTACTACATCCTGAAACAAATATAATTTTCTGATTATTTAATACAGGATTTTGCAGTTTCCCTTCCTCATGTCGGCACCCATTGCAATAATCAAATAATAGCTCCCTCTACTGGTCAAAGTGAGGTATCAGTAAAGTTAAACTGGTTTTAATGCCTGCTAAAGTCAGCAAGGTGACCTTTTTCTTATTAACCTAGGATCCAAACCTGGCTTCAGATTTGCTCACTAAATTCTGATTTCACTTAAGTGCTTTTTACCCCCAGGACAGCTCCTGTGTTCTGGGGCGGGGGCTATGTGCTGCTATGAGTTCTTGAAATGTTTGCATGCAGGATTTTTCCTGAAAATTGTGTTAATTGCAAGATGTTACATTTAGCAATTTTTTTTTTGTGATCAATATTTTTTATTAGAACACACAGACATGAAAGGACACACAGAAAGACAAAGACTCACATTCCAGTTCTTTGGTACAACACAACCAACACTGCTGTATAGCATGATTTCTAGAAAAAGCTCACACAGAGGAGTCTAAAAATTAGTGAAGAAAGAAGACACTACCTGTCTCGGCATTTTACAAACGGTGGAAGGAAGTGTGAAAGACATACTTGATACTTGATCCTATTACACAAGAAAATCAACTGTTTTTGAAGTAACATCGGACCAATTACCAGTTCAACATAAATAAAACCAGTGTTCCTCGTATTATCAAATTAGATCTGTAAGCACATGATTAACCATATTAAACACAATCACAGATCGTGACAACAATAGCTGGGGCGGGGGGGTGGAGAGAATTGGGGTGGGTACCTTCCTTTCTCTTTTTAAATAAAGTAAACGGTTACAATAACACCTGAAATAAATGAACAGAAACAAAATCTCTCATTTCTGTTCCCAAATGGGGAGGCGATACCCGGTCACCCAAGCGCTGCCCTTGCCTCGGCCCGGTTCAGTCCAGAAGGTGTACATTGTAATGAGACAATATACTGGAAACACGTTATCTAGTATTTACTGATAGGAAGATCAGTCTGAAACCAAAGCTTCAAAATGTTTTTTTTTTTTGCTGCTGCGGTGAAACCAGACAGAAGAAGTCCACATCGAAGTTCAGGACGAGGAAAGTTGTATATGCTTGTTACGGCCCTGCGGGACCATACCTGAAATGCATAATTATGGGATGCAGTTTGGGCAGACCTCAGTAGGGTAACCATAGCGATGACCGAAGTGGAGCAATCGGTGGGGCTGGGCTCAGTAACGGTAACCATAGTGATCGGTGGGGCTGGGCACAGTAACGGTAACCATAGTGATCGGTGGGGCTGGGCTCAGTAACGGTAACCATAGTGATCGGTGGGGCTGGGCTCAGTAACGGTAACCATAGTGATCAGTGGGGCTGGGCTCAGTAACGGTAACCATAGTGATCGGTGGGGCTGGGCTCAGTAACAGTAACCATAGTGATCGGTGGGGCTGGGCTCAGTAACGGTAACCATAGTGATCGGTGGGGCTGGGCTCAGTAACGGTAACCATAGTGATCGGTGAAGCAGAAGGACTTGGCCTCGTTGGCGGAGCAGAGCAGATCCTGCATGCGCCTCGCCCGCCGCGCTTCCATCACCAGCCTGCGGGAGCGCTCACGAGCCACACGCATCTCCAACCGCTTCTCTGCATGCTTCCGCTTCAGCCACCTAAAGCACACACACACACACACACACACACACCACACACACACACACACACAGAAACACACACACACACACACACACACCACACACACACACAGACACACACCACACACACACACACACACACACACACCACACACAGACACACACACACACAGAAACACACACACACCCACACACACACACCACACACACACACACAGAAACACACACACCCACACACACATGCACACACACATGCACACACACACATATGCACACACACACACACACACACAGACAGACATACAGACACACAGACACACATATGCACACACAGACAGAAACACAGACACACACACACACACTCACATACACACACACACATATGCACACACACAGACACACATACACACGCGCACACACACAATGTTTGAAGGCATGATCTGATTCCTCTCTGTACTGAGTTTGCAGGCTTGTTCTGATTCCTCTCTGTACTCACAGCCTGAAGGCTCGCTCTGATTCCTCTCTGTACTCAGTCTGAAGGCTTGCTCTGATTCCTCTCCGTACTCACAGTTTGAAGACCCGCTTTGATTCCTCTCTATACTCACAGCCTGAAGGCTTGCTCTGATTCCTCTCTGTACTCACAGCCTGAAGGCTTGCTCTGATTCCTCTCTGTACTCACAGCCTGAAGGCTTGCTCTGATTCCTCTCTGTACTTCACAGCCTGAAGGCTTGCTCTGATTCTTCTCTGTACTCACAGCGTGAAGGCTTGCTCTGATTCCTCTCTGTACTCACAGCCTGAAGGCTTGCTCTGATTCCTCTCTGTACTCAGCCTGAAGGCTTGCTCTGATTCCTCTCTGTACTCACAGTCTGAAGGCTTGCTCTGATTCCTCTCTGTACTCACAGCCTGAAGGCTTGCTCTGATTCCTCTCTGTACTCACAGCCTGAAGGCTTGCTCTGATTCCTCTCTGTACTCACAGTCTGAAGGCTTGCTCTGATTCCTCTCTGTACTCACAGTCTGAAGGCTTGCTCTGATTCCTCTCTGTACTCACAGCCTGAAGGCTTGCTCTGATTCCTCTCTGTACTCAGTCTGAAGGCTTGCTCTGATTCCTCTCCGTACTCACAGTTTGAAGACCCGCTTTGATTCCTCTCTATACTCACAGCCTGAAGGCTTGCTCTGATTCCTCTCTGTACTCACAGCCTGAAGGCTTGCTCTGATTCCTCTCTGTACTCACAGCCTGAAGGCTTGCTCTGATTCCTCTCTGTACTTCACAGCCTGAAGGCTTGCTCTGATTCTTCTCTGTACTCACAGCCTGAAGGCTTGCTCTGATTCCTCTCTGTACTCACAGCCTGAAGGCTTGGTCTGATTCTTCTCTCTACTCACAGCCTGAAGGCTTGCTCTGATTCCTCTCTGTACTCACAGCCTGAAGGCTTGCTCTGATTCCTCTCTGTACTTCACAGCCTGAAGGCTTGCTCTGATTCTTCTCTGTACTCACAGCCTGAAGGCTTGCTCT